>CM062612.1:11849091-12179091 GCA_025617555.3 Puccinia polysora | reverse complement strand
AAATTGAAACAAATATATAAAATTTTCAGTTTGTGCCATTCCAACTTGCCACAGATTCACCATCATATTTTAACAAAGATCCACCTGCTCTAGAAACAATTGGGAACTTTTGTTAAAGCCAAGTTTGAAGTCTCATAAAGAGTCTATGTAATTAATTTGAAAATTGATGTGCGGGAAGATAAGGGATCCCTGTGTGAAATGAAATTGTTCCTAATTTTTTGCAAAAAAAAATTAAATAAATAAACAGAGAAAAAAAAAGCAGGCTATAGCACAATTGAAAATAATTTTCTGTTCAGAGATGGATGTTACCCTAGGAATTCAATTCAATTGAATTTCAAAATGCTTTTACCAAATTTTCCCCAGGTCTCACTGCAAGCTCACAAGGAAATCACTTCCAATCAACTAAAATTTCACCTAATGTTTTATGGATGTGGTTTATTATACACAAAAGGCTTTCATTTCATTTTGCAAGAAATTATTTTGTGCACAACCATGGATACATCTTCCAGAAGTGCACCATTCAAAATTATATGTCATTAAATTTTTCACATGGAGGGTTGACACAAATCAAAGGTTTCACTCACTACCAGTAATCGGAGGGAGAATCATACCAGGAGAAAACAAGACTACCAGGCTTAAACTTTGAGCAGAAATGATATTTGGGACTAAAACGCAATTGGAGCACCAACTACCATCTCAAAAAAATCCTCAAAAAATGTTGAGGCATGTGATGGTAATGTACCGGTTCTAAGATAAATCTTATTTTCCCTCATTCTTGCATCATAGATGGAGTTTCTGTGTTCCATTTTCTTCATATCAATCAAATTTCTGCACAAAAGGTGCTAATGTGTTTAACCCACAACAATCATCTATTTTAAATATCTTTCTCCTTCTGGGGTTTATTGTACGCTTTCTCAATAATAACTTCAGTAACTGTCTTATTTGACTTTATTTTGCATGCATTCTTTAATACACATTTTTTAGTTAGTTGGCTTTCCATTCTCAAATCAGGATCATCTTTGTGGAGAGTTTTTTTTTGAAAGAGATTCTATTGAATCATCACCTCAAAAAACTCTGCTTTTTCTTCCACAAAAACCACTCTGGTTGGAAACTATTTTCCAAGGCTACAAACCTATGTTAAAAGGCTAAATGCTTGGATTTGCAGTCAAAGACTTAAATGACCACTTGTGCAAAGACAAATGCACCACTCAAAAATTTTCACTCCCTTTCTTGCCTACATGAATTTTTGCTTTTAGCCTGTTTGACTACAAATCACATGCAGGAAGGAATCCTCATTGAGCATGGCGCAGCCACAGCCCAAAAAAAGAAATAATATTGACAAAAAATGCCCACATATTGCAGGGTTTCCTTAATGGAATCATTTGCTTGTGTGAACCAAGTCCCCAGCATCCAAATGCAAACTACTATTTATCAGAGCCTCTCCCCAACACTGTTTTTTTGAAAATATTCTATACTTGCAAAGACACATTTATGTCATACATAAACTTGTTTCTTACCCAAAGGGTAGAGGTTCTTTACAGAAAAAGAACTGTCTGTATTTAATTCACATGAGAGGGTGGGAAGAGGAGGGACTAAACCTTCATGTGGTTGTAGTTTCAATTTGGACAGTGCAGTGGTGTGCACTCCCATATAGTAAGGCAGGCATGCAAATTTGGGGTGGCAGGACCCAATTGTGGTCCAGGCAAATTGAGCCCCACCACCAAGTTTCAAGTTCACTAAAATGGTATATATGAACCACTTGAACCACACCTCACTCACTTATCCAAAAACAACATCTTGGCCATTGATTACTTACATGCCTGTTTGCATAGGGAAACCAGCCCCTGGCCCCACTTATGGGCCAGGCAGGAATCTGCTCTCAAAAGCCCACCAGGAGGGGGGGGGTGTAACCAGTGGACATGCCAAACCCTGCCCCCCCTCCGTACAACTGACTTCCTGGGGAGGTGATGAAATTGCCTTCCAGGGGCCCTGGGGGTTGATGGCCCCAGGGAATTGCTTCAAATTGGGGCTGGGAGGTGGTCAAATCCCCAACAGCACATTGCTCCTCCCCCTCAGTAACAGGGGGGGAGATGGCCCCTGTCTGGTGCTAGGTTGATCAAGTCCCCACTACTACAGTTTGCCTTGTTGAAACCAGCCTGGTCTGTCTTGTAAAAATAAAGATAGCTTGAGCTCTAATGAGATGAAAGTATTAAAGAATGAGTGAAAGAGGCTTGTAATTTCAAGCATAAAACACCTGAGATCAGGAGGAAAATGAAACTTGAGTTGATATGTGGACAGAACAGATGATGAATTCCACTTGAGAGCACTGGTTTTTATATAGAATAAATAAAATAGACTGACAAGTGGTTGAGTACAAAATGAATAAGATAAAATAAGCATAAGCAGTTTAAGTGAAATGGTAAGTGAAATGCTATGACTAAACAGTCTGATAGCTATGACTAAGCAGTCTAATAATCACAATACTACAACACAGCCCAGTTACATTTTACCTGTTGTTTGAGTACTTGAAGGTTAACAATAATAAGATCAAATCAATCCAATGAATGATAATCTGAACTCCAGTGAAAGTCACATATATGAAAACTCAAATTCTAACAAGTCTTGTCCCTCCCACCCTTGCAATGATGGAAGGATGGGGGGGAACAAATCTCCCCCGCAACCAGCGGACATGCAACCCCTTATCCCCGCTCTGTACAGCTTATTCCATGGGGGGGGTGATGAAATCCCCCTAAAGGGGCCCTGGCGGTTGATGGCCCCAGGGAATTGCTTTGAATTTGGGCTGGGGGGTGGTCAAATCCCTAACAGCCCATTGCTCCTCCTCTTTGATAAGAGGGGAAGGAGATGATTCCTATCTGGTGGTAGGGTGATCAAGTACCCACAACCACTAGTTGCCTTGTTGCGACCATCCTAGTCTGTCTTTTCCCTCACACCTTTGCAATGATGGAGGGATGGGGGGAGGGGGGGAACAAAGTTCCCCCCACAGTTGCGGCTATTGAACCACGCCCACAAAAACCAGCCAAGGTGGTGGGGCTCCATTTGGAGCCTCTCTGCCCCCACAATGGCCTGGCACAGGCCATTGGGCCCCACAGGGCCCATAAGAGAGAAAAATTGGCCCTAGCAGGCCGCAACACGGGTGAAAGTCAGAGAGGGCTGGCCCAGCGTAAAACTGAGGAATGACCATTTTTGTGGGCCAGCCCAAAAGGCCAGGTATGTCCACAATAGGTAAGGGGGCTGAGAATAGCTCCTTAGCCCCATTTTGTTGGCGTGGCCCATGAGGGCCTGTGTCCAAAATCAATTATTTCACATGTTTTGCAACCAGTTTTCCCAAATAAGTGAAATGCAAACAGGCCTGAATGATCTGTGTGATTTTCAAATGGGCTGTAGAGACCAATATGTGAATACCATATGGATTACACTCATACATGGTACACACATAAGTGCCTATAGGCACTAAAAAAAATTTTGCACAAAAATACTTGCATGCCTTCAAACACAAGAATTTTGGTGCAGCAGTTTTTTTTTTTGAAATTCTTTAGGCTTTTGTTTGGACGCATCCATCAAAACACAAGAATTTTGGAAGCATGCATCCAAACACAAGAATTTTAGTGCAAAAGATTTTTTTTCAAAGAATTGCAAAAAAAAACTCTTGCAACAAAATGATTTTTTTGGAGGCATGCATCCAAACACAAGCATGCTGGTGCAACAGTTTTTTTTTAAAAAAAAAACTGCAAAAGAAAAGAATTGTACCAAAATGCTTTTTTTTGGCGGCATGCATCAAAACACAAGAAATTTGGTGCAAAAGATTTTTTTTAAAAAAATAATTTCAAAAGAAACCATTGCACCAAAATGCTTGTGTTCTGAGGGCCATTTGACCGCGCTGGCAAGATCAATAATCAGGGGAATTTTATTTAAAATTTATTTAATTAGAATAAAAAATGAAAAATTTTCATAAAAAAATAAAAAGAGCTGAGCAATCACCAAATTCAAGCAAACAGGAGGGGTACAAGACCGTCAACACCAAATGGGCAATGAATGAACATTCCTTTGACTTCAAAATTGACAGAGTCCCATTGAAACAAAAGATTGATTCCCATAGAATTAGCTGCCAGAAATTAAGCCGGTAGAACTGAGAGATTGCAAGGGAGAGGGAGAAAGGAGGAGGGAAGGGGGGAGGGGTATGGAGCAAGTTAGGGGGAGGAGGTGATTGAGGGGGAGGGAACAAGTGAGGGGGAGGAAGTGATTGAGGGATATGGAGCAAGTGAGGGTGGGTGCCAACAGCTTGACATTGGCTGAGTGTAACTTGGCAGTTTGCCAAGATCTGCTGTGCAAACTGATGGGTCAATCAAGCCCACTGGGCACTTTTCCAAGATGGAATTGGGAGTGTGCCCAGAAAAGCTTGCATGACCATACATCCTAACAAAATAATTATTGTGCAACAGTTTTCTTTTATTTTTTTTTTGAAGAAACCCCCAAAAAAGGCCCTTGTACCCAAATGCTTGTGTTTGAATGCATGCCTTCAAACACAAGTTTTTTTCTGAATTTTTTTTTCTTAAAGTGTGATTCAAAAAAAGAAATTTTGCACCAAAATTCTTGTGTTTGGATGCGTGCCTCCAAACACAGGCATTTTTGTGTAATGGGTTTTTTGGGGGGGTATTCTTTAATTTGTGTTTTTACAGAAATTCTGAACCTTTTTCACTGGCTGCAGCTAGTAAACTAGTGATTTAAGGCCTAGCAATCAGGATTTTCAAATTGATGAAGCCTATCACACCTCCAAAGACCCTCAAGCCATCAAAACCCAGATCCTTAGCTGCTAATCCAGGTTTAATGTCAATCTATTTGTTGGAACCAATAAAATGAATGACTTGGGATCAAGAACCATGAGTTCCAGTGGATACACTTTTGACATTTGAAGCAGTTTAATTCCACATAAGATGACCCAGACTGTTTTGCTGACCCACCAAAAATTATTCCTGGGATTTATGGTGTGCCATACCATTTGTGAAGAAAGAAGGATTACTTGATGCAACATTCATTATGTTTTTCTGTTGTGATTTGCAAGAATTAATTGTAATTTTTAATTTCTCGGTTGTTCAAAATGATTTTGATATGAAATAAAATTCATTCAAAAAACCAAATTTGAAACACAGGTGAAAGGAAGGAAACGACCAGGTAAATAAAAATAACAGACCTGGAAATTTGAAAAACAGTAATGTGAATGCATTGGTGAAATATCACAGTTGGTTTCATAGATCTCTAAGTTCATCAGAACTCAGCTGTTTGCTTATCTTTTTTAAATTTTCATACAAAATTGAGACTCATTGGAATTTAATTTTCAAAATTTGTTAGAATTTCTGATCACTGTTTTTATGGCTGGGGCATTCCAATACAAAAAATTTTGATTTGGTATGTTTAATATTGGTACTTGCAGGGTGAATTCCAAGTGATTTTCAGTTTCATTAATGTGGTTTCTCAAGGGAATTATATTTTCTGCTTTTAGGAATGACCAGTTACATCCATTTTCCACCATGATGAATAACTTGTTAATTCTATTTTTTTCAATTTAAACTTAAATGAAGTCAAGATACTTCATTGGTGAATAGAAGTTTCCTTTAAAGAGAGTCAATCAGTTTGAAAATTTGACTGGATGGTGAGATGGAGTCACTGGCCCTCCAGAGACCCCAATTTGTCCCTGGTTTTCCTTCCAATCTCAATCCCACAATTATTCCAGGTATAGCCATTACAGAAATTGAGTTCAAAATGCATGCTATATGAAGGAAGATTCAAGAAGTTTATGCAAAATCCAATATTGAATCCATCCATAGAGTATGGAAACAATTTGAGGCAGTTAAATATAACAAAACTATTGCATTCTTTTTATCTAACATGAAATCAGCCCTTGGGAATGCCAGTGGAATAGGACCAATAGTAACACTAAAAATTCATCCAGAAACACTAATTAACGGCATAAGGAGCCACTAAGACTCAGGAGTCTTGCTTTTGACAGGTGGAAAACCCAAAAATTGTCACAGGAAAAAGCCAAACCCAAAACCTTTCCTGGTCCCAAATTGAACCAACAACAGGTTCAGCCAGTTTACTGTCATAACTTGCACAACTGCAAACCAATTGAGAGGCAAGGCCTTACCAAAAGGCTATGAAAATGGCTGAAAGACCAGTAAATTTCACAGTTCTTATGGTGTCACATACCACCTTGTGACAAAGGCAATGGCACTGGTGGGCACCAAAAAACAGGGCTATATTCATGAGGATGTTAGGTTCAAGGACAGTGTGGTAGTCCAAACCTGTCCTATAGCCATCAGACTCACTTTTATAGTTTAAAAACAGCGCAAAACCTCAAAGTAACCTCAGAAATCAATTCTACATCAGAAATAACCCATAGTCATACAGCCAAATTACCCCCCTATCTCTCATGGATTAAAAGATACAGCCCAACAAACCTCCAACTGTGGCAAACTAACACCAAACCAGGTGTCACAGCTCTGTGGAAGGTGTTAGAGTTTGAGTTTTAATTTATGTTACTTTCACTGGAGTTCAGAGTACCATTGATTGGATTGATTTGATCTTATTATTGTTAACCTTCAAGTACTAAAACAACAGGTAAAATGTAACTGGGCTGTGTTTTAGTATTGTGATTATCGGACTGTTTAGTCATGGCTATCAGACTCTTTAGTCGTAGCATTTCACTTACCATGTCACTTAAACTGCTTATGCTAATTTTACCTTATTCATTTTGTACTCAACCACTTGTCAGCCTATAGTTTATTTAGTCTATATAAACACCAGTGCTCTCAAGTGGAATTCATCATCTGTTCAGCCAAAACATCAACTGGACTTCCCCTTTCCTCCTGATCTCAGGTCCGTTACGCTTGACGTTACAAGCTCCTTTCACTCATTAATTAATCCCTTCATCCAATTTGAGCTTCAGCTCTTTTCAATTTTACAGAAGGCACAAAGACATACCTTGGAAACCATCAAGTAAATACCAGTAAAAGCTTACTCTCAACACCAGGACCATAAAAACCTGTCACCTCATCCAGAATAAATTAATACAGATACAGGAGGCAGTGCAGCTAGTTCAGATCATGTCACCTCACCAAACAAAAAAGCAAATATACATACAGGAGGCTGTGCAGAATTTTACAGGAACACTATAGTCAGGAGAAAGTGGGACCAGTCTCAACCAGAACCAAAAAAACTACCAGTACCAACCCACCCCAGCACCACACAGAAATTTATGTAGTCAGAAGCATGTGATGCCAAAAAAACTACAAGTACCAACAACCCCCAGCACCACAAAGCAATTTATGTAGTCAGAAGCATGTGATACCAAACAAACCACCATCACAAATACCACGGGGCTACCCAGCAATATATGCAGGCAGCCAGAACCATTCAGTACAACACAACCTCAGCACCACATAGCAATTTATGTAGTCAGAAGCATGTGATACCAGTACCAAAAAACCTCAGCACCACACAGAAATTTATGTAGTCAGGAGCATGTGATACCAAACAAACCACCAGTGACAACAACCCCCAGTACTACGCAGAAATATATGCAGGCAGTCAAGACCATGTAGCACCAAACAAAACGCCAGTAATGCACAGAAATAAATCAAATTAGAAAAAAGTAGCACCAAGAAAACTACCAGTGAATGCAAACCAATACATGCAGGAATAACAGTCAGTCCCAAGTAAGCAGCCAGAACCAGACCAACCTTATCAGCACCTCACAGCAATTTGTGCAAGGCTGTGCAGGGATGAAAACCCTGTAAAATCTTTTTGGAACCAGCAGATTTTCCTCAGTTTCATGCAGTGTCTTTTGTCTGACCAGCAGAATTGCCTCAGTTTCATGCAGTGTATTTTTCAAACCAGCTGAAATATATTATGTACCTGTATCCCACTGTAACAGTGGAAGCCCCAGGTAACCCTCAGGGGACCAGATTATCTATTTAAGGAGGGCCTCTCTGCCCTATCCAGTTTGTATCATCATCCACATCCAGGCCCTCAGAGGCCACTCACTCATCCACCTCTATACCCATCACCAGTCATCCCCACCATACCAGTATCCCAACCAGCTCAATGCATCCTAACCATTTGTGGTACCTAACCAGATAAATATTATTAGTGAATCAGTTATAAAAGGAAAAAAGAAAGCATAAACCACCTTATTACCCCTATTTAACCAATTAAACCACCCAAAAGGTGCTGGAATAAGGGTTCTTTGGTAAACTAAATATTGAGCACCATATTAAAGAAAAACCACCACCCAATCAATAAATAACCCTTACAAAGAAAGATAGAAAAACAAAAAGAAACTACCAACCTTTCCTCTACCCAGCCCCCTGTGGGTAAATCTATCCTTTTGTCCTCTCCTGAACCACCCCATTGATAAAACATTAAAAAATTTAATATTGGGATATTGGTTAAGATCACATATATCTGATGATTAACTGACCAATAATCAAATAAATCTGTTCTATTCTTCAAGAAAAACCTACCAATAACAATAAATAACTAATTTAGGTCTGATCTGAGACCTATTTCAAATCTCAAAGAAACAAGCCATTAATTGAAATAAATTATTGTGCAGACTTACTATATTATTAGAAGGGCAGGGAATTCAAAAAAACTTTTATTATTTGATAATAGTCTAAAGAAGTAGAAGTAATACTGAATTCTCCTTCAAGGACTTCCAGCAAGCTATTTGCTACTTCATTTATATAATCCCACATGAGTCTCTAAAATTGGTGTCCCAACAGTGGTCTGTTACCTTTAGATGTGATTAGTTATTAAAACAATATTGTTGGAATATTATCCTCAATAATTAAACCATCATTCAGAAGGCAGCAAGAAGAAAACCATACCAGATAACTGAAGAACTCAATGACCAACTCAGAGGGGTCAAAGATAATAACCAAGAAGCCCTATCTTTAATAATCAGGATGGAGAAATAATTGCTAAAATAACCGGTGGATCCCAGGATAAACTAGAAGAAGACAAGGAAAGAATTCAGAATCATCCAGACCCTGAAGTAGAAGCAATTGGGAACCTTTCCAAAATATCAAAACTCATAAACCAAATGCTTGAAGAAAAAAAAGAACAGGGAATTCCAGAAACCCCATACACCAAACCAAGAACTAGATTTCAGACTCCAACCCAAAGATCAGCATATGGAATAATCCCAGAAGAAACCATGGAAGAATCAACCACCCCCTCTATCAGCCCAGGAATAAATATATATCCCCAAGCTAGAGAAGAAGGAAGAAGAGCTGCTAGGAGCCAATATAATGAAAGAACCCCAGACAGAATACCAGTCTAGGATAACTCAATAAAAAACAATGATGAAAAAGATGGAGTATTATTAGATGGAAAGAAAGTGAACCTTGAATTTGATGGGACAGAAGTGGATCAGTTTATTAACAGATTAGAGAAACTGGCAAGGATCCCAAAGGCAGGATGGATAGATATAGCCCTAAAATTATCTTAAGACAAGAAGATCAGGGAATCTATTGAAGATATTGAAGGAAATGAATATGGGGACTGGGAACTCTTGAAGAAGGAATTAAAAAGGAAATGGGGAACAGCTAACCCCCACAGAAGGTTCAATGAGGAATCCATACCAAGGCTGCTCAGATATACTCAAGAGGAGGGAGGCATCAAGACCAAGCATGACTTCAAGAAATTCATTGGAATTTATGAGGAGATGGTTATTTATTTCATTATGAAAACACCAACTGGGAAAGTGGAGAAAACCTCTCGAAATCTTTTTCCACTGATCTTAGGAGGGAATTTAACAGAGAATTGGCCCATGCAGGAAGAATAAAGATTGCAAGATGTGGAAGATACCTCCCACCAGATTTGGAGACGTTGAAGGAATTTGTGGAAATTAAATTGCCCTTATGGGATGTGGATGTAGAAGAAAACCCTAAACCTATCATCAAGGACTGAAGGGAGACCAAGGAAGAAGTAAAGTTTAAGCAACTTGGAGTAGATGAGCTCTTGAAAATGAAGGAAGATATTGCAAAACTCACTATGGATTTAAATCAGAAGCAGGCACCTCCCCACTTTGATAGGATCAACCAAGGGATGTCACAAAACTACAGACCCTTTCCTCCCAGTGCAGGACCCAGATGGCCAATCAGATGTTACTATATCAAGGATGAAATTCATACACAATTCAACTTTCCAGAGTTGACAGAAGGCATAAAGGCCAGGAGGGTGTTCAAACCAGGACACAACTATTACTTCTCAAACAGAGAACCCATACCTTATAGCAACCAGGAAGGTTTCAGAGATCAGGTCAAGAGATTTTCAGAGGCTCAACCAGTCCCAAAACTGGAGGAACCCCAGAAGCAGGAAGAACCAACCAATGTTGAAGCACTCTTGAAGACTGCAAATTGGCAAGCCTGGACACCACCAGAGGTAAATTTGAAGGAATCTCAGGTTCATTGGGGAATGAGAAGATCACAAAGATTGGCTAGAAATCCACAAGAGAAGGATAACACCCAGGAGGAACCAGTAGTAGACCAGGGAAATTCAGCACAAACTAAAGAAATAGCCCCAGAAACAAGGAAGAGGAAGACAAGCTATCCAGGAGCATGGGTGGAAATGGACCAAGATTCTGAAGATGAAGAAGAACCCCTCAAAGAAACTGTCAAGGAACCTGTAGCTGAACCTGTCAAGAAGAACCCAGTAAATTCAGAAGCAGTGGATACTCAAGAAGGGACCAGGATGGAAGAAAGCTTGAAGAAGAAGATATCTTTAGCCTTACCTTAGGAGAACTTCTTTTGGTTGCACAAAATTTTTTTTAGTAGTTAACAGATATTACCCCTGAAGGAACCTTGGATTTGAATAAAGCCTCTAAATAAACAAGCAGCAAAAACGGTAGAAGGATAAATGGATTTCAGCACCACTTTTAAGACTATTAAGATCATGAATACCCATGCTCCATAGGCAACAACCTCACCTATGCTTTTCCATTGTGATTCTTTGACATATGGCTTAAGGGAAAGAAGATCAAGGATCTTGTGGATACTGTTTCTGAATTAAATTTCACACTAGAACATTTGGCCATTCAGAAAGGCTTTGTGTCCAGAGAATTATTCATGAAGGTTACAGGAATTGGAGGCCACTCTAATCCAATAATTGGATTGGCTGAAAGAAAAGTATTTGAAATCACACCTGGGTAACCAAAGTCTGCCCATGTCTTCATAGCCAAAGGTTCCATTCACAAAGTACTTGGAAGAAAATTCTTGGTGGATCATAAAGTCAGGCTGGAGCTGTCCGAGCATAATGGGGAAGTCTGAAGCTATGAGATAGCAGGAGGAGAAAGTTTATGCATCCCAATTTGTTCACCAGATCAAGCAGGATGCCAGGTTATACCACCTAGAAGACCTATGGGTATGAGCAGTATTACAGAAACCTTAGAGGGAGAAGACGTTTGGACCAGTGGAAAGAATATCACAGAAATAGATCTTGAAGGCTTACCAGACCCCTGGGAAAACAACATTATCTGCCCTGAAGCTCCAGCAGAAAGAGGGTGGGGGGAGGTTTTGAATAAACAAGAAGCTGAAGAAACCCTTGAAATTTTTCACCAAGTATTTGGACAATTTTGTACCAACCTGGAAGATATGGGAGGAACCAATTGGCGGGAATGACCTGGAGAAGTTTTGGACAACTCAGATTTTATGGACTTACTCAACACTTACACTGGAAATACCCTACTACTTCATGGAAAATTTCCATCTCACCATGGGAAATTACCTTGGATTGTCAGGTATTGTTTATATTATGGTAAAGATTGGGCCAAATCCTGGGTTAGCCATATGATCATTATGGAACAAGTCATACCAGACCATGTTAGATGATCTGGATACTTGGAAGAATAATTTAATTATGTTTTACCTTAATTGATGAAGTAGTAAGCCTTCAGTTTCTTTTGATGTGCTGAGGGAATGGGTGGGAAATTTTCATTTTCTTTCTCACTGTACAAAATATGATATATACAACTACAAGAAACAAAAAGAAAAAAACAGAGGTTCAGTACTTTGTTTTGGTTCATCTCTCCTTTTGTTTCAAAAAAGAAAAACTCACTGATGCTAACTCCAACTGATGAAATCTTCTGTTTGCATAAAATATATATATATTCTATATAACAAAAAAAAGAGGCATTGTACTTTTTCATGGCTCACACCCCTTTATTTCAAAAAAAAAAATTAAAAAAAGAAACAATCACTGATGATCACCCTAACTGATGAAGTCTCCTCTCAACATCAAGATCCCACAGAAAAAAAGATATTCATTGAAATTTTATATAAATATATATATTATAATACAAACATATATATATACCTATAACTGATCATAAAAAAACAAAAAAAGAACAAGAAGATATTAATTGCAAATATATATTTATATAATAAAAACATGGGCATTCATATATGGGTAAGTTTAAATTCACAAATCTTTGAGTTGTGTACACAACTCTGTACAAAACTCTTTGAAATTTCTTATGATTGATTTAATTGAGGCAGAGGTGCAGCTCAATTGCAAATAGGAATTAAATTGATGAATGAAATGAGTGGAAAACAGCACAGAGAAGATATCCTTAAATACAAAAGATGCCCCTCATGTGGCCTCATGTAATAAAAAGGGAAAAGCCACAAATTCCGCCCCAAATGTGCTCTACAGGCTCTGAAGGCATTTTTAATTGTTTTGGGCTGTATCAGCCTACATGGAAATAGTCCTTGAACTAAGGTTGGCCAAAACAGGTTTGGGAAAATGGTGTGCCAAATGGCACTGCCATGCCCCCTCCCTGGCGCGCCACTTTCAGGTGGCTAGAGTGGTGCACAATTTTTATTTTTCAAGGGCAAAATTTCGCCTATATGAAATTCTTGTCCATTGAACTGTCCTTTTGTCAACATTGTTTTGGGGCATAATCTAGACAACTGGCAGGAAAACTAAAATCCAAGTGGCTTGAGTTTGAAAAATGAGAAAAGAGGATCAGAAAGCACCATGATGACCTTTGGAGGGTTTTGCCCATCTTGATTTGGTGGGTTGAGAGGTGCAATAGGGCAATTTTAAATTCACAACTCAAATGATTTGTGTACAGGACTCAAATGTAGTCATGTGGCACAGATTCACGACTACATTCAATCCGTGTAGAATCCCACAAAGCTTGAATTTGCTTGTTCTGTAGGCCACATGACACCTGAAAGCCATGTGGAGGCTACACAACTAATTTGAGTTGTGGGGGGCGCTACAGGGATTGAATGTAGTTGTGCTGCCATGCCACACAATCAGCCCAACCAGATTTGGGTTATTGGGGGCTCTGGACGGCTCAAATGTAAATGTGTAGCCTTGCCGCACAACTACAAGTCTTTTGGGCAAAAAAATAAAATAAAATGAAATAAACTTAAATAAACTAAATAAAAATGCAGAAAAAAATAGAAATCAACCAAAAGATTCAAAAAGATTAATTTTTTGGTTAAAAAAATGAGAAATAAAATAAAAGGGAAATTTTAAATTCATGGCTCATTGAGCCGTGCACATGGTTCAAAAGGGGCCGTGTGGCACGCCACACGGTCCAAGCCGAGCCATGTACAACCCCCCATGGCTCAAAGAGTTGCACAGCCAACCCAGCCTGGTATGCCCGCGTTTTGGATTCCACACAACTAGATTTAAGCCGTGTGGAGTTGTAAACGGCTCAAATGTAGTTTTGTGGCATCCCACAGGCAACCGGACCGCGGTGAGCCAAAAAAAAAGGAATGAAAGGGCACTAACATAACCCATGAATCAAATAAACCTTCAAAAAAACAGGAATAAACCAAAAAATCAAATAAATCAAAAAATGTTAATTTTTTGGTTAAAAAAAACAAATAAATGAATAAATAAATAAAAAACTAAAAAAACTGGAACTATCCAATGGACTAGCCTTAAAGTAAAAAGACCCAAAATAAAATACAAGTAACTGGAATAGCCCTAAACTAAAAACACCAAAAAAAAGACAAGTAACTTGACAAACCCTAAAGTAAAAACACCAAAAAAATACAAGTAACATGACAATTCCTAAAGTAAAAAAACAAAAAAAATACAAGAAAATTGACAAGCCCTAAATTAAGTTCAACTTGACTGGACCTATAGTAAAAGGGACCAAAAATTAAAGAAGTCTTTTGACCATCCCTAAAGTAATAGTGGCAAAAAAATACCAGTCTTTTGACCAGGCAAAAAATACAAAAAGTCATTTTACCAGCCCTAAAGTAAAAGTGCAAAAAAAATACGAGTCTTTTGACCAGCTCTAAAGTAAAAAAACGAAAAAAAATAAGTTCAACTTGTGTTAATCTGATCCGATCCCAAGCTTGACATAAGTTAAGCTTGTGATGGAATCAGCCTAACACAAGTTGAAATCACTTACCATTAAACTCTCATTCAAAACACTCAATATAATGATGTTAACTCAAAACGCTCAACATAAGGATTTTCAGAATGTGATAACCTTCTATATTCATAGAACTTGTTAGCTGCATTAGAATTACAATTTATATGAAACCCAATGATGAAATGAAGTCAAAGTCTATAATCTCTAAAGTATAGAATACATTTTCAGTTGATCTTTGAGATGATCAACCCAACAAGAGGAGTTTTTAGAAATCAAGGAACATGGTTTTGCTACAATGGGTGGGATTGAAATCATTTCTCCCTCAAGTACTAATAGAAACAAGTGGTTATTTTTTACAAAGGAAATGAACATTGGAACTGATTGATCAGTAACACCATTTTTCATTGGAGTATAACTATCAGATGACTCCAATGAAATGAAACATATAGTTCTGGAATATGTGTCTGCTATGATTTGACCCATATCTAGTTTAGCCAGCCATTTTGAGTAGGGAATCTTTTCATTGATGTCTTCAACATCAAGTCTTTGTTTAATATTTCCAGCCTACTTTGAACCAACAAGCATCTTAATGTAGCATGCTTTATGTTTCTCTAATGTTTCAATCATTTCCTTCCTAACTTTAAACCAACCAGTTTCTTCATAACCAAGAGATTTAGAAATGACTCTAAATACGCAATTCTCATCTCCAATTGGATCCCAAGCCTCACCCAAGAACTGATGGAATTTCTTGGGTATTTGATTGAGGTATTTCACGTTTTGTTCCTATCATGAAAATAAATTAGTATTTATTTCTTCAATCAGATCAATTAAATGAATACTCACCAAAGATGAGCTTCTGGTTGAGCTTTGATGCACATTCTTTTCCTCTGAAGAGGATTCTGATTCCAAATTAAGTGATCACAATTCACTTTCAGTCTCTTCCTCTGAACTATGAAATTCAAATTTAGATTCCGCCCACTTTGACTAAAAATTCATCATTAGTTAGTAACTAAGTTCATTAAACCAAAAAAATGAACATATCCAAAAAGAAAAGACTTACAACCTTTTTTCTTTTCTTTTTTGGAGCACTCCTAGTCCTTTTTTCCCCCTTGAGTTGTTGTTCAACATGCTCAAACTGAGATGGTTCTTGCCGTGTATCTGTCAATTTTGGCCTGCCCATACTTGATTGTAAGACTTTAGGTTCAAGTCTTGGCTTTGATCAATATTTTGTAATCTTCTGAATGATATACTTCAATAGGCCGCTTTTCTCATGGTCTGGAGATTTCAACATCATTGCATTCCTTTCTCACGTAACTGAGGAATGCATAGCATTTCATTGACATTGCGCTTGAAAAATTCAAAAGAATCAACCATTAGTTAATTAGGAATCATTAATCAAAAATTATTAATCAAAAAGCATTAATAACATACTGATTTGAATAATCCAACTTGAAAAATCCAACTTAAGCCAACTTACAGAACTGGAACTGCAAGGGTTATAGTCCAACCTCCACTGAGGATGAACATCTTTGGGTACCACGATTCCTCTGAATGCTAGATGGTCACCTATTTGGTGAGAACAGGGCAAAACAATAGTCTTGGAATATGACTTGGTGCACACTTAGCCATCATGATCACATTTGAATTTCTCAAATTGTTCCCTAATAAGATGAATTGACTGTAAAGACAATTTGTAACCCAATGGTAACATTTCAGGTGGAAGAACTGTCCCTAAATTAATTCAAGAGTCATAAAGTGATGCATGAACCAATTTAATTTGATTCAAAACTGTTCCATCAAGGCTTTACAAAACATCCAACAGGTTCGCCAAAGATTTTTCAAGGAATTTTTTGAGCATGGCATGGGCCCCTTCAAAACAAGATGTTGTTTTGTTTCAAAAATCTGGGTTTATACAAGTCCACGCTGTTAAAAACGTCTCTTTGAGAGGAAAAATGTTATTCTCCATATACTTTAGTACATCCTCATAGTCATTCAAGAGACACTATACAAGGCAAAAGGTCAGAACCCAAAAATAGGAAAAAAAAGAAGCAGTGATTTGCACCCACTCAGAGTTCTGCATCATTGACCTCCACCTCCTCGTTGGTCTTTGAGGCCCAATACTTTTCCCACAGAGTCATAAAGCTTTTTCAATCTTCAACCTCATTAACAAAGTGCAATTTACAGTTTGATTGTATGTTTTTAGACAAGTGCCAAGTGCCAAGTGCAAAATTTGCTTGATGACGCAGGGGAACTAGATTCAATAGCACAAATCAGAGCTTTTTCATGTTCCGTCACAAAGAATTTTGGAAGTCTCTCAGGATCATAAGCCAACTCCTTTAATGAATTTACAGACCAACTGTAGAGCTCAAAAGTTTCTTTTGTTATCAAAAAAGAGCTTTTGTGAAAGTTTTCCAATTGGCTGTCATTCCTACAACATGGAATAGCGGGGTTTTGTACTTATTTTTCTTATAAGTACAATCCAACATAGAAATATGATGGAATTTTTTTGAAAGCTTTACTGCCTAAGGATGTTCTAAGTACAGGGCCTCCAAGTGACCCTCTCCACTGAAATTTGACTTGTGAATCTGGCTCTTTTCTTCAAGCTTTTCATAGAGTACCTCCATAACAATTTTACCCTTTAGTTCTGCAAGTGTTACCTTCCGCTTAGTGTTATAGATTGTTTGTTGATCAACATAATCCTGCCTATCAATCTTTTTCATCCTCCTGGATGCCAAGACCCTTTTAATCCTTTAGCTACCAGAGGTGATAGAGTAAACAATAAATATATTATTTAATAAATGCAGAAAAAATCTGTAATATATTTGGCTTAAGCTTATTGCAAGGTTAAGTGGTTTGGTTATTGTTTTTTGTTTTAAATAAATATAAATAAATTGATTATTAAATATTTTTATAGAGGGGCCACAATTATATTGGAGATCTTTAACACCTCTCTTCAGGGATTTAAGTATGAAAACAGGTAGTCCTGATTACTTTGGGCTTTTTATTTTAAAGAATATTTTACCCAAAGATAATATGTATACAAAACATACAGTGGAGTGGCAGGGCCTTGTAGCCAAGCTACCACGACAGAGAAAGGATAATAAAACTTACTGGTATATTATTAAATCCTTTGGGTATCTGTTTGAGACATGTACTGATGGGTTAAACCTGTATACTGGCGTTATAAGGTTTTTTCAGCAGTTTTAATTGATAAAAAGAGGTTGAGGACGGATATTACTGATCAGAAATTGCCATAAATCACTTACTTATCTCTTATAAGTACTTGATTACCTTGACATGGTGTCTGGATATGAATATAACTGGGTCTCTGCCCATCAATATCCTCAAACGAGCTCTCTATTTATAGCTTTTGGAGTCCCAATATTGTTCATAAGAATTCATGTAATATTTTTACATCATTAGTTTTCTTAGTTTGTCACGAATATATTGATGTCTATCAATTCTCATAAAAGTATATTAAAGTATTTTAAAATATTTTTGGAAGTTGTCATTGTCTTATTTTCGACATTCTTGGTACTTTGAATTATATTAAATAAAAAATATGTATAAGGATTATTTATGTATTTTGATATAATATTATGTATTTCTAGACTGTCTACTATCCATGGGAACATTTATTACATAGGTAGAAAGTTCCCGTGTAGGTTGTATCATGTTTACGTGGTACCTGAGCCTCTCAGGCCGCTTGTCACTCTGTCAACCTGTATTCTGGGGCTGCATACTTGTCAGAGGCCCAGGGCTGCGTACACGACCTTGACGGAGTGACAGGGCTATATCTCAGCCACGCGCGGGTGCATTGGCTGCCGCGGCTGCGTGCGGGAATTGTGACAAAACACATTTCCGCCCATAACTCCTAAAATATACACAACACCTCAATTCTGACTGAATTTTAGGTGTTAAACCTATACGTGACAATTTGTGTGAAATATCTAATTGGCCAAAAAAGATCAATAATGGAGCCATAGTATTTTGGTTTTTCTTTCCTTAATTATATAAAAATATAAGGAGTTGGATTTCAAGGGTGGGGTCAGTGAGTGACCATACCTAATTTTGGGTGGAGAACCCATTTCTGTAATAATATTTATGGTTTTCTTAGTCCTTCTTAGGTTAATTTTATTATTATTTTTTTTGATGTTATTTTTGTCATTTTGCAGCTTGCTCTGCAATAGTAGCAAGCTGAAAATCTTGCTCAATTTTCTCTTAATTTTTAACGTATTCAGCCCATCTTTCATGTCTTCCTTAAGTAGATCCAAGGATTGCCCAGAGATTCTCCTCAGTTGAGGATGCACAGATGGATTTTCAGATGGTTGATGGTAATTTTGGGTTGCTTCACAGGAGTTTTGCCACAAGGGGTCTGCCTTTGTGAAACTTGAATGGATTATAAAATTGCACTCAACCTTCCTTTTGTGAGTTTGCTTAGACCATCTGGTAAGCTGAATAGGAAACATGGCAATCACAGGCCAAATCCACATATTTATCTGTGTTCAAGTTAAAAACCATCAGAGTGTAACCATGCTTCATAGCCCACGTTTGACAATAGTTTTGTGCCTCTTCCCTAGTAGAGAACTCTTCAAGGAGGTGGGTCACGTGGATCTGTCATAGTTACATAGTTATATTGATGGCATGCACTCCATCAGTTTCAATTAAATTAAATACGGCAAAGACCAGTAACATAAAATGTTACTCAAAAACAGAGGTCAAATCCCACTATGAAACATTTTGTTCCTCAATTGTCACCCTTGATGAGGATGCAATTGGGGCTTCCAATGTTTCAATACCCAAATACTTTTTTTCCTTTTTCCAAAGCTTTGTTGATGGCATTATCAATGCAGACCTTCCACGCAGCCATGTCAGAAGGAGGAGGGCTTGCCACTGTTCCCATGCAAAAAAATGCAAAGGTATACTTCAGTATTCCATCCAACTTTCAATTGAAAAAAAAAAGTTTTCTCACTTTTGAGTTGAGAAGGAATTGTTTGCAGATTTTTATATGATTTCTATTTTCACTTGACTTTCAATTTGGTTTCACTTTAAAGTCACTTTGTTTTCACTTTAAAGGCACTTTGGAATTGCTTGGTGTGGAATCAAATTCCCAAAAGGTATGTGTTTATCCCAAATTTGAGTTGACGCAACCCAAGTGTGGTCCAGGGGTTGCCCAAAATTCTGGCACAAATTCTGGGGGGTTTTTCACCCCTGAACACAGCAGGTTTGAGCAATTTATGGCGCTAAAAGGCTCAAAATTTCTGTTTTCAGGGGGTAAACGGCTCTTACAGAACCCCCTGGGGGTCGGGCGTGTTTGAAACGGCCCTTTGTAGTCGTCTATGGGCCCCACAGCTCATTTGAGATGTTTAGGGCCCTACAAAACTGCCACACGGTTGGAGCCATGAATTTAACATCACCCAAAATAAAAATAAGTAAAAATAAAAAAATAAGAAAAAAAATGCTGAAGACAACCAACCAAAAAAAAATTCAATTTCAACACTACTAGCCCTAAAGTAAAAACACAAAAAAGACAAATTCAACTTTACTAGCCCTAAATTAAAAAAGGCAAAAAATACACAAGTCTTTTGACCAGCCCTAAACTTAAAGTTCCGAAAAATACACAAGTTTTATGGCCAGCCCTAAATTAAAAACACCAAAAAATAAACAAGTTTAACTTGTGTTAACCTGATCCCAAAAAATACTTTGTATGATGGGATCAGCCCAACACAAGTTCAACTGAATTAATATTAGAATCTCATTCAAAACACTCATAAGAATGATGTTAACTCAAAACACTCATTAGAATGGTTTTAACTCAAAACACTCAACATAATTATTTTCAAAATTTGATAACCCTTTCTATTAATAGAATTAATATCAGCATTCAAACCCAAACCCAAATGATAAAATTAATCTATAAGTTAGAATACAACTCAAGTTGATCTTTGAGGCAATCCACCCAAAAAGCTTCTTTTTTAGAAATCATGTAACATGGTTTGGAAAATATGGGTGGGATTGAAATCAGATCTCCCTTAACTACAAGTTGAACCAAATGGTTATTGTTAACAAAGAAAATTAAAATAGGATCTGATTTTTATTTTACACCCATTTTCATAGGAGTAAAAGTACCACATGAATCCAATGAAATTAAAAATATTGGTTTTCCATAAGTATCAGCTATTATTTGACCCATGTGATGCTTTGAAAGACATTTTAAAGAGAGAATCTTTTCATTGATTTCATTAACATCAATTTTTTTTTCAATCTTTTTAACATCTTTACTGCCTCCAAGGATCTTAGAATAGCACCCCTTACTTTTCCTAAATGTTTCAAGCATTCCTTTCCTAACTTTGAACCATCCATCCTCATTACACCCAAGTGATATAAAAATGACTTTAAACCCACAATTTCCTTCACCAACTGGATCCCAAACCCCACCCAAGAACTTTTGTATGTTCTCAGGTATTTGATTGACGTCATTCAATTCCTACAAACAGCAACTTGTTAGCAACAATTCTAATCTAATTAAAGGAATCAACACTCACCAAGGATTAGCTTCTTTTTGACACTCAAATTTCTTATTCTCCATCTTTTGAAAATGAATCTGATTCCAACACCACCAACCCCAATGAACTTTCAGTTTCCTTGACTGGAATATGAAATTTTGATTCTGAGCCAAAATAATATTAATATAATAATCATTTCCCATCAGTTAGCAAATAAATATGAAAATTTCTCAAAATAAAATACTTACTGTCTTTTTTCTTTTCATCTTTTGTGCACTTCTAATTCTCTTTTCCCGCTTAAGTTCCTTTTCAAAGTGTTAAGGGGGAAAAGAGGATTGATTTTAAGTTCCTTTTGAAATTGTTCAAATAAAGAAGGATCTTTCTGGTTATCTTTCAATTTTGGACAGCCTTTACTTGATTTCAAGACTTTATGTTCTAGCCTTGGATTTGATCAATAATTTTCTGTCTTTTTCATTAAGTGCTTAAACAGCACGCAATAATATTGTTCATGATGAGCCAAGATCATTGCATTGAGCTTCTCATCTTACTGAGAATTTCTGAGAAGTTCATCAACATTGATCTTGAAAAATTCAAAAGGATCAAATATTAGTCAAGTAGGAATGATCATTCAAAAAGCATTAATCAAAAAGCATTAATCACAGAGTGACTTGAACAATCAAAAAATAAAACTTAAACCAACTTACAGAACTAGAACTGCAGGGGTCATCGTCCAACCTCCATTGAGGATGAACATCATCAGGCACAAAGGATCCTCTTGAAGCTAGTAGATCACCTATTTGGTGGGAATAGGGAAAACACATATTCATTGAGTATTACTTGGTGCACACTTCCCCGTCATGGTTCCCCTTTAATATCTCTAATTGATCCACAACCAGTTTGATTGCCTGTAAAGACACCTTGTATCCCAATGGTAACAGTTCTCTAGGAAGAAATATTCCAATCTTAATTTTAGAGTTATAAAGGGAAGCCTGAAAAAATTTAATTTGATTTGAAAGCAACCCCTCTAGTTTTTCCAAAACTTTCAACATGTTTCCTGAATAATTTTCAAGGAATTGTTTGACAGTAGGAAGGGCCCCTTCAACCCAAGACATCATTTTTTTCAAATTCAGGGTTTTTGCAAGTTCAAGCCATTACAAACGCCTCTTTGGTACCAAAGAAATTATGATCCATGTACTTGATTACATCCTCGCAGTCTTCCAAGAAACACTTTATACAAGTCTTAATGTAAGCAACCCAAAACTAGGAAGATTAACTGGAGAGGCATTAATTTGGCACTTACTCTAAGTTATGCATCATTGAACACTGCCTCCTCCTTGGTTTTCAAGGCCCCATAATTAGCCCACAGAGACTTAAAGAGTTGACACCCTTCAAAGTCATAATTAAAGCGCAATTTAAAGTTTGCTTGCATTTTTTTAGACAAGTGCCATTAGAAAAAATGTCTTGTTGACTCAGGAAAAATTTGTTCTAGAGCACAGATCAAAGCTTTTTCAGGGTCCATCACAAAGACTTTGGGAAGTCTCCAGGATCATAAGTCAACTCCTTTAGCGCATTTAAAGACCAACTGTAGAACTCAAACATTTCTCTTGTTATAGAAACAAGAGCTTTTGTGAAATTTTTCTGGTTGGAAGTAATTCCTACAATTTGCAATAGGTGGATGTTTTACTTATTTCTTTTAGGAGTACAATCCAACATAGCAATATGATGATATTGCTTGCAAAGCTATAATGAATCTGGATGAGCCAAGAATAGGGCCTCCAAGTGAACCTCTCCACTGAATTTTTCTCAATCAACCCATCCTGAATTACCAATTTGTTCAAAGAGGACCTCCATAAAACTTTTCCCCTTTAGTTCTTCTAGCGCTACCTTACCCTTAGTTTTATAGATTTTTCAGTCATCAAAATATTTCCCACCATCAATTTTTCTGAATTTTCTTTTCAGCTGAAGTTTATTGAGACCATAATTCATTCCTTTTTTCATATTTTCTAAGGCTACCCCAGAGATTCTCCTCATGTGAGGATGCAATGAGGGCTGTGGGGATGGTTCATGGTTATGTTGATAATTTCTGCAGGAGATATGCCACAAGGGTTCTGCCTTTGTGCGACTTGCACAGATTCAAAAATTTCAACCAAACTTCCTTGTGTGAGTTTGCCTTGACCGCTTGGCAAGCAATTTCCCCAAGTACAAACCATGTCTATCACAGGCTAAAATCACATATTTATCATGCTTTGAGTTGAAAACTGTTAAATCATAACCATTCTTCATTTCCCATGCTTGAAAATAGTTTTGTGCCTCTTCCATAGTAGGGAAAGTTCTCACAGGAGGTGGGTGAAGTGGATCTGGCACCAATTAAATGGCAATATTGATGGCATGCACTCCATCAGTTTCAATCAAATTAAATAAGGAAAAGACCAAGTAACATAAAATGTCACTCACCACCAGAGTTCATGTCCATTTGTAAAACATTTTTTTCATCAATTTTCACCCTAGATGAGGATGCAATTGGGGCTTTCAATGTTTCATTACCCAAATCCTTTTTGTCCCCAGCTTTATTCATGGCAATATCAATTTAGTCCTTCAAACCAACCATGTTACAAAAAAAAGGGCTTGCCACTGTTCCCATACTGCAAAAAAAATGCAATGCTACTTCAGTATTCAATCCAAATTTAAATTGAATAACTACCAAGTTTGCTCACTTTTGAGTTGAGAAATATCAATTTTGTGGGACATTTGTTTGCAGCTTCCAAAAGTGTCACCACAATTTCACTTGATTTCACTTTAATTTCAGATTAGTGTCAATTTATTATTTCTAGGTGTGGTCCAACAGTTCCACATAGTTTATGTGGTCCAGGGGAACCCAAAAAATTTGGCAAAACCCCCGCGGGGCGGTTTACCCCTGGAGAAAGCTCTAAACCGCCGTGTATGGGGATACACAACCCAAAAATGCCGTGTTTTGGGGGCATACAGCCCCCCAGGGGTTGCATGTGTTTGAGACAGCCCCTTGGGAGTTTTTAGATGCGTTTTTTGGCTTGAAAGGGCGTTTTGGACGCTTTTATGGGCCCCCACGCATCTATTGGGCCATGCAGGGCCCTAAAAAACTCCCAGAAAACTGGGAGTTGTGAGTTTATCATCACCCATTGCCATCAGCTGATATGGTGGGCAAGCTCTATTTCAATGGTGAAACTAGTGACCTTGCTTTGCTTGCCCATCAGCAATCCTCAATCCCAAGCTCCCTGCAATGTTTGGGATTGCTTTCCCACCTGAGGATCACACCCAGGCTCTTCTGGTCAACTCTTGTTTTCCCTAACTAACCCAAAGTATAGCACCTGTAACTCCTCTTGAGTTTAATTTGGTACATACCCCTGGACTCATTTTCCCATCTCAATCAAACCTTTGGCCCACTCTTCCTGGATAAAACCCCCTAAAATTTGGTATAGAAAGATTTGGCGGGCCACGGTGGGTTTGGAGACTTTTTTTGTTTTCCATGGCAATACTGTTTGGTGTGCCAAAATGTTTGCACCACCAAACATACCCTGAGCTAAGTTTGGTGGAAACAGGATTGGAAAATGGCGTAAAAAATGGCAGCACCATCACCCCTCCCTGGTGCTTTCTTTTCAGGTGGAAACAGTGGCTTGCAATTATTTATTTATTTATTTATTTCAAGGACAAATGTTTTCCACTATGGCACAATGGTCCATCACATGGTCCTGATTTCAACATTTTTTGTGATTGTAATCTAGAAAAATGGCCTTTATACCGCAAAAAAAAGGTCTTGAGGTTGAAAAATGAGAATAAAGGACCTTGGGAGGGTTTGGACCATCTTGTGGTGCTTGGCGAAGGAGGTGTGATCAGCTGGAATGGTGGTGAAAATGGTTGGAAAGCTGTTGTCCATCAGTGATACTGATGTCCTTGCTTATCTCTCATTGTTACTTGGCTTTCCCATCTGCAATCCTCAATCCAAAAAAATTTTCCGGATTGCTTCCTGTCTTAGAATCACATCCAAGCTGATTAGCTTGGCTCTTGATTTACCTTACTAACCAAAAGCACTGGTCCTGTATTTCTTATCCAGGTGAACTTGGTACATAACTGCACACTTGTTTTACGCCTGAACATACCCTTTGGCCCATTTCTCCTTGATGAAACCCCCTCAAATTTGGTACAGACAGATTTGGCGCACCATGGGGGAATTTGAGGCATTGTTGGGGCGGCATCGCAACACCATTTGGCATGCCAATTTTCTTGAGCCACCAACCTTACCCTGAAACCTTTTGGAAGGACTGTTACTGTCAATTTTTGTGTTTCCACCCTCACAGGGATGAATCAGCCCCTTTGCTGGTCAATTGCTTCCTAGTTGTCTTTTACAATGGCTCTTGTTACCCCCATGAATTCACTCACAAGCTGGTTGCATTATGCAACCAGCCCCTGGCCCCAAGGATGGACCAGGTGGGACCCAAAATCAATCTTGGTTCAGCCTTTAGCTCACACAGGGAGGTTGTAACTGGTGAACCTGGCAACCCCCCCCCTTTCCTGACCACTTCACCAGCAGGGGTGTCAAAATCCCCCATTGGTTTCCTGGGATGTGCTTAGCCCTAGGTACACAATTGATAATGGTACCTTGGAGAGGGATCAGGTCTTCCAAGCCCTTGGTAATGAGGAGGGGGAGAGAACCCCGCTTGCCCCTTACTCATCAACTCAAACAGGTGGGAGGGTGGTCAAATTACCCCCACCGCCAGTTTCCTTGATTCCACCAGCCTGGAATGGCCCTGCTGACCAGCCAGCCACCACCCCTTCCCCTTGAAGTGGTGAGCCAGGTAAGGGGATGTAGCTGGGGAAAACTTCCCCAGCCCTTGCAACTGTGGTTTTGGGACCTATTTGAGTCCCCTGCCCTCTAAAAGGGCCCTGCGCAGGCTTTTGGGCCCTCTAATAGTCCAAAATTAAAAAAACAGCAGCGCTAGTGGGTTGAAACAAGGGCAATTAATAAATTATATAATTAAATAACTCAAACGTTTAAAAAGACTATTCATAACTTTTGGTGGGTACCTTCTTAGCTCAGTTAAATTGACATACATCCATATATCAGGTCACGACATTTGTGAGCAATTTCCAAGTAGCTGGATATGTAAAACATTTACCTAATATTCCAGGAGATTTATCTTTTATAAATGTTTTTTGTTAAATAAAATTAATTTCAAAAATGAACCAATAAAAACTTTACAGGTTATTAACTCCCTTTGAAGTTAAATAACAAAGAATTCTATGAAATCAAAATGTGCAGAATCTGAAACTTTAATAATTTTCCAAGCCCAAATCTTCTATTATACATACTTTGGCGGGGAAGAAGGTCTGGCCAAGTGTTTCCAAAATGAACCTTGGTCCCAATAATTCCCAGGCAAGCATTTCTGGCTGTATTGTCCCATATACCCTTCCAGGCCTGTTAAGGCCCATGTACCAAGAGGCATAGAAAATTTGTTTTGTAGCCCATATTCCCAAAACCAAATACATCAACATAGGCCCACATGGCCCAAGTGATTTGAAATTAAGCATAGGCCCACATTGCCCAATTTATTTCCAATGGGAAGTTAAAACCCATATGGGAATCCCATTTTGATTACACACTATACGTGTCACACCACTGAGTGTACCTGTATTTTAACATTATTTACCTGAGGGAAGGTATCAAAGAAATAGTCAACCATCTATAAAATCAGCTTAGAATGATCCATAAGGACAATAAAGGTAATATTAAACTTTCCAACAGTGAGTTCAGGCAGAATGTACTTTGCACTAAGCACATGGATGCAAGATTTAACTAAATATGCAAGCTTATTATTAGCTATGGATGATAGTTTTAATTTCAAGCCAGCAAGAGATAACAGAAGCAACTCAGTCAGAATCAAGATAAAATAAGGAATATATACAACATTTGATAACAGAGTGGATATGAAAAACTAACACATTGAAATGGTTAACCCTGATTGAGTATGGCTATGAGAAAGAGAAATGAAAGGGACATGACAGCGCTGAAAAAAACAGATAGGATTCAAGTTTGCGCTGAATTTGGGGTAGAGTTGATATGTATTGATCTCACAAGTTAGAGACAGATCAGATTGAAGATTCAAGAGCCATTTGGTTGACTTTTAGAGTGATCATTGAATAGATTGGTCTGATTTTTGTAATTGAGTTGATCAGTTTTGGAGAGAGTTAAACAGTAGATGAAAGATAAGAGAAAATCACAAATTCAAATAATAATAATGAAGAACAAAAAAACAAGAACAAAAATGAGAACAATAAGACGGAGTTGAGACTTGAGTATATTCAATTGGAGTGTTCACAGTGGTGGACGCGCCTGAGGGAACCTCCAGGCAACTTTCCTCATGAGAACTGTCACCAACATTGTGGGGACTGTCACTTCTGGCTTTACACTTATAGCAAAAGGGAAGATCATAGTGCTTCACATCTCAAGCAGCCTGAACAATTGCAATGTCTTAACCAAAGCATGCCCAAAGGCCTCCCAGAAAAAATCTTTGTAAAAGCAAGGTATTAAGGACTACCTTCTTGACCTCTCAGCCCAAAAATTGGGGCATGTCAGAACTTGGCTAATAAGAAAGCTCAGACAGTGAAAGTACCACCAAGGGGAGACATCTATAGAATAAAAAAGATGTGTAATGATGCAAAGCACACTGAAACTAGAAGTTATATCATAAAAGTTTGAAAATGAAAAGACTAGGAAGAGAGAAATATAATTAGACCAAAAGAGCCAAGCTCAAGAAGTGAAGATAAAATTCCCAGAACTGACAAAGCATTCACAGGCACTGATGGTATTGAAATTCTGCACAAAAATAGATCCAAAAGCTCAAGGAAAAATATGGACATATATATATATATCCTGCAATCCCTGTATTTTCAATTTGAACTTTTTAACTTGTCTGATCCTCCTTCAATAAAACAGCCAAGAAATCATCATCAGTGAGGAAATCATAGTTTAGATTCTAATATACTCTCAAGCTTAGAGCTTTTTCACCTTCACCATGATTGTAAACTTTTAATAGAAAATTTTGAGTTTAATGTTGTTTTATCATCTTTCAATTCAATTCCACAAGGTTGTTATTAATAGAAATTGAATTAAATCAACCATTTGAATTTCTTCATCAAACACCAAACCCATCATTTATGCATCAAAATTGATCCATCATCCCTTTCATCCAAAAGAACAATCCACAGGCATAACAATCATTTGTGGAGGGTAGTGCTGCTTACAAAAATTCAGATTATCATTTCATTAATCCAATAAATTTATTTATCTATCTATCAAGATCTATCAAAATCTGCTGATACCCCCATCATATAATCTTTTCTTCCCCTCTCATACCATCCACAGAATGCCATTGCCCTCTAAACTTAATCCTTGCTTTGATAGCCATATCAATTATTTCAAAATCAAAAATTTCATGCTGTTTATGCTCCCCCCCTTTCAAATTGTGCCTTTGACCAAATGTATTGGTTCAACTACCTAACAGCTTTCCTGTATTTGAGATAATCCTTAGAGGCCATTGTCATACTCCCATTGATCACCAAAAAAATCAGCAAAAATCTCCTCAAACGCCTCCCCCAAATACTTTGCTTCCATCTAGCCCTACTTGACAATCAATCCATCTTTCACATCTTCTGTATCATTCACAATCCTTGCTCTCCAATATTCAAAAATCCATCCTCCCTCTCCTGTCAACACATTTGATCCAATCAATCATCCCAGGATCACATGACAATCTTGAGCCTATCAAATTGTATCAAATGCATCCAAGAATTGATTGAGAATCTCACAACAAATAAGGCTCATCATTTTTTGAATCATGTCTTTCTGAAAATTCAAGAACTTGAGGATCAAATTGCCTCCTGGTTTCTAAACTTCAACCTTTCCATATACTCAAATTTTTGACTCTTCTCAAGGCTGAAGTTCTTGTTTGGAGAAGAAATATTCCCACAGCAGAAAATTTACTCAAAAATTGTTTACTCTCTATCCCTCTCCTTTCCCATTCCTTGATCAATAATACGTTAGTTATAACATTTACCTAAAATTCTTTAAATTCCAATTGGTTTGCTGATAATGTGACCATAATATTTTGATAATTTTGCCTACCCTAAATTGTCCAATGCCCATATTCTTGCAGGAAGGAAGTTTGGATATTAATCATGAATCAGGAGTACAAGGGCATTGAAAAAATCAAGACCAATATTTTCACCCAAAATTTCTGTGATCCGGACCTCAGGTTTGATGAGAGAACCAGGGATGAAGTTTCTTTTAAATAAATTGAACAAACTGCCAAGACTCCAGGAAAAATGCTCCACCCCTTCATTCCCTTCTTCTCTCATTGGTCTCTCACATGTCACATTTCAATCACGAGTATTCACTGCTTCTTTCCTCTAACTCTTTGATCTCTGTACTCTGTGGGAAAGGGGAGAAATAGGGGGAAACTTTTCATCAGAAACCCGGTTCTGTTGAACACCATCTTTCAAAACACTCTTTTCTTTCCAGTTCTTTCTTTCTCAATCCTCTTCTTGAAACTCTTTTCCTTTTTTTTGTTGTTCTGTCTTTTACTCTTCCTCAATATTGTTGCGGCCCTCCACCATTGCATTGACATCAAAGCTTACGGCCGCAACTCTTTCAATCTCTGCATCTTAAGACATCCAAAAAAAATACACCCTACTCTAACTAATCAATTTAATCCTATCCTTTCGGAATCAATATTAATCAACCCAAAGACTTCTACCACAACTTCATTGACTCATTTTCTTTCCTCTGTCTCTTGATCCCTCTTAAATTCTTGTTTTCTGAATTCTTATTCATGAAATTCAACACATTTAAAAGACAAACTCAAATCTGAGAATTCCTACTGGAACAATGGAGGGATCAAGCAACAATGTTTTCCTCAAAATCATCCTCAAGGCTTCTCTTGAAGCTATTCCCAGCCTCACTGACACAAACTAATCCATATCGAAGGAAAAAATTACAATGCTTCTGGAACTCAAGGAAGTGATAGAAGCACTGGAAGATGACTCAAAAAACTTAAGCTCAATTGACAATATGGAGACTTGGTTTATGCTTCTCTCACAAATCAACCCCATAATGCACAACAACGTAGTGAATACCAAGAAAATCTCCTCAGCTAAGCGCCTCTGGAAAACTATCAAGGAAAGTTTTTCTTTGTCTCAAAGGGCCAATCAAGCTTGAATTTTCAATGAATTCCTCTAACAGAAATTCAAACCGGAAGCTAACAACTCCTTCATCACTGAAACAAAAATCTCCATGAAAAAAATGCTTGACATTGGAATTGATTTTCTCAATGAAATCCTTTCCTACCTCATTCTCTTTAAATTCCTGTCCTCACTCCACTCCCTTTGTCAAAAAATAATGCAATCCAACAAAAGCTTCACTTTGGATCTTGTACTAAATCACCTAAATCAACTGGAAAATGAGACCAAATCCAAATTTGAAGACTCTACACACACCAATACTGCTGTGGTTTCCCCTAGAAATACAAAGAAATCAGTCCCTTGAGAAATTTTTTGCAAAAAATTATTTCAAAACCCATTTTCTCCCAACCATTCAGAAGATAAATGTTGGCAAAAGAACAAACACCTTTGTCCAGATTGGTGGAAACAGGCCCAAGCAAACTGGAGAGTGCAGATCAACTAAAAATCCAAAAATAAGGAAGTCACACACTATCAGGCTCTACTCTTAACCTGGATTGAGGAAGTCAAGCCTGTCAACCAAATAATAATGGACTCAGGTGCCTCCTGCCACATGTTCAACTCACCAGACTTCTTTGTTAATCTTATAAACTTCCCCAGGGACAACTCAATCAGCACCAGAAAAGAAGGAGCTAAGCTTCCCATAAAAGGAAAATGAATCTTCAAGCTCTCTTGGAAGAATTCAGTGTTCACCCTCACTAACTGCTTTTTTGTTCTGGACCTTGTTGTGAACCTCATAATCCCTTTTGAAATCATCTCCTCCAAGGGATGCTCTCTTGTATCAAATGGCTTTCAGTTTTAATTATACTCTAAATTGGAACCTGTCTTCTCAGGTTTCATCCAAAGCAATCTCTTCATTCTCAATCTTCCTTCTCTCATTGGTTTGAACCAAAAATTCTGTCACTTCAAGTTCAGCCTGGACAATATCAAATATATTCACAAATTACTTGGGCATGCTAGTCCCTTTTGACTCAAAAATCTCATTCCCAATCTTCCCTCCAATTCTCTCTCCAAATTTCAAAACAAATACTGTGTCTTTATAAAAATTACAAAGTCCTCCTTTAAGAACATCATGACTCCAACCTTGCAATGTTTTGAAAAACTTCATGTTGACTTGATTGGTCCAATAACTCCCTCTTTGAGAAAAAGCATGAACCATATCATTTCTGTCATTGAAAACCTTTTGTCTAAATTTCAGAAATTCCCCTTCAATTCAAATCTGACCATGGTCAACAATTAAAAACTATTTTGAAATTTGAAAAAACAAAAAAAAACTGCTATCCAACTACCACCTGCACCAATGATGGCGGGGAATTCATGTCTTCATAACTTAGGGACTTCTTTCAAGCAAATGCCATTCAACATCTCATCTCTGAAACATACCACCATGAGCATAATGGAAAGGTTGAAAGAGAAAAAAAAAACACTCACTGAATCAATTTGCGCCATTCTTTGCAGCTCTCAGCTTCCTCCCAACCTCAGGGCCAAGATATGTAAAACAGTGTGTCTCACCTTAAACCAGATTCCCAAAACTCCACCTTCACCCTCACCCTACCAAATCTTCACCAAAAAAACAATCCTGTAGAGCTACTTTCACCCAATTGGGTCCAAGGTTGTTTATCTTGATAAAAAAATTTCTTGAGGTGAAAAGTTCAAAGATTGCAGATGGACTGGAACCCTTGTGGGTGACAATAAAAATTTTCTTTCTTTTCAAATCCTCACTCCTTGCAATTCCATTATTTCCTCCAAACACTTTAAATTCCTCAAAATTCCTCTTTCCTCCTAACCTTCCATTCCTTTCTCCTCTTTTTTTCCTGCTGAATCAATTTCAATTAAATTTGATGATGATCTTTCTCCTCTCCCTCTTCTGACCTCTTCTACTGACAATCCCAATTCTCTCAATGAACTTCCTCCTCCTGTCTCTCCTTTATTTTCCTCTACTCCAATAGTGATTCATTCCAAAGAGAATCTGTCAGACTCTTCCTCTGACTCCTCCAACAATCTTGACCCCCAGCTCAATCCTAGATTCAGTCTTTGAGGTCAATCATCTCTTAATCCTCCTCAAAGTTAGAGGTACCATCATTACTTTGTGCCCAAATCCTACAAAACAGCCAAAGAATGCGCTGAATTGACCAAATGGGATGCTTCAATGGACACAGAACTCAACCGCATTGACAATCTTGGATTTTAGGATGACTATAAAGGACCTGAACCTGTAAATCCTCTTAAAAACACTTGGTGTATTTCCTGAAGTACAAATGTTATGTGGATGCACTGGTGTACAAAATTTGTCTCTGTGTTCAAGTTTTTGATCAAATCTAAGGTCTTGATTACCAAGATACCTTTTCATCAACTGGGAAGGCTGCCTCTCTTTGAATGGATTTACTATGTGGCCTTCAACACTCTCCACCCATAAAAAAAATTAACTTCAAAAGCGCATTCCTTCATTCCCAGCTGTCAGACATGGTAATCATCAAACAACCAAAAGGTTCAAAGAAAAATTCAAAATACCTCATTCTGAAAAAAATCTCTCTATGGAGTCAAACAGGCCCCCACCAACTGGTTCCGCACTCTCACTTCCTGGATTTGCAAACAGAAATTCCATATTTGAATTTCCGACCCTTGCTTGTACATTAACTCTCAGTGCCAATTGGTTCTCTTCTTCCATGTAGAAAAATTAATTCTGGTTGGCACAGGGAGCAACTTCCAAATGGAATTCCTCCATTTATTTCATAAATCCAGCCATCACAATCCAAAAACCTATCTAGTCATGAAATACAAAAGAATAGGAAACCAAATTCTGCTTTTGCAACCCAAGCACATGGAGCACAGACTGGAAGAAATGAGTATGAAAGTCTTTAAACCCATTGGTTCCACTGAAGGTAAATGTAAATCTCACTCATGCCACAGAAAAAGATCATGAAGAATTTAAAGCCCTCAATATCAACTATTGTTCTGCAGTTTTTCTCCTGAACTACATAGCTTGTATCACTCAACCTGACCTCAGCTTTGCTTTCTCAAGTCTGGCTGGTTCCACAAAAAACCAGGGATTAGTCACTGGAAAGAAGTTAAAAGCTGTTGGAAATATCTTAAAGCAACTAAAAATCTCAAACTAATGCTTAAAATCACTACTGCGCCAACCCAAATCAAATTTTGAGCAAAACCACTTGGAGTGATGACTTGGAGAGTAGAAACTATCAATTGGATCATCTATAAATTCTTTTTGGCTCGCTTATATCTTTGGGAAATTATCAACAACAAAATTTCACTCACTCAACCACCAAAGCTGAGCTAAATCTACTAGTTAACTCATTCTTAGAAGCCATCTGGATGAGAGAGCTAGTTTCAAAGCTCTGGAAGATGGATGTTTAACCCAGTCTCCATTGAATTGACAACAAAGGTATTGGCAAAAATCTCAAAAATTTTGGATGCAACTCCAAATCATACCACATTGACATGAAAACAAAAGCCTTGCAAGAAGAGCTAAAACTAGGGAACCTTGTGATTGACTTAATTCCCTCCTCCAAAATTAAAGCCAATGGTCTTACCAAGGCACTTCCTACTTCCTTGCTAGCCAACCTCATCACTCATTGATCCCTCTTTCTGCACCTTTTCTCCAGTCTGAACAGCCATGGGGGGTTTTAAATAAATTCAACAAACTACCAAGACTCCAGGACAACTGCTCCACCGCTCCATTTTCTTCTTTTCTCATCTGTCTCTCACATTTCACATGTCAATCACGAATAATTTCTTCTTCTTCCCTCTAAATCTTTGATCTCTGTACTCGGCGGGAAATGGGAGGAATAGAGGAAAACTCTTCATCAGAAAACCACTTCTGTTGAACACCATCTTTCAAAACAGTCTTCTTTCCAGCTCTTTCTTTCTCAATCCTCTTTTTTCAACTCTTTTCATTTTTTTTTGTTCTTTCTTTCACTCTCCCTGAATCTTGTTGTGGCCCTCCACCGTTGCATCAACATAAATGCTTATGGCTGCAAATATTTCAATCTCTTCCTGGTAAGACGTCCAAAAAGAATCCACCCAACTATAAGTAATAAATTTGATCTTATCATTTTGGAATCAATATTCTTCCACCCAAACTCTTTGACCAAAACTTGTTTGACTCATTTTCTTTCCTCCGTCTCTTGATCCCTCTTAAAGTATTGTTTTCTAAATTCTTATGCAAGAAATTCAACATTTGCCATAACAGTTGTTCCAGTATTCACTCCTTCTTCCTCCCCCCATCCCCACCACTTTTACAACTTCTTTCAACTTTATAGAGCCCATAAAAAACCCAAAATTGACCCTCAATGATCCTTATGGCTATGATTTTCCTAATCTATTTAACCTTCTTGAGCCTTGATTGATTCATATTGTCTATTATTCCAGACCTGTTGGGGTTGTACTCTTGATTTATGGATGTGATGAACTTACAAAAAATATTTTTAGTGATTTTCACTCTGATCAGATCCTGCAGTCAACCTTTTCAACTCCAGAAGCCCCCTTATCAACTACCAGTACCACTACCCCTTAAACTCTAAGTGACTGGTTGCTTGTTGATTCTCATCCTCCTTCCTCCCAGCTTCCATGCAAACCCTGGAAACTGGACCACATTTGGGTTCTTCCATCTCAAATTTGCAGTTCTTCCCAACTATATAGGAGTGGACACTTGAAAACTCAATTGAAACCAATCTGCCTTACTTTTTTTATTAAATTTGACAAGTTTTTTTTTTATCATTTTTTTTTTCTTTCTTTCATAAAATGGTAATCATATCTCTACTGACATTTTTTTTTCAATTTTCCATTCTGATGGGCCTTGGTTCTGTTCAATGCTTTTTGAATTTTTGGAATTGATACACAAATTTTTTTTTATTACATTTTTGATGCATAAACTCAAAGGTTAGGGAAGCTTAGTTGAAAATTGAATCCAATCCGGTGAAAATTAATGAAAACAATCAAAGCAATTCCAACAATAAGAAAAAGAGAGAAAAAAACTGGACAATTCTTTGTTAAATTTTTGGAATTAAAACAGACCTTTCTGTTGTTCCTTTTTTCTTGCAGGTATTAAAGTATTAAAGGTATTATTTTCAAATGTAATCCAATGAGGTGAAAATCAATAAGAACCATCAAAGGTATTGGAATTATTTTCTAATCAAGTGTGTCCTCAAGCTAGAGTGCAACCTCATTGGTCTCAGCTTTTTATTCTTTCACCAATTTATTCTCTTGAGTGTTCAGTTCTAGTGTGTTCTTTATTCTATACTGTTTAGTTTTGGATTTGGTAACATCTTTATCTTGAATCTTAGTGACCTTCCTCCTTAGTTCCTGTTGAGGGTTATTGTCTAGTGACCACTTTGCACCCTGCTTAGTAATCACTGTCCTAATTGGCTCTTTGTATCTAATCCTATATTCTCTCTCATCACTGACATGTTGAGCATAGTTCAGGTGAGTGAACTTCCAGTGACACCTTGTTCTTCTCAAACATTTCCTCTGGAGATTATCCTGATTTTTCTTTAAAAATATTTTATTCATTTTAGTCTCTCAGGTTGTCAACCACCAGTCATCCGCCTTGTAGTTAGTTTACTTTAGCTGTGGGTTTGCAAGTGAATGAAACCATCTTTTCTGACTTACCATGGATTTGAGTGCCCCTTCAACTCTCAGATCCACTCCTCTTAGTGTTATAATATTTCATACCTGCCTTTATAAGTATCTCAACCAAAGCATCAAACCTAAACCTCCACAAATTGTATGCCAGCTGTAAGACAACAAGGGAAGAAAAATGGAAAATGGTTTTTTGACTTGTTGGAATTAATACCCACCTTTTGTTACGTTGTTGATTCAGCCGCTCAACAATCAGGAAGTCCAAATTGAAAATGGAATCCAATCAGGTTAAATTAATAAGAAAAATCAAAGGAATGCCAACGATAAGAGGAAAGTTTCTCTGTTTTTTGGTGTTTGCAACAATACTGCTGAACAGTTTTTTACACAGAAATTATATTTAATCCAAATAATGAACTTTTCATAGTAATTTGTTTAAAATAAAGGTATTTGAGGTATTTTCTCCCTTTCCTCAATGGGTCTACTACTGCTCCTCATAAATGCAAAAGCAAAGGAAATGTTTTACCTTTCTTGAGCTGCCCCTCAATGGTTCTCCCTCTTCTCTCTTTCAAAATTAAGCTCAGTTTGTCTCAAATTCAACTGAGTGTCAAGAATTTTGTCTTCAACCCTTGTCACCTCTTTCCTTTTCTTGATCTCATTCATCTTTGAGGGCCCATTTTTCCTTTCAAACCAAAGATTTTCATTTTCCAATTCAATTTAATTACTTTCAATCAGGTAATTGGATTTTTTAAAAGGCATTCAAGTGAATTCTTATGTAGACATGTGTTCATTCAGGTTTAATTTCCTCATCTAAATCTTTCTTCTCAAGGATCTCTTCAAAAACTCCAAAGCTGGAATTCTTCCCCCACTTTGATGGATTTCAGAGTTGATTTTGGTTTAGTTTGATGCCTTTCCCTGTTCATTTTACTGGGGATAACTACTTCTGTTAATCTTTACTTCCATTGGAGGGAAAATTTGGAGGCCCCATTGGCTGAAGATTTTGGTTTCCTAAAAAGTGTGGCGTTTTTAGAGGATATAACCTATTGATCACTAGAAGGGTTAATATAAAATATACTTAATTTTCACAAAAACTTAGTTTTGGCTGCTTGGGAATTTTGGCCTCCTGCATGCCAAGACCCTTGCTATCCTTTAGCTACCAGAGGTGATAGAATAAATAATAAATTTATATTATTTAATCAATGCAGCAAAAATCCGTAAAATATTTGGATAAAGCTTATTGCAAGGTTGATTGGTTTGGATATAGTTTAATGCTATAAATAAATATAGATAAATTGATTATTAAATTTTTTATAGAGGGGCCACAATTATATTGGGGATCTTTTACACCTCTCTTCAGGGAATTCAATGTGAAAACACATGGGCCTGGTGACTTTGGGCCCTTTAGTTTAAAGGATATTTTGCCCAAAGATAATATGTATATAAAATACACGGTGGAGTGGAAGGGCTTTTTAATCAAGCTGCCACGACAGAGAAAGGATGATAAGACTCACTGGTATATCATTAAATCCTTAGGGTATTTGTTTGGGACGTGCACTGATGGGTTAAAGCTGTATACTGGGGTTATAAGGTTGTTCAGCAGTTTCAATTGATAAAAGAGGGTTGACGACGGATATTATTAATCAGACTAAATCCATAAATCACTTAGTTATCTCTTATAAGTATTTGATTATCTTGGAATGGTGTCTGGTTGTAAATATAACTGGGTCTTTGGGTATTGATATCCTCTAAAGAGCTCTTTATTTTTAGCTGTTGGAGTCCCAATATTGTCCTTCTGAGGCGTACAGGGGCTCAAAGGGACAGAAACTGAGGCTAGAAGGGTAACAAGTGGTAGCCTGTCACGTTTCCTTGGTGCTTTAACACGGGTAGCACCTAATTCCACAGGGTATGGGAATTATTCTACTTTATAATTGATGTTTGGATGTGTGAATAACACTAATCTGTCCTTTTTATTTATTATTTAATTAATTATCCTTAGTAAATGTTCCCAGTGAGTTAATTATTATTTCAATAGAAATTCTTACAGATATTCTGATTTCAGGTGAGTTCTCATTATGTATTAAATATTTGGAGTAAAGTTGTGATATTGATTTTACTCCTTATTTTCTAAATTCAGCTGATTTACTAAAATAATTACTTAAAAATGTAATCATGGGTATTCATGTAATATTTTTACATCATAAGTTTTCTTAGTATTTGAAAAAAATGTTGATGTCTAGAAATCTTCATAATAGTATATTAAAGTATTTTAATATATTTTTAGAACTAGTCATTATCTTGTTTTTGACATTTTTGTTACTTTGAATTATATTTAATAAAAAATACATAAAAAGGTTATTTAAGTATTTTTAAATAATTTTTTGTTTTTTTAGACTATCTACTATCCATGGGAACATTTATTACATATTTTGAATGTTCCCCCGTAGGTTGTAGAATTTTTACGCAGTACCTAGATTTTTCAGGCCGCCTGTCACTTTGTCAACCCGTAGTCCCGCGGCTGCGTACTTGTCAGAGGCCCAGGGCTGCGTACACAACTTTGACAGAGTGAAAGAGCTGAAGCTCAGCCGCACGTGGGTGCATTGGCTGCTGCGGCTGCGTGCAGGAATTGTGACAGAACACATTTCTGTCTTAAACTCCTAAAATATTCACAACACCTCAATTCTTACTGAATTTTAGGTGTGAAACCTATACGTGACAATACATGTGAAATATTTAATTGGCCAAAAAGTTTAATAGTGGTGCCGTGGTATATTGGTCTTTCTTTTCCTTAATTATTTAAAAATATAAGGATTTGGATTTAAAGTGTGGGGTCAGTGAGTGACCCTACCTAATTTGAGGTGGAGAATCTATTTTTGCAATAATATTTATGGTTTCCCTTCTCCTTCTTAGGTTAATTTTATTATTATTGTTTTTATGTTATTTCTGTTACATTTGAAGCTTGCTCTGCAATAGTACCAAGCCAACAGGGGAGGATTTGATGCCTCAAATTCATTTTTCTCAAGGTTCATGCAATCAGAATTGCTTTTTCCCAAGCTAGGAAGAAACCAATCCAAAGAGGCAAGTTTTTGGTCGAGTGTTGAAGTGGAATGGATCATTATTTCCAATTTGAATAAGATTAGAGCTGTTCTTGGTGGAATATCTTCATTGGCACCATATCCTGGCCATTCCAAGCTTTCTTCAATCACTTTTTCCTTTCTATCCTTGTTTCTTTTTTGATGTTGGCTACCATATCCTCAGCATTGATTCAGTAGGATTTTTGAGCATCAAAATATGCTAGAGGGCAAATATCGGCCTTCTTTCCAAATTTTTCAACCATTTGAACATAAAAAGGACATATTGAATCCAGTTAATAAACCACTGAGATGATCCCATGTAATTTATAAGCATCAGTGAGACCAAATTCAGTTAATACTGACATTGAGTGGCCTTTTCTATCCTTGGACCAAAAGTACTTGAGCTTCTCCCACATTTGTTTTTGTCATATATCAAGCCCACCTTGGTTTTATTCTTCAGATCATTGGCTATCAGGAGGTAAAAACTAAACCTGGTGGATTGATTTTGGAAAACATTGTTTTTTTTTTCAGCCCCAAACAAGGCATCATAGTTGGCAGGAATCTTAAAGAATTTGACAAGAATCACATGATTGACTTTCTTTATTTGACTAAAATATTTTCAAGAATATGGAGGAGGAGGGTTTAGTGTTCTTTAACAGTTAGTGTTTGATCTTTTTAAAAAATGTTTTCTTGGGATATTTTCCAGGGGAAGCTCTCTGAGGGGCCATTTGGAAAGTGGAAGAGACATCAACTGATGATTTAATGTGCAATCAAGTGATGAGTGCAATCACTTGATGAATGTAATAAATCAATGACTTAAATATATTGATGAGTTTAATAAATCAATAACTGCAATAAATCAAGGATTAAAAGAAATTGGGGAGTGAAATAAATTGAGAAGTACAATAAATTGATGATTTTAAGGATATTGGATGTGGGAAGTTTAAATTCCAATATGAAGATTGATTTCTGTATTTACAAGTTTGGAAGTAGGAAGTAGAAATGGAAAGATGAAGAACAAAATCATGAAATATTAAATTAGGGGGGAAACAGAAGGAAGTGAGAAGCAAGGGTTTGATGGTGTGTTTTTAAATTTCTTGGATTTTGCATGAAAATTTATATACTTCATTTGAAAAAACCTATTTATGTTGAATTAAATCTGTCACATGTTATGTGAAAGAATTAGGGTTTGTTATATTTTTGATTTAGTTTTTGAAATTAGGGTATTAAACTGAAAAATTCTATAAAAAATGCCGGGTTTGCTTACTCTGATAGGACCTAATTGTGAAGAGTATGATTGGAAACCAGGAACAACTGAATTGCATAACAAAGCAAGTAAGAGTTAGAATTGTACAAACAATCACACGTGAAGAAAAAGTCAAAAGTAACCAACAGAGAGACAAGCTGGCTGAGACAAGCAAGTCTTATCTAGAGTAAGTGAGAAGGAGAGACTTGAGAAGAGGCAGCCAGGCGAGGTGAGATGACCAGTTTGGAGTAGGTGATTTGCTTGATTGAGGACCAAGACCGCTGAAGTAAGTTCTTTCATGGAGAAACAAGTTGCCAGATGAAGTTCTTACCATGAGCGGACTGGTCACTTGTTGAAGTGACTTGATTGGTTGGCCGGAGGTTGATTTGCTGATCAAACTGATGAGCAAATTGTTGTCCTAAGATGGCTTGAATTGATTTATTGATATTGAGTAGTTGACGTGGTTTTGAGTTGTATGTAATTGGGTTGATTTAATTGATTGATTGCGTTGAATTATTGCTTTAATCAAGAGCCAATGACAAGTTTGTCCTTGAGGTCTTGAGCTAGCGCGGTGCGCTGACCATCAAATTGTTGAGACGGCAAGAGCGCAAGAAGCAAAAGCGCGCTTGGATAGTGTGCACAGGCTTGGAGATAGGAAAGGCGCGCAGGTCCGCTTTACAATGAGAACAGAAGACTGTGTAGTACTGTTGTGAATATAAATATAATTATGAAGGAAAGAAATGGAGATATGAGGAAAAGGAATAACAGAGTGAGGAGAATGAAAGAGAGGAGAACAGGAAAATAAGAAATCATGGGATTAGAGAAATTCAGAACATCAACACTAATATGAATTGGAAGATAATTTGTGCAGGGTTGGGGGGAGAAAGCCTGTATGTCCATTTTAACAATGCACAATGTGACCAACATAGTTCCATTTGGTGGACTTCATTTTTTTCAGCAAAGTTAAATAGAGGAAGAAAAGGATTTTCATGTGAGAATTGCCTTGAAAAAAGAAATCCACAAGAATCCAGCATCAAAAAACACTACTTCCCCCAGATTTTCAAATAATTTAGCTTAAAATCACTTTGAATTCACCATAGGAAAAAAAGTAGTCCAATGAGCTCAATCAACCAAAAATAAAATTTTCACTGTAATCTAATGACCATCAAAAAGATTTTCAAAACATCTCCAGGAAATGTGGACCATTTGAACTGGGAAAATCTGGTAGCATACTTTGATCTTGAGAAACAGTTGTCTGTTAATTTTTTGGGTGATGATAAATTCAAAACTCATATGAGTCTTGTCCACAACTTTTTACACAACTCATTTGAGTTATGTGGCAGGATACACAACTACATGCAATCCATTTAGCCTCCAGAAAAATCAAGTCAGTTTGTGCTGCCCCCACACGGCAGTCTGGTGTTGTGTGGCACACAGCCCAACCTTAATCATGTTGTGTGGTGCTCTACAAAACTTGAATGCATTTGTGTGGCCATGCCATTCAACTTCAAGTTTTGTGGGCCAAAAAAATAAAATAATAATAATAAACTCAATAAAAATAAAATAAAAGCATAAGTTACCCAAAAAATCCAAAAATGTTGTTTTTTTGGTTAAAAAATGAAATAAATAAAAATAAGGGTAATGATAAATTCAAAACTTAAATTAGTCTTGTGAAAGACTCAAATGGGCTGTGTGGCGCGCTAAAAAACTGCAATTGAGTTATGTAGGCTCTACAAAACTTGACTGTGGTCATGTAGCCCCCACAAAACAGTACCGTGTTGTGTTCCCTGCCATACAACTACAGGCATTGTTGGCCAAAAAACAAAAAAATAAGAGACTATAATAAATTGAATAAAAAATCAAAAAAAAAAAAAAATAGAAGACAACCAACCAAAAAGAAAAATTTCAACTTGAAAGGCCCTAAAGTAAAAACACCAAAAAAAAATATAAGTTCAAATGGACTAGCCCTAAATTAGAAAAACCAACAAAAATACAAGTTCAACTTGACTAGCCCCAAGTGAAAACACCAAAAAAAAAATTTCAACTGGTTTTAAGGTGATCACATCACAATAAGTAAAAATATCCCTTATGATGGGATCAGCCCAGCAAAAATTGAACTGAATGACAAATAAAATCTTGCTTAAAACTCTCAAAATGATGATTTTCACTCAAAAGACTCAAAATAATGCTGTTCAAAATTTGATAACCCTTTATATTAATAGAATTACAAGTTAGCTGCATCAGGATTACAATTCATGTGGAAAAAAAATGATGAAATGAACTCTAAAATTGAAGTCTATAATCTAGAATACAAATGCAGGTTATCTTTGAGATGATCAGCCCAATCAAAAGCTTTCTTTAAAAAAAAAGCAGAGGTTTTTGCTACAATGGGCAGGATTGGAATCATTTATCCCTCAAGTACTAATAGAACTCAGGGGTGATTGTTTGCAAAGGAAATATAAATAGGCTCTGATTGATCTTTAATCAATTTTTTCATTGCAGTATAAGTATATCATGACTCAAATGAAATGAAAAATATAGGTCTGGAATATATGTCTTCTATTATTTCACCCGTATCCAATTCATCCACCCATTTTGAAGAGGGAATCTTTTCATTAATTTCTATAACATCAAGTCTTTTTTTAATCTTTTCTAACTCCTTTGCACCATCAAGCACCTTAATGTAGCATGCCCTATGTTTCTCAAATTTTTCATACATTTCCTTTCTCACTTTAAACAAGCCACCTTCATCATACCCAAGCATTTTAGCAATCACTCTAAATCCAAAATTCCCATCAACAATTGAATCTCAAACCTTACCCAAGAAATTATGTAATTTCTCAGGTATTTAATAGAGGTATTTCACTTTGGGTTCCTATAATCAATACTTTCTCAGCCAAAATTGCAATGAAATTAATTGATCAAATCAATACTCAACAAAGATGAGCTTCTGGTTGATGCGTCTTGCACGTCTTCTCCCTCTGAAGAGGATTTGGATTCAAAATGAAGTGAAGCTAATTGGATTTCAGTCTGTTCCTCTGAGCTATGAAATTTAGATTCTGATTCTTTGGACTTTTACAAACAATTAAAATCATATCATCATCAGTTCATTAAACCAAAAAAATGAACCTTTCACAAAACAAAAGCCTTAAAATAATTTTTCTTTTCTTATTTGGTGCACCTCTAATTCTCCTTTCCCGCCTAATTTCCTTTTCAAAATCTTCAAATCAAGAAGGATCTCCCCAGATATCTGTCAATTTTGCATTGCCTTTGCTTGATGGCAAGACTTTAGGTTCAATTCTTGGTTTTGAGAAATAATTTTCTCTCTCCTTCATCAAGTGCTTCTACAGCCTTCAATGATCTGGTTCAGGATATCTGAAGATCTTTGAATGAAGCTTCTCATGTAACTGAGAATTTTTGAGGATTTAAACAACATTGAGCTTTCAAAATTCAAAAGGATCAAATATTAGTAAAGTGGGAATCCTCCATCAAAAATAATTTATCCAAAAGAATTTATCCGATTAAACCAACTTACAGAACTAGAAATGCAAGGTTCACAATCCAACCTCTGCTGAGGATGAACATACTCAGGAACAAAAGATCCTTGGAATGCTATTAGGTCACCTGTCTTGTGGGAAAAGGGAAAAACTATAGTCTTGGAGTATGACTTGGTGCGCACTTCCACATAATGGTTCCTCTTGAATTTCTCAAATTGTTCCAAAAAAAGTTTAATTGTGTCTGAGACATCTTGTATCCCAATGGTAACAGTTCAGTAGGAAGAACTATTCCACACTTTATTCAAGAGTTGTAAAGCAACACCTGAAACAATTCAATTTGATTTTAAACTGTTCTGTCTAGGTTTCTCCAAGAATCCAGAATATTTCCCAAATAATTCACAAGGAATTATTTGAGAGTAGCATGGGCCCCTTCAACTCAAGGCGTGTTTTTTTTTTCCAAACTCAGGGTTTCTGCAATTACAAGTCATTAAAAACATCTCTTTGATATGGAAGATTTTATTTTCCATATACTCAAGCACATCCTCATGGTCTTCCAAGAAAAACTTTATAGAATTCATAACATAAGCACCCAAAAATAGGAGGATTAACAGTAGAGGTAGTGATTTGTAACCAACTCTGATTTTTGTATCATTGACCTCTGACTCCTCCTTGTTTTTAGAGTCCCCATACTTTTCAAACAGAGACATAAATCTTTGCCACCCTTCAAATTCATTATAAAACTGCACTTTACAGTTTGCTTGTATTTTTTTAGACAAGTGCCATTGAAAAAACTGCCTTGTAGACTCAGGGAAACTTTTTCCTATAGCACAAATAAAAGATTTTTCATGGTCCTTTACAGTAGCTTTGGGAAGTCTCTCACAATCATAAGCCAGCTCCTTTAGTGCATTTACAGACCAACTGTAGAATTCAAAGGTTTCTCTTGTTATAAAAAAAGAGCTTTTATTAAAGTCTTTTGGTTTACTGCAATTCATACAACATTCAATAGGGGGATAGTTTGCTTATTTGTTTTAGATGTTTTCAAACCTTTAATGAATCTGGGATAGCCAAGAATAGGACCTCCAAGGGACCCTCCTGACTGAAATTTTCTTGATGAACCCAACCTGAATCACCAAGTTGTTCAAATAAGACCTCTGTAACACTTTTTCCCTTCAGTTCTTCAAGCAAAATCTTATGATTAGTGTTATGGATTGTTTGGTCATCAAAATAGTTGCCTCCATCAATCTTGCTAAATTTTCTTTTCAATTGCACTTTATTGAGCCCATCATTTGGGCATTCTTTTCAATTCTCAAATGCCACCCCAGAGATTCTCCTCAGGTGAGGATGCACTGAGGGGTGTGGAAATGTTTGACGGTTATGTTGATCATTTCTGTAGGACATTTTACACAAGGGTTCTGCCTTTGTATGACTTGCATGGATTAAAAACTTGCACCCAACCTTTGTTGTGGTATTTTGCCTTGACCATTTGGTGAGAAATTTCCCAGAGTACAAACCACCTCTATCACAGGCTAAATCCACACATCTATCACGCGTTGAATTGAAAACTGTTAAAGCATAATCATCCTTCATTTCCCATTTTTGAAAATAGCTTTGTGCCTCTTCACTAGTAGGAAAATCTCTCACAGGAGATGGGTCAAGAAGATATGCCATAGTTACATAGTCATAGTTACAAGCCACCAATTAGTTTCCATAATATTAAATCTGGCAAATGCAAGAGTAAGATAAACTTTTACTCACCACCAGAGGTCATATCTATTTTTGAAACATTTTATTCCTCAATTAAAAAACTAGATGAGGATGCAATTGGGGCTTCCAATTGTTATAATGTGGATGCACTCAGGTAATGTGGATATTAGTGTGTAATACAAATGGGATGAACAAATGGGCCTCCATGGCCCATTGGACATCACGTGGGCCACACGGGCCTATGTGGATGTTATTTGTTTGGGCATTTGGGCGCCAAAAAACATTTTCCAAGTGAATTGGGACATGGGCCTTGACGGGCCCTTCAGGGTGGATGGCCACCTTAGCCAGATGGGCTTATCTGGGCATTTATGGTCCCAAGGATTATTACAGACATACTTGGTCAGGCGGGCTGGCCCTTCAAAGGATGTTTTTTTGGTTCATTGCGCCTTGGTGGCCCATTGGGGCTGCTTCCCGTGTTGCGGCCGGCTTGGGGCTGCTTGTTTCTCACCTGGGGCCCATTGCCGGGCCCAATGGCCCGCAGATGGCTGTTGTAGGGGGAAGGGGACACCGTTTGGAGTCCTCCCACCCGCTGTGTGCGGGGCTGCGGCCCCGGTTGGGCCACCCAGCTGTTTGCAGCTGCAGGGGCTGGCAGCCCCTGCCTCCCTTCCTCCCCTTGCTTGGTCGCAAGAGGGAGGGAGAATGGCTAGTCCCTCCTTGAACAGACCAGCCAGCAGGTTGCAATGAAGGAAACCGGCAAGGTGGGAGGGGACTTGATCACCACCCCACCTCAAGACCAATGACAATGGGGCCATCTCTCCCCCCCCCCACCCCCGTTACCAAGGGGGAGTCAACCAATTGGGCTAGGTGGGCCTGACCACCAGCCAGCCCACCTTATTTGTGACAACCCCTGAGGCTATCAACCCCCAGGGCCACTGGAGGGGGATTTGATTACCTCCCCAGGGGATTTGAGCAAAGGAGGGTGGGCGCGCACACCTGCCAGTTACACCTCCCCCCCCCCCCTCATGAGTTCTTGGCCTGACCCATAGTGATTCTGGGTCCACCCTGGCCATTTTGAGGTCCAGGGGCCTGGTTGCAGGAGGCAACCAGGCCTGTGAGCGTATAGAAAGGGCCAGTACTTTTAGAATAGAGATGTAAACAGGACCAGGGCTGGTTTTAATAGACAAGCAGCCGGGGTTTGAACAGCAAGGGTCTTTTCCAGCCCTGTGAGGGTTCAAACACCAGATTTGACTGGTACAGGCTGGTTGAAAGGTTTCAGAACTAATGCCAAGTGGACTGAGTAAGCCCAAACCAAGTAACAGGGCTTTTAGAGCCTGCAAAGCCCATTTGGGGTGGAATTTTGGGCTTTGGATTAAAATTACATGAGCTCCACATAAGCACCATTGTTTGTACTTAAGGGACTCTTCTGCCCCTGTTTTTTATCCATTCATTCATCAATTAATTCAAATTAAAAAGTGTGTCATTTCCTCTGCCTCATATTAAGGATCAATCATAAGACATTATTGCCTCAGAATTTCTTTTGCTTCAAATTCTACTCTTTGACTAAGCTTGTGGGCCAATAATTCTCACACATTATCAGTAGTATAATCATTATTATTTACAAGAAAGATAGACCCTTATACCTTAATTTGGAAAACCTCAAGGACCTCAATTTTTCCAAGAAGATGTCTTGTATCCCAGAATCCAGCTCCATCAAGATTTTTTTGAATGGCCAAAGCAATACTGCTGGGTCTGCCTTAATGGACAGTGAGCTGTACAAAAGTTTTTGTGGGGAGATTATGGATGCAGATGATACCTTGATTAGTTCAGAGGTAGAGAAGAAGTCTTACCATCTCATTCTTAAGCATGTGGATGAAATTCATATGGCATGGGTTGCTGAGACTTTGAAAGAGGAACTGAAGAGGATGGGAAGCATTTTATGGAAGATGCTCAAGGCCAAGTATGCTGGTAATTCTGTTCATCAGAAGTGGATTTCTTTCAATAAGTTGTTTAAGTTGAAATTTTTCAACTGTGAAAAATTTGTTGGGGAGGCAAAATAAAGCATTTCTAACTTCAATTCATCTGGGCTGATCATGGATCCTGAGTTTTTGTCACTCTTAATTCTAAAGAAACTTCCAAAAGAGTAGGAGTCCTTGGTTAGCATTATATCTCAACTGGATCCACTTCCTGGGGAAGAGGATGTGCTGAAGAGAATTGAAAAGGATATTCAATTTAAGATGAAGGAGGGCACAGGAAGGGCTCTGGTTGGAAAGACAGGAAAATCAGGAAAGAAAGCAAAGGCAACAAGGGATTTACCGAATGTCTTATTTTATAATTGTCAGAAGAAGGGGCACTGTGCAAAGGATTAAAAGGTGGCCAAGAAGAGGAAGATTTCTAAGGAAGAATACAAGGAAGACAAGGAGGTCAACCTTGCAACGGAGACCATTTCTATGGTGGCATTGGAATGCCCATCAAAAAAGACTGTTGAGGAACACGTCCCCAACAAGAAGGCAAAGCTCATTGAGGATCAAGAAATGGACTTGATTGATTATGAAGTGGTTAATCGTAACCTTGATCATAAGAACTTATCAGTGGCTGATAATTTTTCTTTTGTTATAGGAGGATTGAAGGAGGATGTTCTTGTTTTTATTGATTCTGGTTTTACAGACCACATGTTTTTTGAGCCAAATTTGTTTTCAAATCTTAGAGATTTTGATGGTGTTATAAATATTTGCCAAAAAGGAAGAATAATTCAGATTAAAGAAATTGGAAAAGTTTTTCTTGAAAATCACTTGGGTTTCAAAATACCTTTTGAGAAATTGTTCTATGTACCAGATCTGCCTTATAATTTTGTGTCTCTTGAATTTCTTGGGAAAAATTGGTTCCCAATTTGTTATCTTGAATAAGACAATTTTTCTATGGATTTGAATGGGGGAACTATCATGAGTGGACAAGTTTGGAATAAGTTTCTCTGTGCTAAATTGTTCAAGTTTTCAGCTCTGAGCACTGTTTCTCAAAATAAAAGTGGCCATAAGGTGAAGGAAAGCAACTGTGAAAGTTTTAACTTAGGGGACAAGACCAGAAATGTGGTCTCAAAGAGTAGAGATTGCACAGAAGTTCCTAGAGAGGAATTTTCCATCAATTTGGCAGGGCCATTTACACCAGTGTCCCTTTGAGGGGCAAGATACTTCATCAATTTAGTTGATAAAGCAACTAATTATTTTGGGGTAAAACCAATAATATCAAAGGAGCAGACCACAGAGGAGGTTTCAGTAATCTTCATAATATTGAAATGGAATGGTTTGATGAAGGAGATAAAGAGGGTTATTACTGATGGAGGGGAAGATTTTTTGAATAAAGAGTTGGAGAAACGGTTGAATTATTATGGCATCACTCATATAGTTACTACTGCTAGTACTCCACAAAACAATTGAATAGTTAGGAGGATGAATAGGAATTTATTGGAAAAAGTAAGAACTATCATGGCCCAATCTGCTCTACCAAATTTTTTATGTGCTGAGTTGGTGTGCACAGTGTGTCTGTTGCACAAAATATTAAGTTTTAATGGGAAGATTCTGCATGATCAGTGTGGGAAATTGTACCCCAAAATGTCACACCTAAGAACAATTGGTTGCTTAGTGTATGATAGTGTCCACCATAATGAGATGGTTGGTAAGTTAGATCCTAGAGCCAAACCAGGGGAACTTGTATGCTATGATTTATTAAGTAATATAGGATTCAATTTCCAAGGACAAGAAAGGTTATTTGTAGTAGGGATTTCAAATTTGAAGAAGTTACCTTTCCACTCAAGAGGAGTGAAGATGTTGCTGTTCAGGAATCACAGAAAGGAATAGAATTAAAGCCTATTTAACCTTCAGAGGCTGGGGAGAATGTCACTAATGATGACGTTGAGATGGCAGATGTGCCACAGGAGGGTTCAGTACCCGCTTCAGGGGAGTCTGTGGAATCAGAACCCGATGAGCCTCCACCTCCAGTTAGAAGGAGTGGCAGGATGAGAATACCTGTTGATAGGTATGGGGAATGGAAGTGCCATTATGCTTCTGCAGAATATGAGAAAAATACACTTGGGAACAGTGTATGCTTAATGACATTCTACAGTTAAGTTTGTAAAATAATGGATTGGTTGATAAACATGGACCAGGATGTTTGTATTCCCAGTAGACAGCAAACAGCCAGTGAGGAAAAACAACCATAGAGAATAATAAAAAACAGATGTGTCACCTCTACAGGCTGGATGATGGCCTTGAGCAGACTAAGTAGAGAAAATAAGACACTGTTAAGAGACAGAAAAATCCTCCCCGGATAAATTGAAGACTACAGAGTTACAAGGGATTCATATCCTGAAGTTGATTTGAAAGTTTGGTTGGAACCTACCAAAGGTTGGATTGATTGTGATCAGATTGATAAGTTCAAGTCAATGAACTGTTAACTGCTTTGCTTTGATAAAGCAATGGTGTGATGTTGAACTAACTGGTGATCAGGTTGAGGTATTCTGAGAGTAGTTGTGAGTCTGAGTGCAATGATCAATGAGACAAACAAGACCAAAATAGAAAAGAGGGAGAGAGTGATAGATGGAAGGAGATATGAACAAGGGGAAGTCTTTCACACAGTCTAGTCAACAGCTGGTCAGATAGTTGGCAGCCAAGTGTGACAGGTTATTGAATCTTCTCAGCTCACGCATGGTTAAGTGAGAGTAGCCACTATGTAGGAAATTAAAGAAATAGAGAATAAGATGAAGACAAAAATCATCAACAAATATCTACAAAATGCCCACTCAACTCAACATCAGGATGGTTCAAAATATCCTATATGCTTAGAGATTCTGTTGACTGATGAGGTACTGGCTTCCTTTCTGAGAGAGTCTGCTAGCATGTCTTGCAAAGAAATGAATTTTATTTCAATCACTTGCTCATTCCAATCATTTCTTAAGCTCTTCAACTTGATGTCAATATACTTGGCATGCAACTTACATCCAAATTTCTTGATTTTATCATTTAGAACCTTGTTATAAATTAAATGCATTGGTGGTAGATTTTGAGTTTGCCAAATCTTTCTAATCAAGTGGTGGATCCACTGTCCTTCAATATGACTTGCAGGAAATGAGTTGCATTCAAACTTTTAGCAGAATGTGCTATGCACCGTTGATGTTGGCTAGTCCGGTAGATTGTAGAACCTTTAAACAGGCAAAAAAAATCTGTTTGGGATAATCTGGTAATCGGGTCATCTCCACAGGTAGCATCACTATAGAAAACCAATTGCATTGCTGATGTTCTTGCTCAAAAGACCAATTGATAATCAATTTTCTTCAAAAGGTACCTCCAGATGTGCTCAAGCTCCTTCCAATGCTGGAATCCTGGCTTTTCTGAAAAACGGGCTAGATTTGACACTGCAAAACTAATATCTGGTCAAGCCAAAGTAGCAATGAAGTCCAACCAATCTATTGGCAAGCAATAACTTCTTCCCAGCTCCTTGAAGGCCTCTATTTCTAGTGGAGATGCAGGCTTGAGATGCAGACCAGAGTTGCAAGGATTATTCAAGGGTTTTGTGTTGAGTAAGTCAATTTCTTACAATCCTATTTTAATGTGATTTGGAAGAGAAAAAGCAATAAAGTATTTCCCCTTGTCTACCTTCATCCCTAGTAGAGTGTCTACCTTGTGGGCTGAAGAATCTTTGAACCTATGTAAGAACTTCTTTTTGAAATTTTCTATGTCCCCAACCAATATTAAATTTTCAACATGGAAGAAAAGAGATGTGACTTGTTCACAATGGAGATAAAGACAAGGATTGCTGTCACTCTCCTCAAAGTCATTTTATTTGATCCATGAGCTGACTGTTTTGTACCAGTTGAGGGGCGCCTTCTTGAGGCCGTAAAACTACTTTTTCAGTTTCAGATATTTGGACATTATTTTTGATCCAGTAGGAGTCTTGATAAATACATCTTCCACCAGGGAAGCGTGAAGAAATGCCCCCTTTCCATAAAACTGAAGAATTTTTAGATTTCTTTCAACCAAGTAGCTGAGCAGAGCCCATAAGGAGGCAACTTTACCTGTAGGAGCAAAGGTATCAAAATAATCAATGCCATACCTCTGGTTGAAACCTTGAAAACGCACCCTGGCTTTCAAAGAGGATTCTCCAGTATGAAGGTCTTGCTTACTTCAAAAAGCCCAGGTTGTGTTGAGAGGATTGAATACTTTGCTTTCATTTGCATCTTCCCATGCACCAAGATCTTTGATTGTTTCAAGCTCCTTTTCAATAGGAGGAACCCAACTTTGTTGCTTGAGATCCTTGTGTATGTTCTTTGGTAGTGATTCAGAGTAGTACCCATATTTTTCTGGAGCTTTAATTTTAGTAAAATCTCTTAATTCTTGATTCAAAGTTTGTAGAACTTCAGAATCCAAACAATTGCAGTCAGAGGAGCTGTTGTTTTCTGAGTCACTTATAAGTGGCTTTTGATATTCAACATCTTCTGGGTCAATTCAACTGTCAGAGTTTCTTTTTCAACTTCCTTAGTGGGAGCAACCATGTCAATTGGAACTGCATCTTCAAGAGAGTTGACCAGTGTATCCTGTTTCTTAAGAAACCTCACATTTTTTGTGTCAATCATCTTACCCATTTTGGATAGGATCTTGTAGGAGTGAAGCCAAGGATTATACCCAATGAAGATTGCTTCTTCACCTTTTTCCTCAAACTTTGATCTAATCTTGTTGTACTTCAGCAGATACACAACTCCTGATCCAATTGTTTTAAGATAGTTGACCAGAAGCTTGGTCTTGAGCATCATTTCCCAGGGAGAATTTTCCCCTTTTTTGGATGGAATTTGATTCAGGGAAAGGCAAAAACTTTGGATAACTACATGCCAGTAGTTCTTTGGTATATTAGTTGAGCTGAAAACCAATTGCAGGGACTCCATGATTGTACAGTTGGCTCTCTCAGCCTTCCCATTGTAAGACTCCAAACTGTGCTAGGCCGTGGCAGTTCTGTGGAGGGGAAAGGTGCTGTTTAGGCTGCCCTCCTGAGTGTTACAAAAATATTTAAATGTAACCAAGATAAAAGTCCAGAACCTGGTAAAAAAGGGACCAAAAGTAAGAGGATAAAGATTATAGTGGTTGGTAGCTGGGAAACAACACTATCTGAGGCAAGATGATGTTGGGGAAAACTTGAATAGAAGGAGTCAAGAATTGTTCAGAGTTCAACAAAACAAGGCAATTGTGAGTGACAACGCCCACAAGCTAATAGCTCTGGTTGTCAGCAGAAGCTTAGGAAAGATCAACTCAATCCCAAACAACCTCCAGGTTCTCAATGAACCTGCCCAACTCTCCGCAATCAAGCGCTTGAAGGGTACCAGATAACTGTGGGTGGCTGCACAAGACAAAGCTTAATTGTTTGAAGAAGCTCTAGAAGAAAAACAATAACTGATTCAAACAAGGATAACCCAACACTTCTCAAGGGACTCAAGAGTAGCATGGAGGAATTCAACTTCAAAAGAAATGAAGGGAGGTTTAACACTCCAGGTTTTAAGCTTAATAAAACCTCTTCAGTCAAACGTGACTGGTTCCAGAAAGATAATCAAAGGACTATCAGGACCAGTATGGTTGGATAAAGGGATCAGGAGTGGTGTAACACATTCAAGAATTCAATCAGTCAAATTCTTCTTCAACCAGCAAAGCTATTGGTTGGTGATAAGGATCAAGGATTGAGGGTTTGAGTATGGAGGCTCAAGGATCAAGGGGAAATCATAGATATACCCAAATTTTTAGTCTCAGATAAAGGGGAATGGGACCCCATGGATAATTAATTTCAAGAGGATACTTATGATGTTACTCCCCTGCTAGGGTAGGATCTGATGATGATGCTAGGATGTGATGATAAGGTACCATGTGCTGATCATCCCCCCCCAAAAAATAGGCAGGGGGAGAGCCCTCCTTATATGGGCAGGAGGCCCTGTTAGACTATGTACAACGGATTCTACAAATAGAGCGGAAAAAGAAAGAAATTTTTTTTTGATTTTCAGGTGATCAGAAAAATTTAATCACACAGGCCGGTGGAAATCTGGCCTGCCTGACCAGGGTGGGATCCTTCTCATCCCTTCACCATCTCTTGCGTCTGTCCGTGGACGGGCGCGCGCAACAATACCAGGATCACCCACCCCTTGCCCAAAGGCGGAAGGGGTCAAAAAAGAAAACAAACCAGACCGCCCGCGGACACCCGCGGGCGGTAGACGACACTCTCCCACCCCAACCCAAAGACGGAAGGGGGTGCAAGTTATTGATGGATTGGCGTCGGCCGATTCGCGGACCAAGGGGGGGGGATCGAGTGGTTGATGAGCTTGGAGAGGATAGCAGAGAAGCGTGGTAAGAGTGATGGTGATCAACGAAGGACTGGAGCCTCCGGACGAGGCTGGTAGGTGATAACCAATGGACCTTCAAATAGTAAATCGAAGAGTTTGACCAAGGAAACCTTCCAATTTGCCTCGGACTCCTCACCCACCAAGCAAGCCAAGGAAGGATTGGGAAGGAGGATGAGATTGGTAAACATACTTGGTTTACCGTATAGGATGGTGAGTGTCTGGATATCCAAAAGGTTAGGATACTTGGACTGGGAGGGTGCGATTGTGATTGTCGGTTGAGTTTGATCAGCCGGTTGGAGGACGACGGTGATGACCAGAGAATAATCATCAAGTGAGGAGGTCAATTGTTGATCTTGATTGCTGGATAGATGATGATTGGGACCATCCTCAGTCTTGAGTAGGTCTTCATAACTGCTACCCAAGTTGGACATCCTTGTAGAAGGTTTAGGACCAAGTTCAGGATCACGATGATTGGTTGATGGCTTGGGGTTGCTTGGAGCAATTGGAGGTGATGGGATGAAGTGGGATATCTCAGGCCGAGCGGGTCTTGGCCTGCGCGTTCGGCCAAAAGGAAGGAGGAAATGGAGAGAGAGAGAATTGAACGCGATGAGTAGAGGATGGGACCAAGAGAGGCCTATCCTAGACTACTGGGGCTGGGGAACGCTTTGCAGGATTAGGGAATTGGAGGTAAGATACTGATACAAAAACAATTCCGAATTTTTTTTTTTTTTTTTTTTTTTTTTTTAGAAAAAAAAATTGAATTTCCCGCATCTGGTCCAGGGTGTCCAGATTTGGTCACCACACCGTTATGCTGAGAGTGATAAGGCTCACTGACTAGGTGATTGATTGAGTTAGCTTTAAAAAATAGCTGGAGAGTTTTGTTAAAAAACTCTCCCCCACCATGAGAGATGACTTTGATGGGGTATTTTCCTTGCTTCTTTTCTTTGTTTTGGATTCAAAATTTTACATTTTTGGCAGCTGCATCCTTAGAAGGGAAAGGAAAAGCAAAAAGGTACCCAGACTTGTTATCCACAATAGTCAGTGAGTATCTATTACCTCCTTTGCTGACAGGATTGAAGGGTCCCATTAGATTGAGATGAAGTCAGTCAAAGACTTCAGCAGCAGGGGCTTGGTTATTATTGAAAGGAGTCTTGTTGATTTTGCTCTTTTTGCAAGAAAGAAACTCAAAGAGACCTTGAGAATATTTCTCAATAGTTTAGCCTAGACACTTCTCCATTCTACCTAAGCTTGCATGATCAAGTTTAAGATGGAGATTGTGTAACGCAGCTTGAGTTAAGAAACATGATGATTCTTGCTTTTCTGAAATAACTGTTAAGGAGAGAGAGACTAGATTCAAAGATTTGTCAACATGGATCATGAGAAGATTATTCTCTATGATTCCAGTTAAAACTTGAGCTCCTGATTGATGAAGTGAAAAGACAGTTGGTTCCAATTTTGAGTTAACCTTGAGACTAAATCCTCTCTCCAGTAGAGCCCTAAGCAAAACTAGATTTACAGAGGCTTCAGGGACTCATGCAGCATTCTCAAGATGAATCACCCTGCCATTGCTAAAGAGCTCTGCTGTACCAAGTCCTTGAATAGAGAATCCTTTGCCCTTTTTTCCAGTCTTGATGATACCTTTTTTGGTTTCTTTGGTCAGAGATTTAAAGGACTTTTCATTTTGAAACATTTCAATAGAAAATCCACTGTCCAGAATTACTTGATCCAAGTGAAGGTTATCAAGATGATTAAATGCCCAGAAGAATGAGTAATAATGGGACTCAGGTTGATTTTTTTTCTTGGAATTAAGTCTTGCTTTGTTAGGAGGCTGATCTGGTTGAAACACTGGGAATTCCGCCCAGCAGGAAGATGGTGAATGATACTTGACTAAAGGATTATCTTTCCCATTTTCGCACTTTGGGAGGTCAGATTCTTTTTGATTACTGACGTGATACATGACAACATTGGTGTCTGCCGTGTTCCAGAAGCTTTAGATTGGAATTCATTCTTGTGCTGGACCAAATGGTTTAGGACCAATTTTACAGACAGTTCTCTGCCAGAATTCATAATCTGGGATCTCATTGACCTCAGAGACTTGGATAGTTTTAAAAGAATGAGGTAACTGAGTATATCGCTAGGTAAGTCAATTCCTAATTTGTCCAGTTTTCCCAAATGGTCCTTTACAGAGGTAAAGAATCCATTGATGTTGTTCTGATCAAAACCTAAATACAAGAAATTGAAGAACATCATTGCTCAATTGGCTGCCTGATTTGACGCAGAGTGATTTTAAGCAGCCAGCCATATTACCTTGGAAAAATCTTCATTTTCCAACGTGATGATATTGGGGTGAGTTCCAGGTTCCAGTTTTGACATTAGGTAGCCAGCCATCTTGTCATCATCAGCAATTTTAACATGGGGGTTTTCAGAGTTGATCAAATCCAGATTTCCACGCATATTAAGCAGTTTTTCCATCTTCTTTCTCCACATGGAATAGTTGGTTTCAGAGAGAGGGGGAGTAGATTCAATAAGGGATTTGAGTGCGAGTGCCTTAAAATTGCCTTCAACTCCAGGTCAATTGATGCAGTTGTTCTTGCAAGGTTGGTTGAGCTTGAGTGATCCATTTTTTGGCTTTTAACTGTGTAAAATAATGGATTGGTTGATAAACCTGGACCAGGCTGTTTGTATTCCAAGGATCAGTTGAGTAGACAGCAAACAGCCAGTGAAGAAAAACAACCATAAAAGAGAATAATGACAAACATATTTGGCACCTCTACAGGCTGGATGATGGCCTTGAGAGGACTAAGTAGAGAAAATAAGACACTGTTAAGAGACAGAACAATCCTCCCAGGATAACTTGAAGACTACAGATTTAAAAGAGATTCAGCTCCTGAGGTTGAGTTAACAGTTTGGTTGGAACCTACCGCAGGTTGGATTGATTGTGATCAGATTGATAAGTTCAAGTTGATGAACTGTTAAATTATTTGCTTTTATAAACCAATGGTGTGATTTCAAAGTAACTTGTGATCAGGTTGAGGTAGTCTGAGATGAGTCATGAGTCTGAGTGCAATGAGAAATTAGAAAAAAAAGACAAAAATAGAAAAGAAAGAGAGATTGCAAGATGGAAGGAGATATGAACCGGGGGAAGTCTTTCACACAGTCTAGTCAACAGGTGGTCAGATAGTTGGCAGCCAAGTGCAAAAGGTTATTAAATCTTCTCAGCTCATGCATTGTTAAGTGAGAGTAGCCACTACATAGAAAATCAAAGAAATAGAGAATAAGATGAAGACAAACATCATCAAAAATTATCTACAACAAAGTTTGGAGATGGGTAATAGAGTTAATCCAAATAGCTTAGGGAAAGCTATGAATTCTGACAAGAGAGCCAATTGGAAGAAAGCTATTTTTGAGGAATTTGATTCTCTGGAGAAGAATATTGTGTTTGAATTGGTTAAGTAGGATTCAGTTCCAAAGGGAAAGACCATTTTTGGGTCTAGATTAGTGTTGACTAAGAAGTTTGATACTAATGAAGTTTTGAAGAGGTTCATGGCTAGATGCGTTGCACAGGGCTTCAAGAAGAGAGAGGGTATAGATTACCAGGAGGCTTTCTCCCGAACTGGAAGGCTGTCCGCCTTCATTTAAATCATTGCTTTGGCAGTGGAGTTGGGTGAAGAAATCAGAAAAGCTGATTTTGTGACTGCATACTTGAATGCAAAACATGCAGAGGAGGAGACTGTGTATATTTAATTTCCTGATGGTTTCAAGGAATAGCTGGTAGAGACCAAGCCAGAAACTATGAAGAAAATTTGTGTGAGAAGTTTCCTCTCAGTAGATAAAGTGGAATATGTCCTCAAGCTGTGTATATCCCTGTATGGATTAAAGAAAGCAGCTGGGTCATGGTAAAACACTATGAGGAAGAAAATGTTGAAGATTGATTTAAGGAAAAGTGAGGCCAACCCTTGTCTCTTTTTGATCAAGGATCAAATTTTGTTTTTTTGGGTTGAAAACATTATCATTATTGGAAATGGTAAGGAGAGAGTCATGGAGACACTCATCCAGAATTTCAAGATAAAAGATCTTGGTCTGGCACAGGAGGTGCTGGGAATGAAATTTAGTAAGAGCAAGAATGGGATCAAGTTTGATCAGAACCATTATGTGTCAGCTCTACTTAAGCAGTATGGCTTATAGGATGAAAAATGTTTTGGTACTCCAATGAAGTGTGAAATTTGGTTAGAAAAGTCTACAGATGAAGAGCATCTAGAGTTTTGTCAATCCACAAATGATTATAGGTCAGCTATTGGATCTTTAAATTATTTGGGGCAGTGTACAAGGCCAGGTAATGCGTTTGAAATTTGTGTTTTGTCACAACAGTTATAGAGACCTAGAATGAGGAATTGGTCAGTATTTAAGAGATTTATGAGGTATCTTAAAGGAACAATCAGTCTGGGACTTCATTTTTCAAATTCAGAAAAATTTGACTTAGTTGGTTATTCTGATGCAAGTTGGACAGAAGGTAACACTGGGGAATCAACAAGTGGTTTTGTATTCTTCTTAGGGAAGAATTCAGTTTCATGGATGTCCAAAATGTGTCAGAAATAAGTCTTTCATCAACAGAAGCAGAGTAAAGAGCATACCTGTCAGCTTCACAGGAAGCAAAATGGTTGAGAAAGGTCTTAGAGGATATTTATAAACCACAAGTGTTTGCGTTTTGGTATTCTGAGAATCAGAGTGCCATTTCCTTGGCACAGAACCAAGTGTTACATTTAAGAACAAAAAATATTGATGTTCATTATAACTATGTATGTAATGCGGTCAACTGCAAATAGATAGTTTTAAGTTACATGCCCACTGGAGCTTTGATTGCGGATATCTTAACTAAGGCGTTAGATAGGAACAAAAGTCAAGTTTTTTTTTCTAGTATGCAAATGGAATCCCTTTTGGATTGAGGGGGTGTGTTAAAAGGCGGATGCACTCAGTTAATGTGCATATTAGTGTTTAATCCAAATGTGATGCACAAATGGGCCTCCAAGGCCCATTGGAAATTATGTGGGCCACGTGGGCCTATGTGGATCATTATGTTTGGGCATTTGGGTGCCAAAAAACATTTTCCAAGTCAATTGGGACACAGGCCTTGACAGGCCCATCAGGGTGGATGGGCTGCGTTAGCCACATGAGCTTATCTGGGCATTTATGGATGCAAGGATTACTATGGACATACTTGGCCAGACAGGCTGGCCCGCCAAAATTTATTTGGGGGGTCAATGGGCCCATTGGGACCAGCAGCCTTGTTGCGGCCTGCTTGTGGCCCGTTGTGGGGCCCAAAGATCCATGCAGGGCCGTTTTAGGGTCCAGAGGACACTTTTTGGAGTCCCCCCACCCACTTTGTGCTGGGCTGCGGCCCTGGTTGCGTCTGCCAAGTTGGGTTTCAGCCGTGGGTGCTGCCAGCCCCTGCCTCCCTCCCTTCCCTTGCTTGGTTGCAAGGGGGAGGGAGAATGGCTGGTCCCTCCCTGACCAGACCAGCCAGCCGGTTGCAACAAAGGCAACTGGCAAGGTGGGAGGGTACTTGATCACCCCCCCACCTCAAGACCAATGACAATGGGGTCATCTCCCCCCCCTGCCCCCCCATTACCAAGGGGGAGTCAACCAATGGGGCTGGGTGGGCCTGACCACCATCCAGCCCACCTTCTGTGTGACAACCCCTGTGGGTATCAACCACCAGGGCCCCTGGAGGGGGATTCCATCACATCCCCAGGGGATTTGAGGCAAGGAGGGGGGGGCGCATGCCTGCTGGTCACACACCCCCCCCTCATGAGTTCTTGGCCGGACCCAAAGTGATTCTAGGTCCACCCTGGCCATTTTGAGGGCCAGGGACCTGGTTGCAGGAGTCAACAAGGCCTGTGAGTGTATTGGAAAGGACAAGTACGGTTATGTCAGCCACAAGACAGTTAGAATTGTCCAAATGTCTGGAAAAGTGTCAGCCACGAGACAGTTAGACTTGTCCAAATGTCTGGAAACTCATATGTCCTGCTGGTATAGTGGCTAAGTACTAGGATCACTTCCCAGTATCTGATACCAAGGTCACTGGTTCAAACCACAATGGAGACAATAATGAAATGTTGAATAGTTTTGTAATTATATATTAAATCTTAATAATATTATATAATGTTGTATAAGTATGTTTTTATGAGTATGGATTATGGAATTAAAACCTTGATAATTTATATTATCAAGAAGGGGACCCAATATAATTTTAAATTAAGTTATGAGGACTCAGATGCGTCCCAATTATTGATATAGAAGTTCCCAAAGTGTTTCCTCTCTTTGGGAAGGAGTTACAGTAATCATATTAACCCATACTCTCTATACTGCATAAATTAATTACACATTATCCTTCTTTGGGATGTAATTATAAGTAATACTCCCTCTGTACACTTAATACACCTTACTGAGCCTTGAGAGCGTTCACTCAGAGGCTTTGGAACTTAATTGTAAGCTATGAACCTTCTAGTAGCACTGCCAAGAGTATATACACCTTATAGGTATAGTATAATTATAAATTAATTACTTATTTAATACTATCCCCTTTTGGATGTAATAATGCTTTAATATACTTCACTGAGCCTTGAGTGCGTCCACTCAGAGGGCTCAGAGTTCATCTGTAGGCTGTAAACCTTTTAATAAACATTTCAAAGAGTATACATACTCTATGTGTATAGTATGAGCTAAGATACTTATAATTAAAATTAAATTATTTGCCAAGGTATTAAGCTACATTAAATCAATATAAATAATCATTATGATGGAATCTAAGGCTTCTATACCGTTCATCTGAGTGATGTATAAGTCCTAAGACCCAGTAAGTAAACTTTTAGTAAGTAAAATGAAAACTTTACCTTGAAAATCCTTCCCAATGGGTACTAGTTCTTCATTACCCATTGAGAATGATGTAATGATGTCTTGGGCCTTTGAGGACGAAACCAAGGAGAGCCTGACACTCCCCTGGTGATTACTAGAGTCCCCTGAGGGCTCCTGTTACCTTAAAAGAGCAGGGTCTTTACCCTATAGCCCTTTCATCATCCATTATATATTATTATTTGAACAAGAATACAAGCAAGAGTTAACAAGCCCATTAACCTTAATCTCAAGAAGAAGATTGACTGGGGCTATAAACTTTGGTATTAAATTCAATCAATAACCTATCTGGCAACACCAATTTCGAGTGGAAGGTCTCACTTGAATAAGTAACCCCTGTGTGTTACTCTTTAAAGGGTGTGAGCTTATTTATAAGCAAATCTCCTTTTGGTCTTACTCCTTTAAGACTAAGGCCCCTTAACTATTATAAAGGTTTAAGGTGTGGCTATTTACTCATAATACCTTGGTATTATTCGAGTCTGTAAACTTTTAAAGTTGCTGTTTGGAATATATAAGTCAAAACTAATTTAAATATTGGTTCGTCTTTATTCTTTTGCAGGTTTAACCACGGCTAGGTATAGCAATGGAGGTTAAATCCCTGACAGGTTAGAAGAGAGATGTAACCCGGTAACAGGGCTGGTTGTGATGGTCAACCAGCCAGGGTCTGAAAAGCAAGATGTTTGTTCAGCCCTGTGAGGGTGGAAACACCAAATTTGACTGGTGCAGGTTGGTTGAAAGGAATCAGAACTAATTACAAGTGGGCTGAGTAAGCCAAAATCAAGTAAAAGGGCTTGTAGAGCCTGTAGAGCCCATTTTGGGAGGAGTTTTTTCCATTTTCCTTTCATTACATGAGCTCCACATTAGAACAATCTTTTGTATTTAAGGAGCTCTTCTCTCTGCTGTTTTCCACCCATTCATTCATCATTTAAAAAAAATCACAAGCGTGCCAATGCGTCTGCTTCTGATTAAGGATCAATAATAAGACATTCTTGTCTCAGCATTTCTTTTGCTTTAAATACTACTCTTTGACTATGCTTGTGGGCCAACAACGCCCACACCAATGTTTCATTAACCAAATCCTTTTTTCCCCATCTTTGTTCATGGCACTACAAATTTAGTCATTCAACACAGCCATGTTAAAAAAATGAGGGCTTGCCACTGTTCCCATAATGCAAAAAATCACTGTTATTGCAGTATTCAATCCAATTTTCAATTGAACAACTACTAAGTTTGCTCACTTTCAACTTGAGAAAGATCAATTTTTTTGGGATCTTTCTTTTCAGTTTCACTTTAATTTCAATGATTTGGTTCCCAGTTTCACTTCATTTCACTTTAGATTCACTTTAGTGTCACTTTGGGATTGCTAGGTGTGGTACAACAGTCCCACATAGTATGTGTTGATCACAAATTAGGGTTGATGAAACCCATATTTGGGCCAGGTGGTCCAAAAAATTCTGGCACAATCCCCAAGGGGTTTTATACCCCCAAATAGGCATCAAAATTGCCGTGTACAGGGGTAACAAACCCAAAAGACCCATTTTTGGGGGGTATACAACCCCCCGGGGTTGCGTGCGTTTTGAATGACACGTTGGAGGCGTGTAGATGCGCCTATGGACCCCCACGGGAACTTTGGACGTGTCCATTGGGATGTTCTAGGGCCCTACACAACTCCCACATGACTAGGAGTTGTGAATTTATCATCATCCAAAATTTTTTGGTATCAATTGCAATTCTGTTTTTTCCTTATTAAAGAAAATAAAGGGATCAATGATTACTCACATCAGAAACAAAAAAATGAACAAAATATTTATTTTGATGTTTTCCTCACTATTGGCTCCCTCAGCTAAATTCTAATGGAAGTATTTCATGCAATATGAACTTTTTCAAAATATTACAGGTTCTTTGGATAAATTCACTTTTTGTAATTGGCATTTCACATTTTTTTATATTTATGTTTTTAAACCATTTTCATAATACTTGAAATAAAGATATTTTAGAGAAAACTAGAGGAATTTGTTGGAACCAGTGGTTGCACAGCATACTGGGCTACAGAACAAACACACTCACCGGCTACTGTGGACCTGCAGAAGTCAGGTGAACTACCCCAATTCCTCCTTAAAATTGACTTGGTACCAATTTTCTATTTTATTTAAACTCTCAATAGACCCAACCAATGCATGTAGCTTTCAATTAAACACAATTTTTTTATTTCTTTTAATTAATCAGATGTAGAAAATATGGAGTACCAAATTTATTGCTTTTTTTATCCTGCTTCAATACATAAGAAAATTAAAAAAAAATCCTTATAAGAATGAAGGAGGAATTGTTTGGTTTGAAACACCTGCAAATCCTTGTTTTTTTTTTTACAAAAATATGAACTGGAATCTGCTATGAGTTTTGATTTTCAAAAATTTGAAAATTCTCCAGTTTAATTTGTATTTTTAAAATCATAACACAAAATTATTCTACATTTTTCCAACTCGCACTCACTCTTTCAAAATCATGAAAAATCCTTTTTTGAAGATTTGAGTGCATTAATTCATGTTTCTGTTAAGATGAAATAAACAAAAACCCATTAATTCATAATTCACTTCTATTATAATGAATCAATTTTCTAAATTTCTCAAATAAAAATTCAACACAAATTTTTAGTGAATGGAAATTGGTGATAATTTACACTGTAGCAAAGCTCAAATTTATGAAGGTTCAATTTTTCAAGTATCTCTCCATGACCACTATCAGCTAACTTAGTTTGCCCAGAGTATGTGGAAAAATGTAGATCTTTGAAAAAATTTAAAAAGGCTCACTTTCCCACTCAAATTGGTCACCCATCTCTTCCAATCTTGAGATGAAACTCTAAAAATTATATTGTGTGATTACAATTCCAAATGTACCTTTTCAAATTTCAGACCAAGAAAAATTCCAGTAGTTCTCTGGATTTTCATTCTTTTGGATATTGTTTAAAATGTTTTCTACAAAACTGTGCAAGTCTAAATCTTGAGAATCTATTCAGAGTTTGAAAAAGAATTTTTTGTGATTTTTAAATCAAAGGCCATTCTAACTACCAAATACTAATTGCTCAATTGAGGTCTCAGATAACCCAAAAATATGAGTAAAAGAATTTTACATAATGCTGAAAACTGAAAATAGTTTTGATCCTGTATTTTCTGAATTCACATGTGATTTATAGCCTTTAAAGAAACTCTTTGGGGATACTTTAATAATGAATCAATTTTATTAATTGGATTATTATGTTTGTTTCAATATTTGCTTTCATTAATAGGTCTTTTGAGAAAGGATAACAGACAGAGATAGATTTATTGTATGTTTCATGTTACAAAACTGTATAAAAATATGATAATAACAAAAATACAACCAGCACATGTTTCCTCTCTTTATCTTGTGAGTGTGGAATATTTGCTTAGGAACTCCTCTTTGACTAAAGAACATTAGAAAGCTAGGATTTCCTGGTTGTTCTCATCTCTTTAATTTATAGTTTCCTAGCCTAATCCTTTTTTTCTTTTACAATTATTTTTTCACAGATTTAGCTTTTTTCTTATGCCTGTTATTCACATCTATTTCTTTCAATCTGCTTTTGATCCAGTTGGCATTTCTATCAAAATTTTTTCCTAATGCTTTTCTTGAATGATTTTCATCTTTTTGGATTCTTTTTTTCTCCTTTTGTTTATTTCTTTCACTTATTTCCATCTTCTCATGTTTGGTATACTTTATGAAATATTTTAGGTTAGTTGGGGGTCTTTGAGTACAAAGAAGTGGTTTGCCCGTTGTAAGACTCCAAAAGGCGCTGGCAGCAGGCAGTTCTGTGAAGAGGAAAGGTTCTTTTTTGGCTACCGTCCTGAGTGTTACAAAAATATTTGAATGTAACCGGAATCACAGTCCGGAACCTTGTAGGTGAGGAGCAATGGGGAACAGATAAACTTTATAGTAAATGGTAGCCAGGGGACAGCAATATCTGAGGAAAGATGGAGTGGGACAAGACTTGAACCAAATAAGTGAAGTTTATTCAGATTTAAATAGAAAAATGCAGTTGTAAGTAACAACTACCAGAAGCTAATAGCTTTGTTCATCAGCAGAATATTAGGAAAGGTCAACTCAATCCCAACCAACCTCCAGGTTCTCAATGAACCTTCCCAACTCTCTGCAATCATGTGCTTGAAGGCCAGATTACTGTGGGTGGCCATACAAAACAAATAAGTTTGTTTTATGAAGCTCTAGAAGCAAATAAATAAAAAATTCAAACAAGAATAACCCAAAACCTCTCAAGGTACTCAAGAGTAGTGTGACAAAATGCAACTTCAAATAAATAAAGGGAGGTTTAACACTTCAAGACTGAAGCTTAGAGAAAAATCTTATTCAAATGTGCGTGATTCCAGAAAGGCAATCAAAGAATGATAAAAACCATTATGGTTGTAAAAGGGATCAAGGAGTGGTGAATCAATCAAAAAACTGGATTAATTCCATTACTTCATCATAAAAGATAAAAAACTGTAACTGGTAGGCCATATTGTATTCACTTTCCATGTCCACTTCAGCAGCCATTATGTAAGTGCAGGAACAATTCCACATTATTCCCATTGAGTCCTAATTTCTTTTTCTGAGGTTTGATCTTCTCCATCTTGGCTCAAACAGAGGTGGTGGGAGCACCAGTAGATGCCATTTTGAATAACAGGGTTCCTAGAGAATCCAAAGAGCAGATTTCCAAAGTGGCTCACAATTGTGGCAGAAGTACCATTTTTACAAAAAACACCAAGAATCATGCCCAGATGTTGCACAATTGGGAGGACTTAGTTCTGGTTTAAGTTGCCTCCATGGTTTGGAACTAAGAAAAGGAAAACAGAAAAAAAAAGAAAAGGATTGTTTTTGCAAGTTGATTCCAAACATTTTGGACTGTAAATCTCAAGTTTTCTGGTTTGATCCTGGCCCGGGGTACCAAATGTAAGACTCCAAAGGGCACTGGCTGCAGGCAGTTCTGTGGAACAACAGGGTGCTTTTTTAGGCTGCCCTCCTGAGTGTTACAAAATTATTAAACTGTAACCAGAATCAAAGTCCAGAGCCTTGTAGGTGAGGAATCAATGGTAAAGAGAAAACTTGATAGTAAAAAGTAGCTAGGGGACAACACTATCTGACGCAACATGGTGCGGGAAAAGACTTGAAAAAAATAAGTTGGATTTAATTTCAGAGTTCAATAGAACAAGGCAGTTGTAAGTAACAACACGCAAAATCTAATAAATCTGGTCTTCAGCAAAAGATCAGGAAAGATCAACACAATCCCAAACAACCTCCAGATTCTCAATGAAGCTTCCCAACCCTCTGCAATCAAGAGCTTTATGCGTACCGGATAACTGTGGGTGGCTGTACAAAAAAATCAACTTTTTTTATGAAGCTCTAGAAGCAAATCAATAACAAATTCTAACCCAACACTTCTCAAGGGACTCAAGAGTAGCGTGATGAAATTTAACTTCAAAGGAATAAAGGGAGGTTTAACACTCCAGGATTCAAGCTGAAAGAAACCTCTTAGTCAAAATTGACTGATTCCTGAAAGGCAATTAAAGTATGATAAAGACCAGTATGGTTGGAAAAGGGATCAAGGAGTTGTATAAAACACTCAAGCACTCAACCACATGAATTAATCTTCAACCAGCAATGCTATTTGTTGGTGATAATGGATAAGGCCACAGAGGGGCCAATCAAGGATTTGATTATGGAGGCTCAAGGATCAGAGGGAAATCATGGATATACCCGGGATGAGATGATGATAAACTGCTCAGATAAGGGGAAGCAGATGTATGCACTTCCCACAGATATATTGGTTGATGATACAATGGATGATGGGACAAATATTGGATTAACTTTCCCTAAGATTCTTCTCCTTATATCTCTTCCCTTTCTCAATCATCTTTTTCCTTTCATTCATGTCAGTACTCTCTATCATATATCATAGATCCACTTCCATCCAATGTATGCATCCCACCTCCAGAAGCGCAGATTTCATCCCACTCATGTTTATTATTCATATTTATTCTCATCTTCACTCACATTTCACTTGTTCCTGTGAAACCTGATCAGGAAAAAGCATCTGAGGACAGATATCAATTCAGAGAGATAAATTCCTTCGGCATCCTGCTTTCTGAATCTCCAATCTGAGCATCCTCAGGTAAGTGGTTTTTATTTCTTTTACTCATTATCACTTTCCATTAATAATTGGTATATCTTTGTTGTTTTTCTTCATCTCTTCTCTGATTCGTTCCCCATCCTTCTTTCTGAATCTCCAATCTGACAATCCTCAGCATCCTCAGCATCCTCAGTCTCAACAACAAAGCCGTGGGAGAGACCCTTTTTTTATGGGCAAGAGACCATGTAGACTATTTACAAGAGGATGACACGGATTAGAGTGAATTTTTTTTTTGACTGACAGATGAAAGATTGATGATAGTGATGAGAATAAAAATGCATACTTGCAAGTGAATGAAAATGACATAAAAAAATTAAGAAGTAAAAAAAAGAAAACGGGAAATGAGAATATAGCCAGGTAGGCAGAGATGAGAGGCAGAAAGCCTTGCAGACAAAAGCAAGCCACAAGGCTTTCCACAGGTTCCAGAAGCTTGAGGTGCGCGGAATTGCCAAGCAATTTTGAATGAGAGAAATGGTGACAACAGTTGAGGGCATGAGATGAGCAAGTGAAACGTGGTGGCGAATCAAAGACATTGGATGATGAAAAGCCTGTGACTGTGGCTGTTGATTGTTCCCATTGATCACAATGATGATGATGATGGCTAGTGATAGGATGAATAGAATGAATTGCCGTAGTAGCTTGACTACCGCTACTAGGATTTATAAATTCCCAAGGCTCTCACAACCCCCACTGCAATGAATATCCCTAGACCTATTGGAAAGGTTGTCTTTCATAATCCCACCAGCCAATCAATCAAAAGAGATTTGTTTTGAAGTATGAGATGATGATCCTGTGAGTGGTTGTCTTGGTTATCATTGCCATTGTCTTCAGGGGTGATGCTGGGCCAGGGTATTGATAGATTGGATTGATAGAATCGTAATAAATTATTGTTGAGTAGGATTGAGAAGGAGGATTTTTGGATGATTTTGATGAGTTTTGAGGATGGGGATGAGGATGATTTTGCGCGCGCTTGGCCAAAAATAAAATTGAATGCAGAGTGCAAAGAAAAGGAGTTTAACGCAGGAACTGGGAACTTGAACACCCCAAGGAGGGTCTTCCTAGACTGCTAGGACAGGAAGAGGCTGGAGAAAGACAATTTTCAAAGCTTGCCATTCAGAAATGAGATTTTTGTTTTTTTAAAGATGATGATTATTTTTTTTTGAAAAAATCAAGATCTGCCTTTTTCTCATGAGGTGTCCCACATTTGTCACCACAGCGTGGAGCCATTCTTGTGGGACAATGGTGGAATTTTGCATTGATTTAGTTGGGAGGACACACAGGCTTATAGAGGCAACTGGCTCAGGATGGAGACTAGGGTTCCTTTGCAAGAGGTGGTTACATAAGCATGTCGTATGGTTGAGCACTCTGAATCATTAAATAATAATCAATTTTTATGAATAATTTATACTCCTCATATTTCAGGGAATTGAAAAATACTAGGGTGGCTTCAGGAAGTCATTTCTTAATAAGTGATTTAGAAATCCAAAGCCAGCATGCAGTTAATTTTTGTTTTTCTGTAGGAACTGAAAAATTTAATTTATTTGAATGGAATGAAAAAAAAATGCTGAGAATATGGTCAAAAGTAAAATAAAGATTGATATAAAAAATCCAAATTCTGTCAGCTTGCTACTATTTCAGAGCAATCTGCAAAAGTAACAGAAATAACATAAAAATAATAATAATACAATTAACCTAAGAAGGAGTAGGAAAACAATAAATATTATTAAACAAATGGATTTTCAACCCAAAATTAGGTAGGGTCACTAACTGACCCCACCCTTGAAATCCAACTACTTATATTTATAAATAATTAAGGAAAGAAAGACCAAAATACCATGGCACCACTATTGAACTTTTTGGACAATTAAATATTTCACATGTATCGTCACGTATAGGTTTCACACCTAAAATTCAGTCAGAATTGAGGTTTTGCATATATTTTAGGAGTTACAGACGGAAATGTGTTCTGTCACAATTCCCGCGCGCAGCCGTGGAAGCCAATTCACCCGTGCGTGGCTGAGCTACGGCTCTGACACTCTGTCAAATTTGTGTAAGCAGCCACAGGCCTCTGAAAAGTACACAGCCGCAGGACTATGGGTTGACAAAGTGACAGCTGGCCTGAGAAACTTAGGTACTGCGTAAACATGCTACAACCCACATGGGAACATTCTACATATGTAATAAATGTTCCCATGGATAGTAGATAGTCCAAAAGTACATAAAATTATATAAAAATACTTAAATAACCTTTGTACATATTTTTATTAAATATAATTCAAAGTACCAAAAATGTCAAAAATAAGACAATCACTACTTCTAAAAATATATTAAAATACTTTAATATACTATTATGAAAATTTCTAGACATCAAACCTTTTGTGACATACTAAGAAAACTAATGATGTAAAATTATTAGATGAATACCCATGACTTACATTTTTAAGTAATTATTTTAGTAAATCAACTGAATTTCGAAAATAAGGAGTAAAATCAATATCATGAATTTACTCAAATTATTTAATATATAATGAGAACTCACCTGACATCAGAATATCTGTAGGAATGTCTGTTAAAATAATTATTAACTTACTGGGAACATTTACTAAGGATAATTAATTAAATAATAAATAAAAAGGACAGATTAGTGTTATTCACATGTCCAAATATCAATTATAAAGTAGAATAATTCCCATACCCTGTGGAATTAGGTGCTACCCCTGTTACAGCACCAAGAAAACGTGACAGGCTACAACTTGTTACCCTGCTAGCCTCAGTGTCCATCCCTTTGAGCCCCTGTACCCCTCAGAAGGACAATATTAGGACTGCAAAAGCTAAAAATGAAGATCTCTTATGAGGATATTGATACCCAGAGACCCAGTTATATTTATATCCAGACACCTTGCCAAGGTAATCAAATACTTATAAGAGATAAGTAAGTGATTTATGGCTTAGTCTGATTAATAATATCCATCTTCAACCCTGTTTTTATCAATTTAAAACTTCTGAACACTCTAGTAACCCCAGTATACAGGTTTAACCCATCAGTGCACATGCCAAAAAGATACCAAAAGGATTTAATGATATTCCAGTGAGTCTTATTATCCTTTCTCTGTCTTGGAAGCTTGGTTACAAAGCCCTGTAACTCCACCGTGTATTTTATATACATATTATCTTTGGGAAAAATATCCTTTAAACTAAAGGGCCCAAAGTAACCAGGCCCACTTGTTTTCATACTAAAATCCCTGAAGAGAGGTGTTAAAGATCCCCAATATAATTGTGGCCCCTCTATAAAAATATTTAATAATCAATTTATCTATATTGATTTATAAAAATAAACCATAACCAAACCAATTAACCTTGCAATAAGCTTTATCCGAATATTTTACAGATTTTTTCTGCATTTATAAAATAATATATTTATTATTTATTCTATCTTCTCTTGTAGCTAAAGGATAGCAAGGGTCTTGGAATCCAGGAGGCTGACAAATTCAGTCTCCAATTCATTTGAAATGAAGGAAAATTTGGTAAATTTCCTGTTGCCATGGTATCAAATTCCAAGAAAGAAAAGATTGGACTCATATATAGATTTTAGCTTCTTAAAAGTTTGGAGGGTACTCAAGTTTTTGTGGAGGATGAAGCTTTGAAGATCCAATTCTTGTTAAAATTGAAGGAGAAGTTTTACTTGCTTTGATAGGCTTTCTGAATAGTTATATTAAAATTTGTTTATTTTTTTTAGCTTCTCCTGTTCAGTTTGAAGTGCATCCAAATATTTTCCAGGAATTATTTTTGCAGTTCAGTTAATATTCCCAAAATCAAGAATAACTCAATTTTAGAAGCTCATAATTTGATCTTTTCTGGAGATTCTGCTACCAAAACCATGATAAATTTGATGTTACTTGGAAGCAAGTTCCATCAAGGAAGCTCTTGTTTAAGCTCTCTCAAATCCCTAGTTGAAGCTATGCTCATGCTCCAACCAAGTTTTTGGTGCACAGTCACTGTGCAAAATTTACAGTGACTGTGAATTGGATCTTGGATAAAGCTTGAACTGAGCTTTGCTGGAACTTGAACTGACCTTGATGTTGGATTGGACCTGAGCTCCTTTATGGAACTTGCTAGCTAGTGAAATGAATTTTTTTGTGGTGAAAATAGTGTAATAATTGATGCAGTCCCAATTCCAAGCCAAGAAACCTTGGAATTTTCCAAATCAGTTCAAAATCCAAGTTCAGGAAGAATTTTTGAGATTCTTCTGATAAGGTATGTAATTTACACCATGAAAATTGAACATTTACTTGCAGTTCAGTGCAATATTACAGTGCCAAGACCCCTCTGGAAATTTTCATGTCAGCTTTCTATAAGTGATCATTGATTTTTCATGGTTTTGTGGAAAATTTGATTTGATCTGTCAGTAAGATTTTAAGATTGAACCAGTGAGCTTATTTCACTTATTTTTAATATTTTAATATTTCTAACAAGGTTTAAACATTTTGGAGACATAGAATTGTGGTGAAATTATTTCACAATACTGTAAAACATGAGTTGCAAATACATTCTAGGTAAAGGCCCAGGCTAAATTCATGCTTTCAAAACTACTAAAATGACTCATTTTTGAGAAAAACTTTCAGGTCAGCTTTTTCTTCTCAAAAAAAACAAAAACGTGTGCTTTCTCACAAAAATCCATAATAGGTTGTATCAGGGTTAGTAAATATGCAATTACAAAGCCATCATTTTCTTTCACAAAACCCACCATTTTAATGATGGTTTTCTGAAATACACATACCCCTTAACTGGTGTATTTCAAAATGGTGCGTTTGGAAAGAATGGCATTTTTGAAGTATCAAACCCGCCATTTTATGCATCATCATCCATCACCCTCCCCTCTGAAAGCATGCAATGTGAACAGCACCATTCATCCTCACCCATCCACCCTTTGAATGATCTTCCTGATTGAAATCCACACAGTAATAAGAGGATTACCTAGATCACCTCAAGAGTAATCCAACTCTAGTATACCCATCAGCATACTCTCCAATGATCCACCAATCTAAGATTATAAACATAATCATCCAATTAACATTCAACACTCCTCATCCTCTGTACCCAACCTGACACCATTGTGTTTGTTTATCACTGCACCTCCATTGTCCAAGAAGTTAGCCAGTAAACCATTGAATTTTATAGCTAGGATAGCACTTTAAATATAAGGAATACTAATTTTCAAAATGAGGCCACTAAGGAACCTGAAGAAACCATCACAATCAACAATAGTTCATCCTGGAAATAGCCCATAAAGACTGGTACACCTGGTACAGACCCAAAGCGCAGTCAGATGAAAAAATATCTGCAACTTATCATACTCTCTTGAACCTTACCATGCCTTTAGTGACATTCTTCTGGTCCAGCCCAAAAGCTGAATCATCAGGCCAACAGAAATAAAAAATATTGTCCCATGAAGTGCAGGATATCATGATTCATTTGATCTTGGAAGAAAAAATTGGGCAAATCAGATCAAGTCAAAGTTTTTCTCAAGCTCAATACCAGGCAAGATTTTAATTTTTCACAGATCTTTCCATTTCCCCAATTTGCTTTCAACAACAAAAAGAACCAAATAGCTGAAGGCAAGGTTATTTTTATTAACCAAAATAAAATTCAGGAATTGTTGGTGAGACGCACAGCTCTGTGATAGAGAACCCACACTACCAATTTTTGGAGAGGTGGAATTCTGAAATCAATCACTTAAATTTTATTCTGATAAAAAATACAATTTAAACCAAAAAACCTTCCAATCCTGCAAATCCATTCAGTCAGTATCAGGGATTTTTAATCTGATTATATTGCTTTATGAATTACAATAATTTCATTGCTATTGAGATTCTTAAACTCTCCTGACCAGTTCTTGTGCAAGTTTGACAAAATCTTCCTGTAAACAGATTTTCAAATTTACCTGCTTTGAAAAGGGCTGCATTCATCAGCAATCAATTCTAGTATAGTTTCAGACTTTTATAGTTTCCTACATCACCCTCATTTGGATCAACTGATGTAAAATCTTTTGATAAAAACAGATACAGCTTTTTGAGTCCTTCTGTCAGTAAACAATTGGTTGATAATCTCTCTATCTCTCTCTCTTAAAATCATGATTGATCAAGTTTACAAACACTTGGTATGATGGCTGTGCAGGAGAACAAATGGATAGTTTGAAAAAACATGAAAAGAACCAAAAAAATTGGTTATAAGTCCTGTGGACCAGTCAACTCAAACTTGGCAAGTGGGGAAATTCAAAGGTTAAAGCCAATGGGATGGGGTTATAATTTTTAAAAAAGAGCAATCAAAAAACAAGAAGTATAGAGAAAGGAGTTTTTATACAGTTATGACATAGAAAAAGACAAATTAATATAGGGAGGGGGGAAAAAATCCAGAGAGGGGTAGGGGGGTTGGTGCCAGAGGGTCAGGAGAAGTCTAACAGAGTTGGATTTTGAAGGCTAAGGGCTGGATGTGAAAATTCTGATACTTTTTTTGGCCGGTGAAAACAAAGGTCATTAATCAAATAAAAGTTTTATTATGAGGAAGTTGACCCTTCTTTAAGAGGCTCTGGACTTGGAAGTATCAATGGGTATATCCTGTCATCAATTCCAAGTGGGTATTTAAGATATGAAGAAGCACAAAAGAGAGAGAGAGAGGCAGGTGGGGATGAAAGTTCCAAGTTTGATTGTTATATTGAGTAGATAAATGTGGAGGAGATTTTTCTCAAGGTGGGTAAAGGTCAAGGGGAGAATGAAGGATTATGCACCAATGAAGAGTCATCTGAAGCCTATAAAAACCTAGGGTATTCCAATCCATTGAGCCAAGTTCCTGTATTTTAAATTTTCCTCAAGGGCTTGACAATGAAGACAATTGATATAAGCTTGTATGAAAATAAATTTTGGATGAATTTGAGTGAGGATCACGGGAACGATGAGGATTTATGTAGGATGAGTGGGAATGATAGAGCAGATATAGAGAAGATAAAGATTTATGTAGTATATTGGAACAAATCCACTTATTTCTAGGTAACTATGACACAACTGATGTGAAATAAGTGGTTTTTTTAGTTTTAATGGTGGGTGTTAAATGGCAGATTTGGGTTGAAACCTTCCATTGGAAAATGGTGTGTTTTCCAACTCTTATGAACCCTAATATATATATTCACAAAATTTGGAACAAATTCAGTAATTTTCTTACTATATCCAGACAATTTGGCATGTCCAGCCCCCCCCTACCTCAACACCCAAGAGGGGTGGAGGGGGTTTCACATTTTCTCCTGGCGTTCAAGGCGCTTAATGCATGGAATTAATTCTCACAAAGCTCAGGATAGAGATTATGCAATTGATTTCACTGAAGAAAAGTAGGGTAAATACAAGGATGATGGAAGTAAGGGATGAGAGAAATCCTGGAATAAGGATCTTGAGGAAAACTGATGACTGAATCCTAGAAGAGTAACACCAAAGTGATAGGTGATTTGAGGAAGGTAGGCTGGTTCACTTTCTTTTGCTGAGATGACAACTAATGGAAGGGACTAACCAATAAGAAGTATTATACTGATTCCTTGAGGGGAATCAGTCCAGGAAGGGAGGAGATTCCAGTATATGTGAGAACTTAGAGGAGGGATGACTGGTACTGCGGCTGGGATGCCCCATGGTATTCAATTTTGAAAAATTTTGAATGAGGAATTGGCTTGAAAAATTGAGTAATGGGCCTTTCCAGAAAGGTGTGGCAGGTAGTGAAATGGAAGGTGCATTTTTGCAGCCAGGAGTATGTACTATAGATTTATAGTATGGAATCTGTATCCACTTCTCATACTAATTAGGTGGGAGGAGAGATGGAGGATACAACAAGCCATAGAGAGACAGAGGGAGCCTGAGAAAGTTTTCTAGGACTTGCAGGGTATGCAGGGAGATACTTCCCTGGGGTAGAATTTTGATTTTAATGAGGATTGCATATGGCTGAGGGCTTAAACTGGCTGAGGAGACTGATTCAAATTTTTTTTATGAAAGTAACCCCTAGAAGAGGAAGAGGTTTCTCCTGATACCCATAAGTAGAGGTGAGATTAGATTGAGATCTTCACCATGACTGGATTTTCTTTCCCCCTACCATATTCATCACCCTTGCCTCCTGAAATCTGTCAATCCCTTTATTCCTACAACAGATCACCCACTCTTTTCTTTAACATGGAGATGGCCAATGGCTACCATCCTGTCCACCAATACTATTTTCAGTGTTCCAGATGCCTTGAGACAGAGAAGATATGGACCACCAGTGCCACTCCCAAATCTGAAAAGTGTGAGTACACCAGGAGATACAAGAGACCCTATTCTGGAGCTTCAGAAGTGGGAAAAAGGTGCTTGGGCCAGTTGTATTGGTGAAGGACAACATTGGAGGTAACTTTGAATTAAAAGAAGCAACTGAAAACTTGAGTGTCTCCCTGGGAGTATCCCGCAGGGTTGTTCCACCAGATGGTGAGTGTTTCTCTTTATCTTCTTACTGCTGAAAATCATTCTTTGGGATAATTTGTTGTTGGTCTTTTCCTAGTTGAGGCTTTGAAAGACAAGATAAATTTTGTGAAGAAGAGGAGGTTGGAATTGAGGAGGAAGGGCCTGTTGGCCTTGGATGGAAAATAAAAGAAGAATTTTTGGATATCCACTGGGGAAAACCTTACTTGTCATTCATCAGTTTGATCAAAGATCCTGAGGAAATAGGAGACCTGTCAAATTTTTGTTCAAGCACCATCAAAGCTTGTAAAACAACTTTAAAAGCAGCCAAAGCGCTTCAAAGCTTTGTCAAACACATTAAAGTTTGAAAGGGTTGAATCAAATTGTTCCAGGTTTGAAGATCTTGAGTTGAACTGATCAAAGTTTTACGTGAGTTAGTAAAAACTGTTGAAACTTTTCAAAGGAGTGTCAAAGTGTTCATGGTCTGGTTGAAGCAGTTGAAAATTTATTAAAGATTTTCAAAGCATCAAAGGAGGTTTGCATCATCAATGGTCTGCCTGTCAAAGCAACCTCCATCCCCATCAAATTCAAAGTAAAATACAAGGAAAAGATGAGAGTGAGGATGAGGATGCTCCTGGAGAGACTGATGAGGAGGAAGAGGAGAGGGAAGAAGTAGAGGAAGAATAGGAAGGTGAGGAAGGCGAAGTTATATAGAAAAGGAAAGGGAAGGAAAGATAAGTGGAGGAAGTGGAAGAGAGATTCCCTGGGCCAAGGTCTGTTGGAGAATTGGTTAAAAGGATGTTGGCCAAGGATGGGGTCAGGTTTGATTATAGAAGCATGAATAGGGAATATATTTTCTTTATTCTTTCTCTGCAGGAAGGGTGGTTGGGCCAATGGATGCCATTGATGATGATCCAATTGGAAATTTCAAGACTATTGAAGAGAAACTTGGAATATTTTTGAAATATTCTAGAAACAATATGATCTTTGGCTGGGGTTTGGAAAATGTAGAAGAGATGAAAAGAAATGAAGGAAAACGTGAAGAGGGAAGTTATAGCAGACCTTGAAGATTTTCTTTCTTTTTCTGGAGTTACTTATCAATGACGAGCTACTTCTAAGGATAAGGAAATGTATGAAATTAGGAAGATAAAGCTAGCTAGTGTAAGGGTTACTAAGATTTCTAACTTGGTGGCGAAGATTGAGAAGGAGTTATAAATAGAAATTATTATTTTGAATTTATTATTTTATTTCTTTGTGAATGATGGAATAGAAGTAGGATAGATTGATTATGTGAGATTCATGAGATGAGGATGGAACATTAAGGATAGAAATGATATAAGAGAAGTCTATTGATGATGGGGGTGATTATGAGGATTTTGGTTTGGATTTATAGAGAGAGTGGAAGTTGTGTATAAGTGCTGAACATTTGGTGAGATTGGAGACTGGTCCCCATGAGGTTCTTTTGGAATCTTCTAATAAACCTGTCAATTTTGATAAATAGAATACTTTTCCATGCCTAATCTTGGATTTCAGTATTTGAGAGACTTCATATTCTTCTGGCCAATGATTTCCACTTTTTCAGGAGGTGTTTGGTTGCTAGGAGAGTTGGGGTCTTGAGAGTAAGATTTGAGAAGTGAAACATGGAAGAAGGGGTGGATTGATGACCATTGGTTGGGGAATTTAAGTTTGAAAGCATGAGAACCTATTGGGTCAATAATTAGAAAAGGACCCAACCAATGCTCAGAGAGCTTCTTGAAAGTTCTGTTAGTAGTTATATTCTTTGCAGATAACCAAGAATTATTCACAGGAGAAATACCTATTGGAATTTTTTTCATTTTAAGTTCAGAATATTTCTTATACTTATGCATAGAATCCTTTGACTCTTTCTTTAGGTGAACCTGGTTCTTCTGAATCTGATCTTAGTAGTGACTTGTAGGCTGGTTTTCTAGAACATTCAGGAATTCAAAACTAGGCTGCCTTCCATAGAGAGTGAAGAGAGTTTATTTCTGCGTAGAAGAGTGGACACTGTTTTTGTAAGATAATTCTGCCAAGGGGAGACAAGTACCCTAATTTTCCTGGTGATAACTGATGTACATTTGAAGATATTGTTCCAGTAGTTTGTTGAATCTTTCAGTTATCCCATCTGTTTCAAGGTGGTAAGTTTTGAAGAGATTCCTTTGTATCTTTAGTTTCTCAAAAAGTGTTTTCCAGAAAGAAGAGATGAACAAGGAGCCTGGGTCACTTACGATGTCAGCAGGAAGCCCATGCTTGGAGAAGACATGGCTGATAAAGAGGTTAGCTTATTCAACTGCAGTCAGTGTACTGGTTGTTTTAATGAAGAGGCCATCTTCAAAAAAGGTTCCAAAACAACAAGCATAAAATCAAATCCATTAGAGAGAGCAAGTTGAGAAATGAAGTCCATAGAGATAGAAGTCCAGGGGCCATCAGGAATTGGAAGAGGTTTTAGTAGTCCTAGTTTCTTTTTTCCTTTTCTTTTTCCTGTTTCAAAAGTATCAGGCTGTAACATAGTTCTGTCATACCTTGCACAACTGCAAAACAACTGAGAGGCAAGGCCTAACCAAAAGTCTATGAGACTGGATGAAAGCCAGTCCACTTCAAAGTTGTTATGGTGTCACATACCACTGTGTGACAGTACCCCCAGGTTTAAGGGCACTCTTTCCCATAGTGTGTATGGCTGGTGACACCAACCGATGCCTTTGCAAACATGTAGCCATATTCAGACCCACTCCTGAATTACATAAGGAGGCATCAAGACTTGGGGGTCTTGCTTTTGACAGGCAAAAAACACAAAAATTGTGACAGGAGCAAGCCAATCCCAAAAACTGTTCTGATTGCAAATTGAAGCTGCAACAGGGTTATCCAGGCTACTGTCATACCTTGCACAACTCCAAACCAACTGAAAGGAAAGTCCTAACCAAAATGCTATGATAAATGATCAAAGCAAGTCCACTTTGCAGTTGTTATGGTGTCACATACCACCATGTGACAAGTTATTCATATGTTTTGACATTCCATTCCAGGAAAATTTTTTTTTGATAAGGTTGACAGTCTTTTGTTGGCTAGGGTGACCTACAAGTGGGGATTCATGGTGTTGATGAATTATCTTCAATTTGAGGTTGTTAGCTTGATTAGGTATAACCACTTTACCCTGGAACAGGAGTAAGCCACTAAAGGGGTCTAAGGAATAATCAGCTACTTCCTCATTCTTATTAAATATTTTAATGATTTCTTGAAGCAAATTTTCAGTTTTTTGACCAGAAGTCAATTAACTGAGTTGATCTTCAATTATTTTAGCAGAAAGAAAAAATATTTCCAAAGCTTCAACTTCATTTTGTTTCAGAATCTGTTGAAAATTTCCAGGATTCTTTTCAGAATATGGTGCTCCCCCTACTGGATACATTTTTTCCAAATATGACAGGGTATCTGGGATAGTTTGAACTTTGCAAGGCCTTTAAGTGATCACAAAAGTTACTTCAGAGAGGAATTCTTCCCAAAAATGTTGTCTCCTAGTAAGGACCTTGGAAAAAAAATACATCAAAAAAGAATGATTAGTAAAAACTTCAAAGGGTTCAGTAAGCCTTAAGGGGTAAGGACTCCATTGCTGGAGAGCAAAAAAATTGCAGTTATTTCATTTTCATGGATTTCATATTTGAGTTCAGCACTGGAAATTTTGCTGCTGTCAAAGGCAATAGGATTTATAGTTTTATCAGCAGTTACCTGGTGCAGGAAAAAACTTAAGGCATAATCACTGGTATCAGTTTCAACAGATTTTCTCAGGAGGTGGTCAAAATGGCAAAGGACTGGAGCTTGGGTGAAGGATTCATTTATATCTTGAATTGTTGAAAATATTCAGGAGTGAAGAGGAAAGGATAGTTGTTTCCAGCAATGGAAGTGAGATGGGAAACCTCTTTGGAGTAGTTCTTGATAAACCTGTGATAGAAGTTAGAAAACCCATGAAAAGACTGCAAGTCCCTTCTTTTTGAGGAACAGGCCATGAAAGGATGGTTTTGAATTTTTTGTTATCCATAAAGATATGGGAATGTTGAATTTTCAACCATACATAACTTTTTCACAACACCAATTGGGTTGTGTGGCGCAGTTTGCAACCAATTTTAGTTGTGAAAGGCCACTCCCAACCCAATTCAGTTGTGGAAAGCCGCTCACAACCCATTTCAGCCGTGAATGACCGCCAAAAAACCCAATTTAGGTCATTATCAGCCATTCAAAAGCCATTTGCGGTGAGAAAAAAAAAATAAAAATAAAAGAAAATTAACAAAGAATAAATAAAAAAATAAATGAAAAAGTGAACAAACAAAACAAAAACATCAAAAAAAGAGAAAAAATTGAAAAAATTGAAAAAAAATAAAAGGAAATTCCAAAAATTTTACCACTCTGAGGCAATCAATGCGCAGCCCATATAAATAAACAGTGCAAAATTCTATGGACCAGCCCTAAAGTAAAAACACCAAAAATTAAATAAACAATGAAAGAGTCTATGAACCAGCCCAAAAGTAACAATGCCAAAAAATACAATTTCAACTTGTTTCAAGCTGCTCAAATGAGGTGTGCTTGTATCAATCCCACCTCCATGAACTATAAATAAAGTGAAAAAACCAAAAAAGACTTCTATCAATTCCACCTTTTTGAGTCATAGCTGATCTCTCTGAGATCAATTTCACTTTTGCGCACTGGAGTAATTCTGTCACCCTACTTTCACAACTTCTAATCTAAAACTCACTTGCGCGCTCCCGCAATTGTGATTTTAGACATTTAACTTAACCTCATCCTCAAGACCCTCCTCCTTAACTCAATCCTCCCTGCACTTCCCTTACTTTCTTTCTTCTGTTGCTACTTCTTCATTTATTTTTTCTCTATTCTCTTTTTCCTTCAACACAAGCACCAACTTTGACCACAATCACCAACTTCAACACCGCTCACACCATTCAAATCTTTTTTTTCAATTGCTGACCTCGGGTCCTTCTCCTATTTGGTGAGAAAGAGCTACTCAAAAAAAAATTACTCTGTCCCTTGTCTGGTCGCGCACATCCTCTTGCTATCAGAATCTCAACTAGCCAGCTCTACACTTGTCCTCCTACTCAAGTCCATCTTACCTTCTTCTGAAAAAGCATCTGGGTTTGTTAGGGGCGGACCCAGTTCTTTCCTTTCTTCTCTTCTTCTTAACTCTACCCATTCCTTTCCTCACTCATGTTGATAACTGCTTCTTTGTCATTTCTAGTCTGGTTCTTATTTTTACACTCCTGTCAAGAAATTGCATTTTTTTTCTCACAATTAAAATTCAAATTTCCCAGCTTAGAACTAGACCACCATGGACTCTATCAACCCCACAATTCTCAAAACAAATATTGAGGCAATTACCCTACTCACTGAGCACAACTTCACAATTTGGACAACTTGAATGCAATCTCTTCTCAATCTGGCTAAACTTAAGGACCTTATGACCCTCCCCAATGATCTAGAACCGGATGACAACACTATTCTTACCTCTATCATCATCTCTAAGCTGTCGCCTAGTGTTCACTCTAATATCATCACTGCTACAAAAAAAGAGGATGCCAAAGCAATATGGACTGATCTCCTCAAAAATTTTGTCTGGTCAAAACCAGCCAATTGAGCTTGGTTCTAAAAGAACTTTGCAACCATAACGTTTGATGAAGCAAATATTCAGCTTTTTATAACCAAAACTGGTATTACTTAGCTCCAAAAAATAGGAATTGTGCTTCCCTCTGACATTCTTGCATACATGATACTTGACAAGCTACCGTCAACTCCTGCTATGAAGGCCATTCAAAAGTCTATCACTCACTCAGCGGTCAAATCCAAAATAACTCCTGATGCTGTTCTCAATCACCTGAGGATCCATCTCAATGAACATAAAATGGCCAATGGCTCTTTTCAAGAAATCTCCTCTCTTTCCCTCTACACAGATGCCAATAGTAAATACAAGCAAAAGAAGCACCATCCCTCAGCAAACCATCCAAGCACAAATTCTGGATGCTTTACCCTCATCTGCATCCCCAATATTTGAATCAACATGGAAGCAATAACATTAGATTTTTGTCATACACTTCCAATTCCAACCCACTTCACTTTGTTCTCAACTCAGGCTCCTCCCACCATATGGTGGCTGACCAAGATATCTTTGAATTCCTAGACAACAAGTATCAAGTATCAGTGAATACTAGTTGCGGGCTTGGCAAACTAGAGATCAAAGGAATTGGATCTATCAAACTCAGATCTTGCTTGTCATCCTTTTTTCTGAAAGACGTTCTTCTTGTTCCAAAAATCTCAGCAAATCTGATCTCACTTCACCGTCTTATCCTTGACGATTTGGTGTGTTGTTTCAATCTCATCACTTCTCAATAAAGAAAGACTCTCAGGTCTTTTGCAATGGATTCTATTCTAACCACATTCCCTATCTGAACCTTGAGCCTGATTCTCCCAATTAATATCACCTCTTCTCAACTGAGTTTCTTCATAAATCTCTCGGTCACATGAGCTACCACCCAACTTTGACATAAATTGAACATACCCATCAAAGAGGAAAGTAAATGTGAATCCTGCTGTCTATCAAAGATCACTTGTGCCTCCTTCGAGGATTTCTCATCAAGAGCCAGCAGAGTTTTTGAGGAAGTTCACCTTGACACTGTTGGCCCCCTCCCCACCTCCCTCTCTGTTCACAAGTAATTTCTCACCATGGTTGACTCCTATTCTAGGTATTGTGCCTCCCTGCCTATGAAAGGAAAAGATGAGATTCCTGTCAAACTTATTGTCTGCTTGGAACTGGAAGCTAAGCGATTTGGCTATTATCCCTCCGTCATTCACTCCAATCGTGGCACTGAGTTTGTTAACCTTCAAATGGCCAAATTCTGCATTAAGAACCACATCAAACAGTCCTTCTCAGATCCTCACACCCCTCAGCAGAACGGCCCGGCTGAGCGGTTCAATAGAACTATTCTTGAATCCTTGTGAGCCATTATTCATGAATCCTGTTTTTCGTCCAATCTCTGGCACATACTAGTGTCTTCTTCCACTCTAAACCTCAAACAGATTCCCTCTTTTAAGGCAAAAAAATTTCCCTATGAGCTGTTTAGGAACTAATCCCTTCCTTTGGCTTACTTTCATCCTATAGTCAATCCCATTTTGTATCTCATTCTGCCCAAAACCTCCAGAGGAAAACTGGCTCCTCCTGGCAAAAGAGGTCTACTAATTGGTTACACTCCCAATCTCCAATCATTCAAAATCATAAATTTTTCCGGAAAAAGTATCAACACCAAGAGCTTCACCTTTCTAGAGTTCTCACAATTAACTCACTCAACAACCTCATCCTCTGGATCTGATGATTCAGCCTCTTTCTTTACTCCCTTCTCCAATCCCCCTGAGTTGAATGAATCTTCCAACAACAACTCCTCTCTACTTGAATCTGGGACTGTTGGCAAACCCTCAACCAACAATATTCCTCCTGAATCCACAAGGAACTCCTCTCCTCCCTCAACTCCCAAGCTAGACGGAAGAGTTCTTTGTGAGCGTACTCTGAACATCAAACCCAAAAAGTATAGCTACCTGTTGACCATAGCTGACTCCGCAAAGACTCTTGCTGCTAAGCTTGTCAAACTAAAAAATATCAAAGATAATGATTTCTGGGAAGACTACAATGGGGTTCCCGATTGCTATCTGAACACCACCTTGGCCATCCTTGACAAACCCGCCTCAAAATCAACCCCTGCAAAGACAAAGGCTTGGCTTTGCATTCAGGTATTCCTTCAAACCCCGGGCATTGATTTTTGCAACATGTTTTCTCCCACTGTTAAATTTCCCTCTCTCCTTTTACTCATCTGCTTTTCCTTAGAAAAGAAACTTTCAATCAAACAATTCACCTTCAAGAGCTCCTTTCTCTATGCACCCTTTAAAGAATATATATATATTAAAACTCCTGCCGAGTTTTCAAGAACAAGCAAATTCCTTAAACTACAGAATTCATTGTATGGTCTTGGCCAAGCACCCTTAAACTGGCATAACAACCTGACTAAATGGCTGCAGTCCATCAACTACCATCAATCTCAATCTGACGCGTGCCTCATTCTCAATCATGATTCATCCTTGTACATTTTTTTTTATGTAGACGACCTAGTCGTGGCCAGAAATGTGGATACCTTTCAGGAGCTATTCTTGACCCAATTTCCCAACTCTTCTACTCACTCTCCCCATCTACTGTTAGGGGTGGATATCAAAGTGACTAGCACCTCCTGCAATCTCTCCCAAGCCAACCTAATCAACAAGGGACTTGAAATCCACAAGCTTCAACACTGTCAACCCGTCATTACTCCTCTTGGCCCCAACCTGCAGCTTACCCCTGCTTCTGAAGACAATGTGAGGGCTTTTGAGGAACTTAATGTCAAATATTGCCAATTCACCAGCATTCCAAATTATCTGTTGTGCCATCCAGGTCCCTGTCTAGCCACAGCAGTCTCCATTCTATTCAGGTTCAATCATTGTCCAGGCCTAACTCATTGGAAGGAAGTAATTGATTGTTGGAAATAACTCAAAGGAACCTCCTCACTCTCTCTCACAATCTCACCTGATCTGTCCCTACCAAACCAACTTCAATTCATCACTGACGCCACCTGGGGAAGTGATTTACACAATTGCACTTCTCAGAGTGGCTTTATTTCTCTGTGGAAGGGCTGCCCCATCATCTGGAATAGTAAAAAGCAACACAATATTACCTTATCTTCAACCAAATCCAAAATGAATGCTCTGTTGGATGGGCTCCAGTAAAATCAGTGGTTTGTGAATTCTGGGGCTCCTCCCCTCTTCCCTCTATCTTTCACATAAACAATAAGGGACTGCTTGAAAAAATAAAAAAATTTGTTCAAACGCAAAAACCAAACACCTTGACATTAAAATTAAATTCATTTGTCAACAATAGGGCTCCAAAAACATCCATGTTGAACTCATAAGGTCCTCTTACATGATAGCTGATTCCTTATCCAAGGCAGCTCCCTTCTCCTTTCTCTCAAAATTGGTAAACACTTGCTTTAACAATCAATGCTCTGGCTCTTGAATCACCAAATATCCTGGCGTGTTGAGTCATACCTGATCTCTCTGAGATCAATTTCACTTGTGCGCACTGGAGTAACCCTGTTACCCTACTGTCACAACTTCTAATCTAAAACTCACTTGCGCACTCCAACAATTGTGATGTTAGAAATTCAACTTAACCTCAACCTCAAGACCCTCCTCCTTAACTCAATCCTCCCTGCACTTCCATTAATTTCTTCATTCTGTTGCTACTTCTTCCTTTATTCTTTCTCTATTCTCTTTTTCCTTCAAAACAATCACCAACTCTGACCACAATCACCAACTTTGACACTGCTCACACCACTCAAATCTTTGTTGTCAATTGCTGATCTCAGGTCCTTCTCCTATTTGGTGAGAAAGAGCTACTCAAAAAAAAACTACTCTGTCCCTTGTCTGGTTACTCACATCCCCTTGCTATCAGAATCTCAACTAGCCAGCTCTCCACTTGTCCTCATACTCAATTCCATCTTACCTTCTTCTGAAAAAGCATCTGGGTGTGTTAGGGGCGGACCTGCTTCTTTTCTTTCTTCTCTTCTTCTTAACTCTACACATTCTTGTCCTTGTGACAATTTGAGTTTCATATATTTGACTTTAACTGGAGGTTAAAGTATTATTGATTGGATTGATTCAATATTATTATTGTTAACCTTAAAGTACTAAAACAACAGGTAAAATTTAACTGGGCTGTGTTGTATTATTGTGATTATCAGACTGTTTAGTCATGTCTATCAGACTCTTTAGTCACAGAATTTCACTTACCATGTCACTTAAACTGCTTATGCTAATTTTAACTTATTCATTTTGTACTCAACCACTTGTCAGCCTATTGTGTATTTACTCTGTATAAACACCAGTGCTATCAAGTGGAATTAATCATCTGTTCATTCACCAAATCAACCGGAGTGCCCATTTCCCCCTGTTCTGATATCCGTTACGCTTGATGTTACAAGCTTCATTCACTCATTTCTTATTACTTTTCATTTCTTCAGAGAACAAGCTCTTTTTATTTTTACACAGTTAAAAGCCTTGGCTCAACCTGAGCCAACAATACTTCATTCAAACTGTCTGCCTTCAACAGTCTCATCCTGAAAGCCAATCTTTTACTCTTTTGGCGAGGGGGGGAGATTAGGATGAGCCTTGTCGTTGACTATCAAGCTCATCCTATCCACTCACTTTGACAACAAACACTAGGACAACATTGAGTTGGAGAACGAGGAGGAAATAGTCAACTAATACCAATACATCCATCCAATTAATGGGTCATTGATGAACATCAAACGGTCACCAAGACCACCAAATTGATTGGTGGGTAGTATTGCAAAGATGATCAGAGTCATCCCTTTCAATCACTAACTCTACTACTCATCCAACAAATAGACCATTTTTCACATGCCAGTGACAAAGAAGATCCCTTGTCCTCATCATCATTGAAGAAAACCTGAGGTTGGATGAGTTCTCAATTACCATCATTGGAACCATCAATCTCAATCTTGCCATTTTGCCTTCCGTTGGTCAAATTTGATTTAGCCTGGCCGGCTGAGTTGTGGCTTTGAGATTCTCAATGGACCCCCACTCAGGATCAGTTCCAGGCTCATAAGATCAAGTTTTCCAAACCTCAAGATCATCTAGACTATTTTACCAGACATCTTAAGTCATCATCAATTGACAATCAGGTCATCAATACATCCTACCTCTTGTTGGATTTACCGTCTGAATTCCTAGAACCCGTCAACAAACAATTCACCAACCCTCAGGATGAATCCTATCACAATCTCAAGATGGATTTTGTGGAAGAAACAATGAGGTGGTTGTTCTTACCACGCCCAATAAGACCAATCAACTGAGGACGGTGGAGAATAGTAATAGTGTGATGATCTGTGGAAACAATTCCAAAATTCCTGATCACCCAGATCAGCTTCATGAACACCCATTATCCTTGAAGGTATTCAAATTAGTCCACGAAACAATTGAGTTTTCCAATACCACCACCTTTCCTGGTAACAGATTGAATCAAATCAAGCAATTACTTGAACCTCACCTATACACCGGTGAGGCTAATGAAATCCATAGAAATCCAAGCAAAGCTCATTTTTTGAATGATGATTCACCAATTTTCAGCATCAGCTCTTTATCCAAACAAGTGAGAGCATCAGATTCAGAGATGTGGGGTTGACTAGAAAAACTTCACGTTGTGGTGTCAATATATAGCCTCGGATCGGGAACTGCGTCGTGGCCTGCGCGCTCAGCATCTGGTAGGTCGGGGCTCAGCAGTTGGGGTGCGCGCGTTCTCAGCAGCGGCCGCTGCGGGCTCAGCAGTGGACGCGGCGGGATCGAGCACGCGACTGCGGGCCGGGCCTGACTAAGGGAGGCGGGCCGCGACCGGCGTGGATGTCCAACCCAGGGATGGAGCCGGGCCGATCAGGTTCTCGGGCGGTTAGTTAGGGAAGGAAAGGACGGAGCGATCGCGGGGCTATACCCGTGGACAGCCGCGCGCAAGCGCGGGCCGGCCACGGGACGGGAAATTCACGACGCCGCGTCGGGCGGATACGGGCAATCGCGGTGAACTTCAAGAAGCGCGCGGCGGAGGGCCGCGCCGCGGGGACGAACCGGATGCGTGTAATGGCAGGCAAGCAAGCGGAATAGGACACGGATAGGGTATGGGTTGGTGGATGGGTCAGGGTTCTGGGTCTAGGGTTCCTTCTTCATGGTTGCCAGTCTGTCTTTGTGCTTGTACTTAGGTTAGGGTTGAGGGGGAGGGCTCAAATACCCTTCCCCTCGACTCCGGGTTGTAGGGGGGGGGATCGTATCATTGGCTCATCGTATGATTGGATTATCGTATCATTGTATCATCAGGAGGCGGGGAGCGGACTTAGGAAAACAGAATCCCTCTCCTCTTCCCTCCTTTTCTCTTGAACGGCTGCATCCAATCTCCTTACAGACGCTTTGATCAATAACTTCCGGAACTCGAGGACAACTTTGGGGGGGTTGCTCTCTAAAGTTTCCACAACGTGGTCGAATTTGATGGTGACTTGAGAATGCTCAACTTGGGCTATCTGTCAACTATCTTGATTGGTCTCTTAAGAGCTTTGGAAGAACTGGGTGTTGGTCCTCATGAGCAGTTTGCCAGGGGACCCATGGTAGATATCATTATCCCTCAATTGAACATCCATGAAACCATACTTCTTCAAGTTTTAAAGAAATTACTCATGATAGACTCTAAGCTTGATGAGCATCAATCTCACTCCTACAATTCATAAAATCAACATCAGAAGGAAGTTTTAAAGGTTCAGGATGTCGTCTCTCAAATTGGTCTATCGCAATTACTCTGTATCAAGCCGGTCAAAATTGAGCTACCCACTTCAAACTCTAAATCCAAACCAATCAACCAATCAATCAATCATCAACTCAATATCAACGGGCTCAACCAACCAATTGACAAACCAGTCTCAATCAATCTAATCCAATTCAATCCAAACCAATCAATCAATCCATCATCAACTCAATATTGACTGGCCTGACCAATCAATCAACAAAGCAGTCTCAATCTATCCAATCCAATCCAATCAACACTTTTGCTTATCAGCAAGACCTGCAGCCAGTTGGATCCAAATCCCTCAAGGCGCTACTCTTTGCTCCATCACTCACAACTCAATCTACCTACAAATCAACCAACTAAATTTTATCAATTCTACACAATTAGAATCAAATATGCTCCATAACTTCCTCCAGTGCAAGTCAAGCAGGGGTGTTACAATTTGAGTTTCATATATTTGACTCTCACTGGAGTTTAAAGTATTATTGATTGGATTGATTCAATATTATTATTTTTAACCTTAAATTAATAAAAAAACAGGTAAAATGTAACTGGGATGTGTCTTAGTATTGTGATTATCAGACTGTTTAGTCATGGCTATCAGACTCTTTAGTCATAGAATTTCACTTACCATGTCACTTAAACTGCTTATTCTAGTTTTACCTTATTCATTTTGTACTCAACCACTTGTCAGCCTATTGTGTATTTACTCTATATAAACACCAGTGCTATCAAGTGGAATTAATCATCTGTTCATTCACCAAATCAACCGGAGTGCCCATTTCCTCCTGTCCTGAGATTCGTTACGCTTGACGTTACAAGCTTCATTCACTCATTTCTTATTAATTTTCATTTCTTCAGAGCACAAGCTCTTTTTATTTTTATATTCCTCACTCATGTTGATAACTGCTTCTTTGTCATTTCTAGTCTGGTTCTTATTTTTACACTCCTTTCAAGAAATTCCATTTGTTTTCTCACACCTTAATGGACAGGCCCTAAAGTAAAAACACCAAAAAAAATCAAGTTCAACTTGTGTTGAGCTGATCCCATCAAAAGAAGTAAAAAAACTTCTTATGATGGGATCAGACCAATGCAAGCTGAACGGAATTAGCAATGAAACACCATGAAAAACAATGATCACCTTATTACAAGCAAGATACCAGGGCACAAAGGGCAGCTTTTTCCTCAGGTATTTTGGTTTTAATCAAGTGATCATTGATTTTTAATGATGCAATCTCATTAAAAACACTCAAAATAATTATTTTGACTCAAAAAAACCAACATAATGATGTCCAAAATGTGATAGCACTTTGTATTAATGAAAATACAAGATCAGAATCATAACCCAAACCCAAATGATTAAATTTAATTTATATTTATTACTTAGAATACAAATTAAGTTCATATTGGAGATGATCAACCCACCAAGAAGCCTTTTAAGAAGTCAAGGTTTGAAAAGAATTGATGAGATTGTTATCATTTCTACCTCAATCACAAGATGAACCCAGTTATTATTGTTGAAAAAGTAAATGAATATAGCATCTGATTGTTTTTTACACCCATTTTCATAGGAGTATAAGTGAAGTATGAATCCAATAAAATGAAAATCATTGGTCTTCCATAATAATCAGCTATTAATTGGCCCATGTCTAGCTTTGCAAGCCATTTTGAAGAGGGAATCCTTTCATTGATGTCATTAAAATCAATTCTTTGTTCTATCTTTTCAACTTCTTTACTGCCACCAAGGATCTTTGAATAGCATTTCTTATTTTTCATCAATGTTTCAACCATTTCCTTTTGTACTTTAAACCATCCATGTTCATTTTAAAAAAGTAATTTAATGACTCTAAACCCTCAATTCTCATCACCAACCAGATCTCAAACCTCCCCCAAAAAACTATGTAAGGTCTCAGGTATTTGATTGAGGTATTTAGATTTTGGTTCCTAAAAGAAAAACCAACTTATTATTCATTCTTGGTTTTGATCACATCAATGAAATGAATACTCGCCAAAGATGCAGTTGTGGTTGACTTCCCCCCTTCTTTTTTGTCCTCTGAAGAGGAAGAAGATTCCACATTAAGGGAGCCTAATTCACTTTCAGACTCTTCCTCTGAACTCTTAAATTCAGATTCTGAGCCTAAGGACTTCCAATATAATCATAATTTCCCATTAGTTCATTAACCCATTAAAATGAACACTTCAAAATGAAATACTTACTATCTTGGGTATTTTTTTTTCCCTTCTAATATTTTTTTCCCTCTTAATTTCCCTTTCAACATTTTGAAATTTTGAAAGTTCACAACAAGTTTCTTTCAATTTTGGTCAACTGCAGCTGGACCTTAAGCACTTTGGCTCAAGACTTGGCTTGGGAATCAAAGTAGCTGTATAATCAACCACAGACTTCAAAATATCCAATTTAAATTCTTGAGGTTGTCACATAAGCATGGAATTCAACTTCTCAAAAAATTGGGATTGATCAATCACTCTATCTCTTTCAATCTTTCAAAAACAAAAAACAATAATTAATCTGTCAATCCTATAATTGGTACCCTTCAAAAAACCCAAAAAGACCACTTACTTAACTGGCAGGTCATATTCTAACCTCCACTGGGGATGAACATCCTCAAGCATAATGCATCCTCTTGATGGTATTATTTCTGCTAAATTGTGGGAGCATGGCAATCCCAATGTTTCTCAATATGAACTTGAGCAAAGTGTTCCATCATGAATGCGGTTTAACTTATTTAATTGTTCCCCAATGAGTTTAATTCCTGCAATTGCAAATTTCTAACCCAAAGGTTAAATTCATTTTAGAAGAAAGATTCCTGACTTTATTCAATATTTTTTGATTGAAGAACACACTGATTGTATTTGGCTTTCAATTTATCCTTCAATTTTTTTCCACACATCCAAAAAGTTCCCCAAAGATCCTGCAAGTCATTTTTTGAAAGTAGCATTGGCCCCTTCCACCCAAGACATTCTTTTATTTCCAAATTCTGGGTTGACACAACTCCACAACTTTACAAATGTCTTTTCAAGAGGTAAACGTTTATTTTTCATATACTTGAGCACATCCTCACATTCATTCAAGAAACACTGTATAAAAGTTTCAACATAAGCACTCCCTGCAGAGATGAACAGAAGAAGCAATAAATTGGCCTACTCTGAGTCCTGCATCATTGACTTCTGCCTCCCCCTTGGTTTTAGAGGCCCCATAATTTTCACACAGAGTCATAAAACTTTGCCATCCTTCATTGTCATTACTGAAGCAAAATTTACAATTTTGTTGAATATTTTTAGACAAGTGCCAGGAGCAGAACTTTCTGGATGACTCAGAAAAACTATTTTCAATAGCACAAATTACAGCTTTTTCACAGTATGTTTCATAGACTTTGGGAAAACTCTCTTAATCATAAGCCAACTCCTTTAGTGCCTTCAACTCCCAAATTTAGAAATCAAATGTTTTTTTTTTATAAAAACAAAATCCTTTGTAAAATTTTTCCTGATGGCTGTAATTCCTATAACATGCAATAAAAGGATGTTGTACCTATTTTTTTTATAAGTACCACCTAACAAAGCAATATCATGGAATTTTTTCCAAATTTTCATAGACTCAGGATGATCCAAGAACAGGGCCTCTAAGTGACCCTCCCCACCAAGTTTTGATCTTTAAATCCACTGGGTGCGTTTCAAATAGAATGTCCATAATACTTTTCCCATCCAATTCAGCTGCTTTAAACTTGCGCTTATTTTTATAGATTTTTCTATTTTCAATCTATTTGCCACCATCAATCTTTTTCAATTTAACTTTTATTTTATGTGTATTAATCCCATCTTTTGTGCCTTCTTTAAGTTGATAAAAGGCTTGACAAGATATTGTCCTCAATTGAGGATGCACTGAGGGGTTTTTAGATGGTTGATGATTGTGTTGGCCACTTCTAATGGAGAGATTCAACGTGGTATCTTCTAATTTAAAACTTACACAGATCATGAATTTACAACCAACCCTCCTTGTGTTATTTTTCCTTTGCCGTTTGGTGAATTAAGGCCCCTCAGATACTCCAAATCTGTTGCATTCTATATCAACATATTTTTCCTTTTTTGACTTGAATTTTTTCAATGCGTGGCCATGCATGGATGCCCATTTTTTAAAATAAATATGTTCATCTTTCCTTCTAGGAAAAGCCCTCACAGGAGCAGGTTCAAGATGTTTCAGCACCTCTTGTTCAACCATGTTTACATTATTATTTTTCAAGCCAAATCATTCTCAGTCAAATGGAATATTAAATCTGACCTACCACCTTGAGACCATTCCAGTTTTGAATGAACATCTTGTTCCTCAATTTTAATTTTAGATGAGGATGCAATTGGGGCCTCCAATTTTTTCTTTTCCAAATCCCTACCCATATCCCTAGATTCCACCAAAGCTTTTTTAACAACCCTTTTAATTGAGTTGATTAATGCAGCCATGTTTAAACCAGGGGGAGTCGGCCGGCTTGCCACTGTCCCCATGAAACAAAAAAAACCCACATCAATTTATTATTCAACCCAAATGTTCAAACAACTCCAAAAGTTACTCACTTTTGGTTGGAGAAAAATAAAATTATCCAACAAGCAAGTGGTGTGTATGGTTTGTTTATCTGAAAAGCAACTTTTTCATATATTTTTTGACAAGTCTTTCTGTTCCCAAGTTCTTTTTTTGGTCCAAAAATAGTCCCACATATTATGAAAAATCCCAAAATCTAGGTTTACAGAACTCAAATGTGGTCCAGGGGTGCCTAGGTACCCCAATTTCCCCCTCAAATAGCCTATTTGGGGCAATTGTGCACCACATGGGACAGGAAAACAGGCACAACCCCCGCTCCCAAATTGTGCATCCCCCAAGGAGTTGTTAACCCCCAATTTCAACCCTTTTTCATTTGAAATGGGGGATTTGCAAAAATTTTTGAGTCGCAACTGGGGATGCACAAGTTGTGAGCAAATTTTATTGCTCCTTGTTGAGTTTTGATTTGCCCTTTACAATGCATATGGGTTGCAAACAGCAATTCACAACCATTTACAACCCCCAGGACGTGAATTTGAAATTTCCCCAAAGATAACATCCCCTGAGATAAAATATCCAAGGTAATCTGCAGAAGGTGCATGAAATTTGCATTTGGAGGCCTTAGCATAGATCTTGTGCTTTCTGAGTCAGGTTAGTACTTCACACACATGAACAATGTGTTCCTGTAAGTTCTTTTATAAAAGAAGGATTTCATCAAGGTGAACCAAAACATAGATTTTGAGGAGATCAGCAAGGATTTCATTAATCATGTTTTGGAAAGAAGCTGGGGAAATAGTCAGGCCAGAAGGCATAAAAAAGTATTTGTAGCTTTCAAACTGAGATCTGAATGCTTTTAAGTGTTCATCTCCTTCCTTGATGCACAAAAGAGTTTAAGCACCTCTGTGGTTGTTTTTGGAGAGGATAGAAGAACCTGAAAATAAATTCAGTAAGAAAGTCATTTGAGGGTGGGGATATTGATTCTTCCTGGAAAAAGTGTTAATTTTTCAATAATCAACATATAATTGTAAACTCCCATCCTTTTTTTTCACAAAAAGAGCAGGTTTCCATTTCTTGAATTGGTGGAAAGGATGAAACCTTTTTCTAAATTCTCTGCTATGTAAGCTTATAGGTTTGAATTCTCACTTTGAGGTAGACAATAGACTGTCCCAACTGGATGTAAAGGTCCTTCCAGTTCAATATGATGATTTTAAGTGCAGTGAGGAGGATGTTTATCTGTTTTAAACTTGCATAAAACATGTAGAAAAGAATGGTAATCAGCAGGAACATAACCTAAAATTTTGGAGTACTACCCGGCTCTCTCTCTCTCTCTTGTGCCCAATCTTCAGCTTAAATTTAAACTGAAGATTGTGCACGAGAGAGAGAGAGAGAGCCAGGTAGTACTTTAACATAAAACAGTTTCTACTTCTTCAGGGTCTTCATCAATATCAAACTTGTCCCATTCAGGTGAAATTTCTTTATGGGGAGTTACATAAATGTCAGAAGAAGTAACAAATTGCATGATATGCAAGAATGAATGCCTAGATTCCTCCTCTAGCAAAATAGACAGTGGATCAGTGAATATCCAAGAAAGGTATGCTACTGTTGAACTCAAAGTTAATTGGATGCTATATTGAGGATGCAAAGGTTCTGAACTGAGAGTGAATGCATTGGGATGCAGCACCAAAGGCACAGTAGAAGGAAAAACAGTTGAAGGTAGGTTGGACATGTTGATTTCAACAAAGTTGGAGGAAGGGTTTTCAGTTGGCTTTTTTCTTGGGGTGATCATCCCCATCTTCCAGTTCACTTCAGGATTCCATTGGTGAAGAAAGTTTATTAACGGGATAAGGTCTTCTGAGAAGGTTGCATTGACTAAAAGGAATTCCCATTCAAATTTAGTGAAAGAAGGAAGTGAGATTACCCAGGTTAACTTGTGAGGAATTAGTTGAGAGAGTTCCTTTTTGGGGCTGAAGTTGAAAAAAGGAATAGATTTTCCCAAAGGAATGGGCTGCAAGGAAAACTTTAGAACCATAGTATTAGCCATTAAAGATTGAGTAGCACCTGAATCAATCAAAACACTATAACTTAAGTCCTAATGAATTTCAGCCTCCTGGATGCCAAGACCCTTGCTATCCTTTAGCTATCAGAGGCTATAGAATAAATAAAAAATATATTATTCAATAATTGCAGCAAAAAATCTGCAAAATATTTGGATAAAGCTATGGAAAGGTTTATTGGTTTAACTATGGTTTGATATTATGAATCAATATTAATAAATTGATTTTTAAATAAATTAATAAAGGGGCAAAAATAATATTGGGGATCTTTAAAACCTCTCTTCTGGTAATTCACTTTGAAAACATGTATACCTGGTTAGTTTGAAACCTTTAATTTATATTCTTAGAGGAGATATTGCCCAAGGATAATATATATATAAAATATATGGTGGTTTGACAAGGCCTTGTGGCCAAGCTGCCACGACAGAACAAGGATAATAAGACTTACTGGTATATTGTTAAATCCTTTAAGTACCTGTTTGGGACGTGAACTGATGGGTCAAACCTATTACTGGGGTTAAAAAGGTTATTCAGCAGTTTAAATTGATAAAAAGGGTTTGGGATGGATATTATTAATCAAACTAAAGCCATAAATCACTAACATATCTCTTATTAGTATTTGATTACCTTGGAACGGTTTCTGGATATAAATATAACTGGGTCTCTGGGTATCAATATCCTCAAAAGAGCTCTATATTTATAGCTTTTTGAGTCCCATTTATGTCCTTCTGAGGGGTACAGGGGCTCAAAGGGACGGGTGCTAAGGCTAGAATGGTAACCAGTGGTAGCCTGTCACGTCCTGTGGCGCTGTAGCATGGGTAACATCTATTTCCACAGGCTATTGGAATTATTCTACTTTTTGTTTGATGTTGAGACGTGTGAATAATACTAATCTATCCACATGTTTATTATTTAATTATTTATCCTTATTAAATATTGCAAGTATGTTAATAAATTTCTTATTAGACATTCCTAAGGGTACTCTGATTTCAGGTGGTTTTTTGTTATGTATTAGTTGATGGGGGTAAAATAATGATATTGATTTTACTCCTTATTTTTGAAATTCTGTTGATTTACTCAAAATAATTAATCAAAAATATAAGCTATAAGAGTTAATGTAATATTTTTACATACTCATTTTCCTTAGTATTTCAAGAGAATACTGATTGCTTAAAATTCTCACAATTGTATATTTAAGGTATTTTAAGATATTTTACAAATAATAGTTATCTTATTTTTGACATATGGGGTATTTTTATTATATTTTATAAAGAAAACGTAGAAAGTTTATTCAAGTATTTTAATATAATTTTATGTATTTTTAGATTATTTATTATCCATGGAGAAATTTATAACATATTTAGTATGTCCCTATCTATTTTGTAACACCTTTACGTGGTACCTGGGCTTCTCAAGCCGCCTGTCACTCTGTCAGCCCGTAGTCCCATGGCTGCATACTTGTCAGGTGCCCAACACTGCATACTTGTCAGCTGCCTGTGGCTGCGTACAAGGCTTGTCAGGGTACGCGGACAGGGTGGCAGTACTTCTGCTCAGCTGCGTGCTGATGTGTTGGTTGCCGTGGCTGGGTGCGGGAATTTTGACAAATCACATTTTTGCTTTTAACTCCTCTAAATCACAGAATTCTTGGATTCTGTCACAAAATTCACTTTGAAACTAATAAGTGGGATTTTTTGTGAGAATATTGAAATGGCCAAAATCCCAATGCCACGTCTCTTTCCAAATATTCATAATTGATTTAAAAATATAAGCAGTAGGAATTTGAAGTAGGTGTCAGTGAGTGACCCTACCTTAATTTTTATGTAAATTTATAATTTGAAATAATGTTTCTATCAATGTCCCCGTATATAGTAGATAATCTAAAAATACATTAAAGTATATAAAAATACCTAAATAACCTTTATATGTATTTTTTATTAAATATCATTAAAAATACCAAAAGTGTCAAAAATTAGAGAACTAATATTTGTAAAAATATAGGGTAATGTTAAATTCACAGCTCATTGAGCCGTTCACACTGTTTAAATCAGGCCGTGTGGCATGCCACACGGTCCAATTTGGGCTGTGTACAACCCTGCACGGCTTAGGGAGTTGTGCGGCCCACCCAGCCCGGTCCGCTGCCGTGTGGACTTGCACACAACTACATTTGAGCCGTGTGGAGTTTTACACGGCCCAAATGTAGTTTTGTGGCATCCCACACGGCACCCAACCGCGATGAGCCAAAAAAATAACAGGACAATGAATGAAAGGGTACTAACACAACCGTTAAACTAAATAAACCTTCCAAAAAAACAGAAATCAACCAAAAAATCAAAGAATGTTCATTTTTTGGTTAAAAAATAAATAAATAAATAAATCAAAAACAAAGAAAACTGGTATTATCCAATGGAATAGCCCTAAAGTAAAAAGAAACAAAAAAACACAAGTAACTGGACTAGCCCTAAACTAAAAACACCAAAAAAAAGACAATTAGATTGACAAGCCCTGAAGTAAAAACACCAAAAAAAAGACAAATAACTTGACAAGCCCTAAATCAATTTCAAATTCACCAGCCCTAAATTAAAAGGGCCCAAAAATTAAAGAAGTCTTTTGACAGGCCCTGAAGTAAAAGTGCCCAAAATATACAAGTCTTTTGACAGGCCCTGAAGTAAAAACACCCAAAAAAAACAAGTTCAACTTGTGTTAAGCTGATCCCATATCAAGCTCAACATAAGTTAAGCTTGTGATGGAATCAGCCCAACACAAGTTGAACTGACTTAAAATTAAGCTCTCATTCAAAACACTCAATAAAATGATGTTAACTCAAAACACTCAACATAATGATTTTCAAATGTGATAACCCTTTATATTAATAGAACTTGTTAGCTGCATTAGAAATAAAATTTATATGAAACCCATCAATGAAATGAAATCAAAGTTTATCACAATCTAGAATACATTTTATTTTGATCTTTGAGATGATCAACCCAACCAGAGGCTTTTTTAGAAATCAAGGAACATGGTTTTGCTACAATGGGTGGGATTGAAATCATTTCTCCCTCAAGTACTAATAGAAACAAGTGGTTATTTTTTACAAAGGAAATGAACATTGGAACTGATTTATCAGTAATACCATTTTTCATTGGAGTATAAGTATCACATGACTCCAATGAAATCAAACATATAGGATTGGAATATGTTTCTGCTATGATTTGACCCATGTCCAGTTTAGCCAGCCATTTTGAGGAGGGAATATTTTCATTTATGTCTTCAAAATCAAGTCTTTCTTTAATCTTTTCAACCTTCTTTGAACCACCAAGCATGTTAATTTAGCATGCTTTATGTTTATCTAATTTTTCAATCATTTCCTTCCTAACTTTAAACCAACCATGTTCTTCATTACAAAGAGATTTAGCAATGAATCTAAATATGCAATTCCCATCTCCAATTGGATCACAAAACTCACCCAAGAACTTATGGCATTTCTTGGGTATTTGATTGAGTTATTTTACATTTGGTTCCTATCATTAAAACTAACTTAGTATTCATTTCTTTAATTGGATCAATGAAATGAAAACTCACCAAAGATGAGATTCGGTTGAGCTTTGCTGCATGTTCTCTTCCTCTTAAGAGGATTCTGATTCAAAATTAAGTGATCCTGATTCACTTTCAGTTTCTTCCTCTGAACTATGAAATTCAGATTCAGATTCTGCCAACTTTGACTAAAAATTCATCATTAGTTAGTAACTAAGTTCATTAAACCAAAAAAATGAACATATCCCAAGAGAAAAGAATTAAAATCTTTTGTCTTTTCTTGTTTGGAGCCCTTCTAGTCCTTCTTTTTTCCACCTTGAGTTTTTTTTCAACAAGCTCAAACTGAGATGGTTCTCTCTGCATATCTGTCAATTTTGGGCGGCCCCTACTTGATTGTAAGACTTTAGGTTTAAGTCTTGGCTTTGATCAATATTTTGTAATCTTCTGAATGATATACTTCAATAGGCCACTTTGCTCATGATCTGGAGATTCCAAGATCATTGCATTGAACTTTTCACTTAACTGAGTAATGCTTAGAATTTCATCAACATTGGACTGGAAAAATTCAAAAGGATCAACCATTAGTGAATTAGGATTCATTAATCAAAAAGAATTAATCACATAGTGACTTCAACAATCCAACTTAAGCCAACTTACAGAACAAGAACTGCAAGGGTTGTAGTCCAACCACCACTGAGGATTAACATCTTTGAGTACCACGGATCCTCTGAATGCTAGACGGTCACCTATTTGGTGGGAATGGGGAAAACCCATAGTCTTGAAATATGACTTGGTGCAGAATTTGCCATCATGATCACTTTTGAACTTCTCAAATTTTTCCCTAACAAGATCAATTGCCTCTAAAGACAATTTGTAACCCAATGGTAACAGTTCAGGTGGAGGAACTGTCCCTAAGTTGATTCAACAGTTATAAATTGATGCATGAACTGATTTAATTTGATTTGAAACTGTTCCATAAAGGCTTTTCTAAAAATCCAACAGGTTTCCTGAAGATTTTTCAAGGAATTGTTTGAGAGTCACATGGGCCCCTTCAACCCAAGATGTTGTTTTGTTTCCAAAATATTTATAAAAGTTAATGCTGTTACAATCATCTCTTTGATAGGGAAAATGTTTTTTTCCCTATGCTTGATTACATCCTCATAGTCTTTCATAAAACACTATACAAGTCAAAAGTTCAGAACCCAAAAAAAGGAAGAATAAGAAGCAGTGATTTGGACCTACTCTGAGTTCTGCATCATTGACCTCTGCCGCCTCGTTGTTCTTTGAGGCCCCATACTTTTCCCAAAGATTCATAAAGCTGTTCCATCCTTCAATGTCATTAACAAAGCGCACTTTAGATTTTGCTTGCACATTTTTAGACAAGTGCCAAGTGTAACATTGTCTTGATGACTCTGGGAAACTAGTTTCAATTGCACAAATCAGAGCTTTTTCAGGGTCCATCACAAAGACTTTTGGAAGTCTATCAAGATCATAATCTAACTCCTTTAATTCATTTACAGACCAATTGTAGAACTCAAAGGTTTCTCTTGTTATAAAAACAAGAGCTTTTGTGAAATTTTTCCTTTTGGCTGTCATTCCTACAAAATGCAATTGTGGGGTTTTGTACTTATTTGTTTTATAAGTACAATCCAACATAGCAATAAGATGGAATTGTTTTGAAAGATTTACTTCCTCTGAATGTGCTAATTACAGGGCCTCCAAGTGACCCTCTCCACTGAACTTTGACCTGTGAATCCAACTTGTTTCTTCAAGTTGTTCATATGGTACCTCCATAACACTTTTTCCCTTTAGTTCTGCAAGTGTGACCTTCCACTTAGTGTTATAGATTGTCTGGTGATCAACATAATCCCCCCCATCAATCTTGCTCAATTTTCTCTTCATTTGTAATGTATTGAGCACATCATTCATGCCTTCTACTAGATTGTCAAAGGCCACCCCCAAGATTCTCCTCAGTTGAGGATGCACAGAGGGATGTTCAGATGGTTGATGGTTATTTAGGGTTTCTTTGTAGGAGAGGCGCCACAAGGGGTCTGCCTTTGTGCGACTTGCATGGATTAAAAACTTGCACCCAACCTTCCTTGTGTGAGTTTGTCTAGACCGTTTGGTAAGAAGACTTCCTGAATAGGAATTATGTCTATCACAGGCTAAATTCACATATTGATCATGCTTTGAGTTGAAAAATGTTAAGGCATAAACATGCTTCATTTCCCATGTTTGACAATAGTTTTGTGCCTCTTCCCTAGTAGGAAAATCTCTCTAGGGAGGTGGGTCAAGTGGATCTACCATAGTTACATATTTATATTGATGTCATTCACCCCATCAGTTTCAATCAAATTAAATATGGCAAAGACCAGTAACATAAAATGTTACTCACCACCAGCGGTCATGTCGATTTGTGAATCATTTTGTTCCTCAATTGTCACCCTTGATGATGATGCAATTGGGGCTTCCAATGTTTCATTACCCAAATCCTTTTTTTCCTTTTCCAAAGCTTTGTTGATGGCAATATCAATGTAGACCTTCCATGCAGCCATTTCAGAAGAAGGAGGGCTTGCCACTGTTCCCATGCAAAAAAATGAAATGTTATACTTCAGTATTCAATCCAACTTTCAATTGATCAAAGAAAGTTTGCTCACCTTTGAGTTGAGAAAGAATTTTTTGCAGATTTTTATATGATTTATGATTTGAGTTTTCACTTTAATTTCACTTGGCTTTCACTTTAATTTCTCTTTGGGACTTCTAGGTGTGGAAAAACACTCCCAAAAAGTATGCATTAATCAAACTGGGTTGACAGAACCCAAGTGTTGTCCAGGGGATACCCAAAATTCTGGCACAACTTCTGGGGGGTTGTGCACCCCCAAACACAGATCATTTGAGCTGTGTCCAGGGGTTACACAGCACATAACCCCCTGGGGGTTGCGCCTGTTTGAAATGGCCCTTTGTAGTTGTCTTGGGGCCCCCATGGCTCATTTGGGCCGGGTAGGGCCCTACACAACTACCACACGGCTGGAGCCGTGAATTTAACGTCACCCAAAAATACATTAAAATACTTTAATATACAACTATGGGAACTTCAAGGGATCAGTATTCTTATTACATACTAAGGAAACTAATGTAAAAAATATTACATGAATTCTCATGACTTAGATTGTTAAGTAATTATTTTTTAGTAAATCAACTGAATTTTCAAAATAAGGAGTAAGATCAATATCATGATTTTAATTCAATCAGTTAATACATAATGAGAACCCACTTTACATCAGATTACCCATAGGAATTTCTATTCAAAGAATTATTAACATACTGGGAACATTTACTAGGGATAATTAATAAAATAATAAATAATGTGGACAGATTAGTGTTATTCAAATTTCCAAAACATCAATGAAAAGATAGAATAATTCCCATACCCTGCGGAATTAGATATTACCCGTGCTGCAGCAACTAGAAAACGTGACAGGCTACCACTGGTTACCCTGCTAGCCTTATTGTCCGTCCCTTTGAGCCCCTGCACCCCTCAGAATGATAATATTGGGACTCAAAGAGCTATAAATAAGGAGCTCTTTTGAGGATATTGATGCCCAGAGACCCAGTTATATTTACATCCAGACACCGTGCCAAGGTAATAAAATCCTTATAAGAGATAATTAAGTGATTTATGCCTTTAGTCTGATTAATAATATCCATCCCCAACCCTTTTTATCAAATTAAACTGCTGAACAATCTTTTAACCCCAGTAACAGGTTTAACCCATCAGTGCACGTCCCATAAAGGTAACCAAAGGATTAAATAATATAGCAGTAAGTCTTATTATCCTTTTTCTGTCGTGACAGCTTGGTTACAAAGCCCTTCCACTCCACTGTGTATTTTATATATATATTATCTTTGGTAAATATATCCTTTAAGAATATAAATTTAATATTCCAAAGTAACCAGGCCTGTGTTTTCAAAGTGAATTCCTTGAAGAGAGGTGTTAAAGATCCCCAATATTATTGTGGCCCCTCTATTAATTTATTTCATAATCAGTTTATTAATATTGATTTATAATATTCAACCATAAACCAAAACAATTAACCTTGCAATAGCTTTATCCAAATATTTTACGGTTTTTTGCTGCATTTATTGAATAATATATTTACTATTTTTTCTATCACTTCTGGTAGCTAAAGGACAGAAAGGTTCTTGGAATCCAGGGGCTGACAATTTCTTTTGCAGGAGAGAAAATGAAATGAGCAGGTGGTAGATGTTGTCAACCACTTTTTGCAGGGTGTTGAAGCCAGATTTGTAACAAGGGCTGTCAACCAGCTGTGCTTCAATCCAAGCCATGTCTTCATGTGAGCCAAGAAAAGCAGAGAAATACTTGATGATTGAGATATTATGGCTTTCTTCAGCTTCAGTATCTGGTGGTTGGATAAATGCTGGTGGCTGGGTGAGTTCTCTTGAGACCAGGAGAATGGATTCAAACCATAATGGTGCCCATCTAACCTGCACAAACCACCAGGAAAAATCTGGTGGATCTGGTCAGCCAGTGACATCACATCCTTTTGATGATATGGTTGAATCCAATGGATTTCTTGAATGTTTCCATCATTTGGAAACACAGCTGACCCCCAGTTTACAATTAGTTGCTTCACAATTTCTCCAATTATTCAAATTTGTTTCTGATTTCATTCCATTCTGTTTCACCTTTTGATATCCTAGCTTTCTCCTTCTTTTCTTCCTGTCTTACCTATGATTGCAAATGGTATTCTCCAAGGTTTCTATTTTACTTCCTCCCAGATTCCACGTGGTTTCCAATTTTTTTGTCCCTGATTTCCCCCTGATTTCTCCCTGATTTCTCTCTGATTTCTTGCTGATTTCCCACAAGTATCCATTTTTCCCCCTATGAGGATAAACCCTCATAATTTTCTGAAATTAAATAAAAGCATTTTTTGAACAAAAGTTATCCTCATCATTCATAAAATTCCTTTTCTCATGCAATTTCTGTTCTAAGTACAGGTAATGCTTGATAAATTTAATTGCAATTCACTCCAAAAATAATTCAAATAAAAAAGATGGAAACAATTCATAAGACTTGGGATATTGCATAATTTTTAAATTTCACTTTCAGGAAGATATAATTTTGTGACTAGTATGATTCCATTTTGAGAGAAATATGCACACTGGCCATCAACAGCATAACAAGAAATGATTTGTTGTTCAATCCCATGTTTAACTTTGTACACATTGAGATGCTTCCAATCAACTAAAAAATTACTGTAAATTTGAAATGGATTCACTTCCAAGAAGTAACCTGGTATGCTCCCATATGGATCCACCACACTGAATATGGTTTTTATCTGACCCAAGAAGGAGACTTTACCCAGATTATATGACACAGTACTGTTTCCATAATTTGATTCTGTTGTGGATAAAGCCATTCTATTCCAATGGAGATGATTCCAATAGTTCCACCATGGTGAGAGAGTAACAGTGTTTGGTTCATTGGCACTATTGATTTGATTGAAATCTTTCCAATTTGTAGAAGAGATGGAATTCCTGAGATAATTGAGGAATTTTTAATAAGATTCTGGATTTACATGGACTGGATTTAGCTGTGGGATTGAATTTGACCTGGTGGATGATTCAAGAATTCTTGAAAGTTGATTCACCTCTGGTGGTGCACCTGGTGAGTTGATCAGGGACTTTAAATTTGAAAGTCTGCAGAACCTTTGAACTATAGTAAGTGGTACTTCATCTGAGTTTAATGTAAATCATAGTCAGCATTGTTGTATTCTGTATATCTTTGATTTAAAGGAATTCACACACCCAAATAATTGTTGGTGTTGAACTTGGAAAATAGCCCATTCAAGCGCTCATAAGCACAGGTAGCACATGTGGGGCCAGGCCCCCACCTTTGTAAAAGCTCAGGTATATGGGATGCAAGATGATTATTTGGCTTTTGATTTTGCTCTGGAAAGAGCTTCCTACAAAGTTGGCAATATTTTGCCCAGTGCCTGGTGAAATCAGAACCATTTTGGGAGCTGGTATTCCAACTAGTGGCAATGTTCAAACAGGTCACTAAATGGAAGGTATTTTCAACAACTATTTCTGGGAATGGACATTGTTCAAATTGCATGGCAATGATGAAATTGGGAATGTAGACTTTATAAAGGAGAGACCACTCTGCAGCCTTGAGAATTCCATGACTTGCTGCTCCAAGTTTTTTTGGTACTCTTGTCCAATCAGATGGGATTAGAGTAATCTTGATGACTTGTTGAATATTTTTCAGCAGAAAAGAATCAAACTTGAATTTTGACAGAATTGAAGGGCTTTGCTCAGGGATATCACTGGTGCTTGGATCCAAAAATGAGACAGGTACATAATCTAAGTCAGAGAACAAAGAAGATTCTGCCATGAATTCTTCATGAGTTAGAGCCAGAGGTTGTTCTCTCCCTTTGCCTATGGATTTTTGTATATTTTGAATATCTTGCTGGGCATCTCTTTTCAAGTAACGCAATTCTCTAGAATCAATTTGTTTTTCGCTGGGATCTTCATTTTCTCCACTTTCATCTTCATCATCATTTGATCCCTCATCTGATGAGTCTGGAGTTTTTTTCTGTATCTTTTTCCAAGAGGATTCTGGAAGTTTCAATTTGGTAACAGCATGATCTTTCAAGGCTCCAAGAATCATATTGTGCATTATGTCAAGGTTGGCCATTTTTGTGGCATCCCAATAAGGGAGTTCTTCTAATATTGAGTAACGGACACCATTCTATTTGAAGAGATGATCTCTGTGTGATTTAGTTGCATGTAACCATGAATTTACTTGAATTTTGTGCTCTTCTAAATTTCTTGGGGCCCAATTGAAAGGCTCAATCTCATTTATCTCAGACTTCTCAATGGTACAGAAGTTGCAAAACCTTTTTCCTGAATGACTGGTAAATCCTATGATCTTGCGCATTGCTACAACATCTGCTATGACAGTGAGTATAGCCGCTCTGATGGTAACTCCTGAAGGATTATTATAGGTCTTGGAGAAGTGGACACCATTCCAAAGTTTCTGAAGTTCTCTGACTAGGGGGGTGAGTATATGATTCAGTTGAGGACCAGTAGGCTCTTTGGGGCCAGGTATGATTCCTACCAGATAAATGTTTTCTGCTTTCAGACATATTTCAGGTGGAAGATTCAGGCATACCATGGCAATGGTTCCAAGAGAGGCATGATGACTAGACTTTCCAAAAGCATTAAACCAGTCAACATATAGGTTCAACGCCAAGTTCCCAGGCTTTTACAAAAAGGGGGAAGTTTCATTTGGGCCCCTGAATCTTTTCCAAACAATCCCATCCCAGATATCTTTCATTATCTCAGAGGGTTTGTTTTGGAGATGTTTGAGCAGTTCTTCCTCAATACCTGGACGGTTTCAAAAATCTTGCCAGCAATTGTTGAAATGGTTGGTAAATGAAATGTTTGCTTGCGGAGAATTTTGATTCTTTTAAATTTTTTCTGCTAGGCATGGAGTTAATGGAAGTCTTCATAGCTCCCAAGGTGGATGAGCAAGGTGGACCATGGTCAAATCTTTTTAAATGTTGTGTGCATTTGATATTGGGGTCTGTGACATGTTTTTCTTGGTCAACCAAGTAGAGGCACTCTGGACAACAGACATATATCTCCAGTGAAGCATCCAGGTTGAGATGCTTGAAGATGGTCAAAATGCTGAGGGGAATCTTTGAGCTGTTATTGGCCTGATGGTTTTGAAGAGTGTTTTGAAAAATTGTTTTATTTTGAATATTGAAAGCACAAAGCAGAAACCTTGATGCCTCTGTACTGATTTGATGATGCACATTCATGATGGCTGTGATCACCATTGGAAGGATGACATGGTGTTGGTTTTGTATCCAGGGTAATAGGACAAAGTCTTGAGTGTCAAATATGGGAACACCAGCTGGAGGTGAAATTGCAGTGATATCATCTTGAGATTGGGCCATGTTTGCATTGTTATTATCTAATGGATATCTATGGTTTTTTGGTGTTTTTGGGGAAAGTGCTTGTGAAGCCGCTATTGGTTGTGGAGAAACTTAAGTGGAAAGTAAAGTTGTGGTGAATTTTTGATGCTTAGCATATCCAGAAGGGGTAAATGCTATGGCTTGCTTTATCCCATCGGGAGTCATATGAGTTTTTCTGGAGCAATTTTCACACATGCAAACAATAAGTTGGATATTTTTTGGGGCCATTTTGGTGCAAGTTCTTGATGAGTGGATGAATTGATGATGGGGGAGAAAAGTGTCTCTTTATATGAAAAAACTCTGGTGAAATAGGTTGCAGGTTCAATGTTTTTGTTTCAGTGACTCGCATGGGTTATTAATATGAAAACAAATTGAGTGCTTATCTTGAAACATTGAAACTGATTCCATGAGACATGTTTTGGGAACTTGGAAGAAAGATTTTCTTCACTTATCATGAAACAATTAATGGCTTATCATGAAGAAGTTGATGTCTTATCATGAAGCAGTTGATTCCATATCATGAAACAATAGACAATGTGGAAACTTAAGAAGAGTTACCTTCACAAGTTGTCATGAGTTCCGTAAATTATTGGTCTAGCCTCTGTAAGATGATTGGGCGCGATGAGTTTTTAAGAAGAGAGAGTGATGATATGATGAAATTCCTTCCTTCCCCAATCCGTAAGATGATGATCCTCCCCCACCCGGAGTTCAGGGTGAGGTCTTAAGTCCCCCCCCTCAACCCTAGCCTAAGTACAACCACAAACAACAAGAACAAGTGATGAAATACAACCCTAAGCCGCAGAACCCTAGCCCAACCCTATCCCTCCATCCCTTGCCATTACCCGCGCCCTTTGGTATTAACGTAGCCCGGTTTGTCCTTCTCATGGCGCGGCCCTCCGCCGGGCCCTACTTGGAGCCCCCCGTGTTTCCGTCCGCGCCGTCTGCAAATCCCGTGATCCGCGGGTTGGCCCACGCTTATGCCCCCGCGGGCCTCCCCAGCGCGTATAGCCCATTATTGCCCCGCCCTCGCCTCCCGGACTAGCCACCCGCAAGCTTGGTCGGGCCGGCTTCATCACTTGGTCCGCTTCTTCCGGGCGGGTCGCGGTCCGGCGCCGCCTGAGGTAGGCCCGACCCATACCTGGTGCTGAGCCCCGCAGCCCCTACTGCTGAGCCCGCAGCGACTGCTTCTGAGCCCGCAGCAGGCACTTCTGAGACCGCGCGCATGCCAGATGCTGAGCCCAACCTACCCAACTGCTGAGCGCGCAGCCCGCGACGCAGCTCTTGATCCGGGGTTATAAATACGAAACCACAACAATCATCATGAAAAACTTCAAGGATTATCATGAAACATTTGAAGTCTTATGATGAGATGTTTCATTTCATTACTTATCATGAAAAATTATTTACATAGCTTTTTTATTTGCCATAATTCATTACCCCAAGAGTGAGACTTTGGTAGAATTTTTAGGTGTGTATTGCTGATTGAGGATAATCAATTTTTTTTGTTGAATTCCATTTCCAGCATGAAGGAATAAAACATATTACTGTAGTGTAATTGATCCAACATGGGCTTTACGTGGAACACTAAAAACAAAATTCTCTTCAGTATTCACCAATTGAAGCCAATAATCACTGAAATCAAGTACAAGACATTTTGCAAGAGTAAATTGTGAAGTCCAAGGCCGAGAGAAGGCTTTATCATCAAAGAAAGATTGTTGAATCAGAGATACAACATATGAATTGGTTCTTTTCCATATTTTTTCAGTTATATCTTTTGGCTCTAGCTGATTTTGTTTAGAGATTAATGATATAAGCTGGAGAGAATCGGTGACTTTGAACCTCTTCTGATCATCTGGAATAAGCAGGAAACCACGTATTCCGGAAACCAGATATGCTGCTAGAAGGTGATAGGCAGGAAGTTTGGTGAATTGTTGAGGAAGTTTAGCAAAAGCAGGAGTATATTTAGCAATATTGGTTGTGGCCCTGTTGATTTTATGTTTTGCCCGAAGAATGGAGAAATCTATGAGCATATAGTAAATGCCATCTACCACATTATCTATTGCTTTGAAGTCGCTTGGAGGCATATTGGATGGATTGTTTTCTCCATACTGTGTGATTGCTGGTTTGCTTTGCCAAGATTTGATGCAATTGATGAAGTACTGAATTTCAAATATTTCCTCTGCAATTTCATCCTCTGGATCAACTGGATCCTCAAATTCAGGGGCAGGAGTTACTTCCTGAGAAACCAACAAAATTGACTGGAACCAGATGTGGGCCCAGTTTCATTTGCAGTGCTCGGTAGGAAATGAAAGTAATTGGATCAAATCCTCAAGGGAATAAGTGCCCTTTTTCGGGAGGTCAGTTGGTGTGGACGGGATGTTGATGACTTCTGGGGAGTAATACGGCTCATTGACTTGAGCTTTGAATGGGTTGAAATCTGAAGGCAGAAAAAAACCAGTTCAGCCCTGGAAAAATGCATGTCAACATTCATATTGAATTACCACTATTTTCCAACTGCTTGACCCACTCCTTCAAACCAGTGGCACATGTTTCAAACCGGATGGACTGGTTCAGAGTTGAGGGGTATGATTCCAAGGGTTTGATGTGTTTCAACCGAGCCTCAAAGAGATGAATTGTGGATGAAACTGCCAATTCATATGCTGAAAGGGTGAGGGAGGTAGAGAATAATTTGAGAATTGGCTGAGCCTCTGCATGATACTTTTTGAGACAAGGCATCACATCTTGAACAAAATGAAAAGAATTTCAAAATTAGTTTTTCTATCAATCAATAATAAATAAATAGATGTTCCCTACCAGGAGCTGGGTTTTGGATGCTTTGAGTGAGCTGCAGATTTTGAGTTGATTCAGCAGGTGTTTGTGAAGTTTTCTCCCTGGCTGGATTGGTTCCAGTTTCATTGTTGGGGACTGCAGCAGAATCATCTGTTTTTTCTGTATTGGGTGGTGCAGACATGTTGATTTCATCTTCTTCCTCATCACTTTCTGAAACAAATACATGCTGTTTTTTGGCAGGTCTGTTGGAGGATGAGTGAGAGGCAGATTGCTTTTTGAGGAGGTTGCCACTACCAATTCTGACCTCTTCTTCTTCAGGTAATTCTTCACCCTTTGATACGACTGATAAAAAACACAATGGTCAACAGAGGTCAAGAGTGAAATTTAGTGGGAATGACTTACTGGCATCATATTTGTCACAGGCTTCAATTCCTTGACGAGCAATATCACAAAGAGAGCGGGTGGCTGTTTTGTCATTTGCAATTTTTTCCAATTGTTGACATTTTCTTTTGTTACTGGAGAGGAATTCCTGGCGTGATATGAGGGACACTTCTGAATCGTTGAGGAATCCACCAGTCTCGGATGGAGGAGGGGGTGGAAGTGGTTCCACTGCATTGTCTTTGTCACCAACAACTTTGTTCCAAGCAGGAGGTTTAGACAGGTTTGATCTAGGGGAGGGGGGGCATCCATTGCTGCAGGCCCTGTGCTATCAGTTAAATTTTGGGTATTGGCACAGGTGGTTGTATTTTCTGTTGATGAAAGGGGTGCAGGATTATCATTCCCAAGGGAATGGCAAGAAGATCGAGTGGTAACCATGATCAGGTATATAATTTTAAATGAGTATGATAAGAATTGAAAGTAGGATGTAGGAGCCGGGGATGAAACGGTGGTGTAGTGAGGAACAATTGAGTGGATGGATGAGGGGGGACAAGGGCAGGGAAAGATGCTCTTTATATAATGGTGCTGGGGGATCATAAGAGTACCCCAACAGCAATCAAGCCATTGTATTTCTACACAGCAAATATGTGATGAGGAATCATAGGACAATGGTATTTGATATGGAAACATGTGATGAGAGAACTGATGACAGGGCCTTGAATAGCATGCAACAATTTGTATTAGAGTAAATTCATGTTTTGATGGTGGCAGGTGTATATTGCATACAAAACATTAATAAACAGAAGAAAGAGTACAGAGACCAGATATAGTATAAAGCATGAAATGTACTAAGCAGTCAATTTAATTACACACAATGTGATAACTGACTTTTTAGGTCTGCATTGCATGCAGATGATCCACCAGTGATCACCTCATCCTCTTGCATTGCAGCCAAACACCCATTGTAAAGTCTCTGAGCAATTTGCACGGAAATACCAAGTCTGGTGAATGGACTTCCTGGGTGTTGATTGGATTGAACAGTTTGGTGGAATAATAAGTTGGAATCCCAAAAGAGATCAATCCATCCATCATGTTTGTCAAACTCAATGACCATAGAAATACCTGGAAGAACAAACTGGCCTTGTTTGATGTTGAAGCCTTGACTGAAGTGAGCTGGTTCACCAGTTGCCTCATGGATACCACAAAAGCCACCATAGGTGATAGCATTGACATCATCATCAATATGAGCTTGATTGTAAAACTCTCTCCATGTGGCGGTGATGTTACCAGCAAAAGGCTCAGTGTCCTGGGGGACACCATATTCTTGGGCACCAAAACCAGGAATGTTGGCCTGTTTCATCTGCTTGATTGCATGTGAAAAGAGTCCAGGGGCCAACGCTTTGTATCTTTTGGAGATGATTTGTTGAACAACAGGCATCTTGTTCAGGAGTGCCTTCCACTGTTTGTATCTTTCTGGTGTAAGAGTCTTTGATGTAAAAGGCTTATATATCCCTAATCAAAAAAATTGAATTTAAATTAGTATCACTTGTAATCAAAGAATTCAGTAATAGAATTGCTTGCCAAATTTTTCCACTTTATCATACCCCTTACGCCAACCAAGTGCTTTCATGATACCACCAAGAAAAGAGGCATTTTTTTGATTTCCATAAAAAGATCCAAGTTGGACATTGGTTGTGGTCAAGAGTCTGATTTCATCATATTCTGTGCATGACATGTCCGACCACTTGGTGAATTTGTAAACCAAGCCAAGTTCACGCTTGTGGTTGGTGAGGACAACCACTGGAGGGCCTGGGTTAATATGGTGTTTGAACTGCTCAAGGAACCTGGTTGTGTTTGCAATTGAGTGCACATCTGGACATCTGATCATTGTAAAGTCTTCAGGTTGGTTGATGGAGAGGCTGAGACCGGCGCAGCGAGTGATATTGGCCAGTGCCTCCATTTTCTTCTTCTGAGTTTCAGAGCTGAAACCACAATCCTGACTGGTGGAAGTACGGGTGAGGACATGTTGGCTCTGAGTTGGACGTGGAGGAAGGACAGGAAGAGTGGGTATGTTGACCATGGGTGTTGAGATTGGTTGGCAAGAGCCACTTATTTCACTAGCTTGCTTGGCCTGCCTACGTGCTTCTTGGGCCTCCTTGGAGCGGATTCCACGTCTCTAAAATCCACAGGAAAAACAATCAGCTTGAATACAAGTATGGGATGACATGGTGAACCATGAAGTGCTTGCACAACATTCAGGCTGGTCATCATCAGGAAGGTAATACAGGGCGCCCGTCCTGGATAAACTCCCTGCGTAAACCCTCCCTCCAACAGGCATCCCATCCAATGGACATAAGGGGGAAATGAAAGATCATCCCAGGGGATAATGATGTGAACCACAAAGTGCTTGCGCAACATTCATGCCAGGTCCTCAAAAGAGAAGCAATACAGGGCGCCAGTCCTGGATAAACTCCCTGCGTAAACTTCTCCTCAGACAATTATCCCCTGGGAAAGGATAATAGATGAAAATGGAACAACAAACTTCCTTTTTCCTGGGGCCTGTGTGAAAATATTGAGAGGTATCAACAAACATTCTCAGATGGAAGATGCAAGAGGAGGGGGAAAAACCTGGACAATCAATTGGGAAAGATGGTGTGTGAAAATACTTGAACAGAATATGTTAGAGTTTGTTCAGAGTTCAATAGAACAAGTCAGTTGTAAGTAAAAATGCCCACAAGCTAATAACTCTGGTCTTCAGCAGCTGATTAGGAAAGATCCACTCAATCCCAACCAACCTCCAGGTTCTCAATGAACCTGCCCAACTCTCCGCAATCAAGCGCTTGAAGGGTACCAGATAACTGTGGGTGGCTGTACAAAACAAAGCAATTTGTTTATGAAGCTCTAGAAGCAAGCAATAACAGATTCAAACAAGAATAACCCAACACTTTTCAAGGGACTCAAGAGTAGCGTGGCAAAATGTAACCTCAAAGAAATAAGGGAGGTTTAACACTCCAGGTTTCAAGCTTAATGAAACCTCTCAGCCAAACGTGGCTGGCTCCTGGAAAGATAATCAAAGAATGATCAGGACCAGTATGGTTGGAAAAAGGGACAGGGGTGGTATAACACACTCAAGAATTCAACCAAATGAATTCTTCTTCAACCAGCAAGGCTATTGGTTGGTGATAATGCCCAAAGAGGGACGGATCAAGGGTATGAGTATGGAGTCTCAAGAATCAAGGGGCAATCAAAAGATATACCCAGGTTAAAGATTATGAATTGCTCAAATGGATCAGAGAAGGGATACCCCTGGATGATGATGATAGATCAATACTCCCATGTATGGGGCAAAAAGGCCGGGGAGAGCCCCTCCTTATATGGGGAAGAGGCCCTAAATACTAATTACAAGGGATACTACAAATAAGTGCGGGAAAAAAATAATTTCTGACATTTTCCGGCGGCTGGGGTGAGCACAACACTCACCCCGCCGTTCCTTGCGTTTGTCCGCGGACGGGCGCGCGCGACAACAAACAGATCACCCACCCCATCCCAAAGATGGAAGGGGTGGCGATAGGTACAACCAAGAACGCCCGCAGATGATCGCGGGCGGTCGAAGGAATGTTGTTTTCGCACCTCCATCCGAAGACGGAAAGGGGTGCAATCCGACAGGCCAGGGCAGATCGGTCGTCTGTCCGCGGACGGGCGCGCGCGACTACAAACAGATCACCCACGAATCAAAGCCTTTTGGACAGAAGTATAACGCCGATGACATTCTATTGAGTTACCTGAAGCGAAACGGAGTATACGAAGATACTTCATCAATCCCCTCAGCTCTTGGCTTGAAGCAGCTAACCCAAGCTGAAAAATTAGTATGAGCCGATTGAAACCTTTTGAATTGTAAAATAAAATAAACAAAAACAGAAGGAATATTTCTTTTCATTCTTGGATACATCTTGCGTCCTTAAAGAAGAAAAAAAAAACATTTTGGTTGCTTTCTCTCCTTTTCACATCCAAGGCCAATAGTCATCCTGATACAATCATCAATCATGATTTGTTTGAAATTTGTTTATTTGTTGATCCCAATGTTGAACTCATTGGTTAACATGATCTTTCTTGCTCAAATTAATGTAAAGTGAACCCTCAGATACCTGTATGATTGACCCATGTGTTTTTTTGTAATACTGTCTCAACCAAGAAGAGACGACAAGAACAGACAAGCTGCTGTATGTATGTAGATATGTTATCTGGTTCTAACGTCCTCAGATCTCCAACTGGTCTTGGCTCTCCCCACATCTTCTCAACCAGCGTTAAACTTGATGTGTGTGTGTCTGTGCGTGCGTGTGTGTGTGTATGAGTCTTTCCTTCTGCTTGGAAAGAGAACAGAAGGGGCTTCATTCTCTCGAAAAACAACTGCCACTCCAAGGTGATGCCTGGTTTCTGCAAACTGGACATCATGAACAGGTTTATGCCCCTGTAGAGCATGAAAGAACCCACATAATCCCAAGTGAAATGAATCTTACTTGTTTTTGTCCCGGTTTGGTCACCACAGCGTCCGTCCGCGGCATAACACCACTCCAAGGTGATGTCCGGTTTCCGGAAACCAGACATCACAAGCAGTGTTATGCCCCCGTAGAGCATGAAAGAACCCACATGATCCCAAGTGAAATGAATCTTACTGGTTTTTACATGCTCTACAGGGGCATAACACTGCTCCAAGGTGATGCCCGGTTTCCGGAAACCGGACATCACAAGCAGTGTTATGCCCCCGTAGAACGGAAACCGGACATCACAAGCAGTGTTATGCCCCCGTAGAGCATGAAAGAACCCACATAATCCCAATTGAAATGAGTCTTATGGGTTTTTACATGCTCTACGGGGGCAGCACACTTCTCCAAGGTGATGCCCGGTTTCTGGAAACTGGACATCACAACCGGTTTCCGAAAACCGGACATCACCTTGGAGCAGTGATATGCCCCCGTAGAGCATGTAAAAACCAGTAAGATTCATTTCACTTGGGATCATGTGGGTTCTTTCATGCTCTATGGGGGCATAACACTGCTTGTGATGTCTGGTTTTGGGAACCGGGCATCACCTTGAAGCGGTGTTATGCCCCCGTAGAGCATGTAAAAACCAGTAAGACTCATTTCACTTGGGATTATGTGGGTATGTGGGTTCTTTCATGCTCTACGGGGGCATAACACTGCTCATGATGTCCGGTTTCCGGAAACCGGACATCATCTTGGCGCAGTGTTATGCCCCCGTAGAGCATGTAAAAACCAGTAAGATTCATTTCACTTGGGATCATGTGGGTTCTTTCATGCTCTACGGGGGCGTGACACTGCTTGTGATGTCTGGTTTCCGGAAACTGGACATCACCTTGGAGTAATACCCTCTATGCATATATTTATAATCTTTATACCTGTCCCACAACTTGTACACCAATGTTTCACATGATTTTCATTTAAATACCTGCCCTATTTCAAATTCTGGCAGATTGCCCACACTAGTACCATCCTCCTTCCTTGGCAACACATCACCTGTTGTATTCCTCTAGAAACTCCCATACCCACAATGCAGTCAATTAATCATACCCCATTCTGCGTTGGCCTTGTTGAGGTTCCTCTTGCTGAAATAAATACCTCAGCTCTCCCAAAACTGCTACATAGTGAAGGAACATATTGGGCATTGTTATACCCCAGGGATAATAAGCTAAATGTCTACATACCAGATCTTCCTTTCCCTGTGGGAGTCCTTGCCCCTCAAATTGACTCGTTAATTTTACCCCTCCTTACCCGGGCCACAGGCTATGGACCAGGTGGTGATTGGCAGGCAATGATGAAGGAACTTCCTCATCCAATTCTCTTTGTGGAAACCATTCTCCATGTTGGTGTTTCCACAATTACCACATTTAAACTTGCTCTCCTTCTATTCTGTCATGAACAACATATATCGGACATACTTGATAAGCTTTTTGGTGCTCATATAATCATCCAAAGATCCCCTAAGTATAACCCTTCAAAACACCAGGGCTGCCCACTGGCGAACCTACCATCCCAAAGGCTAACCATGCCATCACTTCTTGAAAACCCTTACTATGATCCAAACCTACTTGAAATACCATGTGGATGTGATCTCAATCCAATCCACCCCAATCCACAAATAGTCACCACCAAACTCCTCCCCCACCAGGCTCAAGGACTTGCATTCTTGCTTGATTGTGAATCGCCACATTCTACCTCTGCTCTGACCTTGTGGTATAAATCAAACATGAATGCCTGGCACATTTGGGAAAACAAAATCAGCGGCTCAAGCTTGGCTCTAATTGATCCAACATCTGTTCCACCAACTGCTTTGGGCTCAATACTGGCAGATGATATGGGTCTTGGGAAATATTTAAAAGCAATCTCCCTTATTTGTCAGAATATACCTGAATCAACCGCTTTTTACCATCACCAAGATAACCCTCCAGCGTTTGTGCCTCATCATGCCACTCTCATCATATGCCCACCCCGCCTGACTCAGAACTGGGCAAATTAACTCAGAAAACATGTTGCCCCTCACACCATCAACTACTTAATCTACCATGGACGTGCAAGGCATCAATTCAGTCAAGATGTCCTCAACTCAGCCTCCGTCATCATCACCACTTATCCCCTCATGGCATCTACTCATGAGAAGGCACAGAAGGAATCCAAACTTTCTTCTTCTTTCATTTACTCTTGTTATTGGTTCAGGATAATCCTTGATGATGCACAGTAAGTATCACTGCCATTACCTGCAATTCCTAAAACTGATCATCTATCATTTGATAGCACAATCCGGAACAGCAATGGAAAGGTGACTCAAGCAATCTTTGCAATTAGAGCTCAACGACGCCTATGCCTCACTGGGACACCAGTCCAGAACCATCTAAATTACCTAATGTCATTGCTGACATTCCTCTGCACGGATATTGAAGAATCTCACAACCATTGGGTAAAACTGCTTCTACCCCATCTCAAACTTGGAAACTTCAAGCCACTCCAACTCATCTTGCGTCACCTAGTTCTCAGGAGAATCAAAGAGAATGAGCTTGATAGTCTACCAGGTGCAAACCATCAAATTATCTACACACCCCTGAAACCATCTGCACAAGAATATTACAATAATCAAAGGGACATCTTTGTGAAATCACTCCAAAAGAAAGAGTCCTATGTCCATCAAGGTGCCAATAATCCTGAATTCCTAACTAGAATTCAGGAACTCTGTGGAATCTGTGATAATCCCCTGTTAGCCAACCCAAATCTGGTTCTCACATCATCCGGTAATTTTGAAACACAAGTGAAAGAAGAAGATTCAAATTCATCAAAACGTGGTATAATTCAACATTGAGTCCAACCTGCTTTGTGTTTGGAGAGCTCAAAAATTGAAAAACTAATCAACATGATCATGGATGAATTGGAGAAAAGGGATAGCCCAAGCAAGACAGTGGTGTTTTCTTGTTGGACAAGGTTTCTTGATTTGTAAGACTTCCTCCAGATAAGCTTCAATGTTCACAAAGAGGCTTACCATTCTTTTAAAAAAATATTCAATTCTCAGAATTCAGATTGCTTTGAGTCATCAAAAGATCAAATATTTCCGCTTGGATGGCACCCTGACAGCTACAGAGCAAAACAAGTGCCTGGCAGATTTTGCCAGCAGTACCTCAACCCAAATACTACTGGCCTCCATCCAAGCTGCAGGGGTGGGTCTCAACATCACATGTGCAAACATTGTTTTCATCATGGTATGTGGTCTATTACTTCTGTAAAAATATTGAACCTAGCTCATACTCCACCCCCACTAGGAGCCACTATGGAATCCCACAAACCAGGCTCAGGCTGTAGATTGTATGCATAGATTGGGACAGACAAAAACAGTGCATGTGCATTACATGATTGCTCCAAAAACCATTGAGGAGAATATTCAAAAGGTGAGATCCCGTTCACAAGCAATTGTTAAGCACAAATGGTATTGATTTGCTCCTAATGTTGATTCAGGTTCAAAAGAGAAAGGGCCAACTAGCAGAGCAAGTACAATCACTATTATTCAACCAGTCAGGAAATCTCCACTATCAAGCTAACTTTTTTTTTTCTTTTTCAGATCAACCATCATCACAACTAAAGATTGGAGAGAAATATTTCAGATACTACAGGAGGAGCAATAATTTTCTTTTACCATGTATGACGTTTATTTCAAGGAATGAATGAAAATATGTAAAATAATATTTATGATAATATTTATTTGTTATTCAGGCTGCAGGTGTCCCGTCATTCTTAATCACTTCAATATCTTGTATTTTTAAAGCAGATCTTGTTGCAAGCTGTAGTGTGTTGAGCCAAGTTACATTGTAAAATTGTCGAGATAATTTGGCTGGAATCCTTGGATTGACCTCAAATTGGGTTGAAGATTTCCTATCAACAAACTTGGGCTGCCTTTTGGCCTTCCCAATCCGGCTTCCAATCAATATTTGATGGTCAATGAATTCCATCAATTGGGAAGCCCTTTCTGAATGCCAATCCAATTGCATCTTCCTGTGAATGGTTATACCATTTTCATTCACCTCTTCTGTATTGGAGCACACTGCAGGATCATTGAACTGGGCTGCAAGGGCCAAATAATTGTTCTCATCACACCATTTCTGCCTCCTCCCTGCTAGCTACAAAATTGAATTGTACATTGTCAGTTCAGTTACAAAATTGAATTGTACATTGTCAGTTCAGTCGCCACCAGTGTGGGATTGAATGGCTTACTCTTTTCCGTAGTTTGGAAGTCCTTTGCTTGGCCTTTTGTTCCTCAAAAGCAACCTCCCCGCTCCTTTGGATCAATCTCCACTCACCCTGTAAATGAAGAAAGTACTTTTCCAACAGTGCGGACACAATTGCATGGTTGGAATGGTCAGGGGACCATAAAAAATTGTTGTACTCCCCAGTATGAAGTGCAACATCCAGTGTACAAAAAAACAAGACATCCATCACTTGGTTGAAAGGATGCTTCCATCCACTCATCCATTCAAACGTAAACTGAGTCAGACCAAGCTCTTGAAGCCGGGTTTGGGTGAAACTGGTTATGGCTTGGGTGTGGTTTTCAGGTGAGGCTTGTGCAGTTGGATTTCTCTGATCAAATGCAATCCCCTTCCCACGCTGAACTGCCAGATCACGCTCATCATTGCTGGGAGGTTGTGGCAGTGTGGTGACATCCCTATTCTTCATTTGAAGCAAGAATCTGGCATGAGCATGGACGACAGTCCGCATGGTATCAGTCTCTGGTGGGAGTTGTTCATTCAACTCTTTCTGCCTCTCCTTGTTAGTTTTCCTCTTGGCAGATAGGGAGGCCCTGGCTCTGAGACCTTTGTGTTGTTGTGCTCGTGAGTCCCGTGCATAGTCTTCCACTGGAACAAAGAGGTTATCAAACCAGTTAGTCAATTTTAAATCTTGTTTAGATAATTTAAATTCTTAAAAACCTTCTCCAGCATTATCAGGCTCATTTTCCATTTCCATGGCTAATGAAAAATAAAATTTTCAGTTTATTTCCGTCAGATGAAAAATTCAAATAATTCACTCACGTATTTCACTAGCCAACTGATCAGCTTGACTTGATTGTATGACTGGTAAAAATATCCCAAAAAATGAAGTTAGATTATTGAAAAACATTGATAAGAGCCACCACCCACTATTCCCACGTGAAGTTCCAGAAGTTGGTTGGTCTGGCAATAAAATAGAATTTACATCCAATGTTCAATGATTAAGTTATTAGTCTTTATTTCACTTGATTTAACTCACAATTGGAACCGGATGGAAACCTTTGTGAAGTGTATGTTGTGTCAGCAAGCCCTGAAGGTGGGCTTTGAGGGGCATTATTGGATTGAGGTGGAGGTGACATCCCATGCATTGCTACATTGGTGGCTGCCGTAGTAGTTGCTGCATTCATGTTTATGGTGGTTGTTGAAGTAGGTTTGGTGGGAATTAGAGCAGTATTGCATTGTTGGAGGTGTGTATCTATTGGTTCAGGATTATTCCCCACAGGTTTTGAAGGTGATAATTGTATTCAAGAGGCTTGGGAGGCTTGAGTTTGTGAGATAGCTTCAATATATGAATTTCCCAGCACATCTGCATCTCTTTTTGGTTGTTCTTTGGGGAAAGAAGGGGAGGCCCTTGTTGATACAAATGGATGAGCCCGTACTTCCTCCAGATGTGGGGTAGACAAGCTCAAACAAACAGCACTTGACTCAAACAATGTAGAAGGTTCCCTTGCCACAACCTATTTGATTGGGAGAATGTGTCACATGTCAGTCTTGCCTCTGAAGATTTGATGCCAAAATAAAGCCCAAAAACTAATTTTGCAATCTCACCACTTCCAAACCACTTGTATCAATTCCACCCTGGGTCAACGTGGGCTCCGGTGTATCTTGCACTTCTGGGTTTTGTTGAGACCTCTCCATGACATTCTTGGAATTCCAGGCAGAAGCCCTCAATTTTTCCGGGAAGTTACTTTCCAAGAAAAATCCACTTGAGCCACCCTCCCCTCTATTATCAAAATGCTGCATTTGCCTCATAAGGCCAACTTCATGTGCTCTGGACAGGTTGAACTTGTGAACAATTGGAGAGGAAAAATCCATGGCTTGGGTAAAAAAAAAAAAACTCAAAAATGCATCAGTTGAGCCAAAAATAATTAAAATTCAGCTGTATTCCACTCACAATCTTCTCCTATACGCCTTGCAGACCAAGGCACATCTGCATTAATATTTCCTCCTATGTCATCATCACATGTTTGCACCCTCTTGCGCATCTCTGGGCCTAAATAGAAAAACAAAATATTCATCCTCAAATCCACAGTCAAAATTGTGGGAAATATAATTAATTTAACCTTTGATTTATGTATCTCTTCATACACTGGCTGGCCATCTTTGTCATACCAAACTCTTTTACCTACTACCTCTATTGCCATTTCATCATGTGACCTTACTTTTTCAGATTTTTTATGTGGTCTTCCTATCCATTCTGAAGGGTTTGGTAAAGATTGCATGCGTCTGTGAATTGGATCATTTGGAGGCCTTTGGGATCCCAATGGATTTAATTCAAATTCTCGGCCTCCTTTAAGATTACTCCCAAATAAGTGACCCCTTCTTCCCTGGAGCTGTAAAGTCCCCCGCTCTGGTATTCTACGGCCAAGTTTCTCCATTCTATCCAAATATCTTCTTTGTAATTCTGCAAAATTAAAAAAAAATCAGATCTTTCCTCACAGATAAAATTAGTGGCAAATATAGATTACCATCTGGTGTGATATTGGGAGGTGGAGCTTCAAGTTGAGCACCAGGATTCATTATAGTGGAATCAAAAATTGATTGATGAATGATAGGCCCTCCTATCATACCCCTTTCCAAATCTTTTTTACCCGCTTATTTATAAATAATTAGCATCAAAATCATAGACAGTGACAATTTTGAAACTTTGAGCATTTCAAAAACCTACCTGGTGTTACCATGAGATTAGATCCTGACACATATGCCTCATCATTGACATTAACCACAAGACGGTTCTGACTGTGCTCTCCTAACACTTTTGCTTGTTTGAAAATTGTAAGTCAGTTAAATCTTACAAAATAATTCCAACAAAAAAAATAGCTCACAAGGAGTCATCAAATTTATTTCCAAAGAACCCTGCCTCAAAGAGTTTTTTCTTTGGGGGGAAGTAAAATTTTCAGCCCCTGTTTGTATTAAAAATCAACTCGTGTTTCATTGACCAAAGCTCATGGTTATCTCAAAGTAAAAAAAAGAAACACACCTCTTTGTTTTCCTTTCTGGGAAGCTGGGATACCTGATCCTGTCAAAGCTGCCTCAATCTCACCATCTGAAGACAGGGAATCTGACTTGTCCATTTGTTCCGTTTCATCTCTCATTCTCCACAAGGCAGGATTCTGATTTCTTGGAACACGTAAAGAAGCCTCTATCCTGGAGGCCAGGCTTGAACTCTCCCCACGTGAAGAAATTCCTTCAGAGGCCACACTTGCTGCTTTGGAAAACATTGGGGAGGCACCCAATGGGAAAATCATTCCTAAAATCGAAATACAATAGAAAATGTCAGAAACAATTCAGAATAAATAAATAAATCAATGTCACATGCTACCTGGAGATGATTCCCTTGTGACATCAAGTCTGATTGCTCCTGATGGTTGAATGAATCCTTCATAAAAAAAATTAATATCACCAACAAAATAAATTGATTGAAATAAAACAAAACATACCTCCCTGTGGGCTGCCTATCCTTCTATCCAATCTCTCAGATGCAGCCTCCTGCAATTCCTGAAATCTCATCTTCATCCTGCATATCTCAGGATTCTCACCTTCAGGTGGTTGCAAATCTGCTTGAATCCTGGCACTGACACCGGCACTCTCCCCATGTGAAGATCTGCCCCCAGAGGCCCCACTTTCCAATCTGATTGAAGGTGGGGAGACTACAGGATTGATGAATAAAGGTAAATAAGAATTAATACCACCAACAAAATCAATTGATTGAATCAAAATAGAACATACCTTCCCCGGGGCTGCCTACCCTTCTATCCAATCTCTCAGATGCAGCCCCCTGCAATTCCTGAAATCTCATCTTCATTCTCCATAACCCAGGATTCTCACCTTCAGGTGGTTGCAAAGCTAATTGAATCCTGGCACTGACACTTGCCCTCTCCCCACGTGAAGATCCTCCCCAAGATGCCACACTTGCCGATCTGATTGAAGGTGGGGAGACTAAAGGATTGATGAATCAAGGTAAATAAGAGTCAGACAAAAAATGGAAAAATAAAAACTAATACCTGGGTTGGATTCCTTTGAAGACGTGATTACTTTTTCTCCTATGGGGGGGGGGAGATAATTCCCAATCAAAAATAAGACTTCAGAAATTGTAATCAGTTAATATTAGTAAAACCTCTCACCTTTTTCTTGATGAGACATGGTTGGAGATGCATGTTGTTGTTCAACTCTTTTGGTCAAAATATTTTGGACCAATGAGCTTGCAATTTCAGACCGTGAGCGATCTGACTTATCACTGCGTCTAGCAGATGCCGATTTCTCCTTTCTATTTTTCTTTTTCACTACACCTTTCTTTCCTTTTTCTTTTATGAAAAAAAATTAATATATAATGATTGACTAAGTTCATATTTATGAAGACTTATCCCCACACTAGGTACCAGTTCCTGTTAAATCACCCCACATTAATAAATGAAGAAAATTAAACATACAGAGTATCAACCCTTCACTCACCAGTATTTTCAGATTGAATATAATCATGCGGAGAATTTTGCCCCATTCTTGGACCCAGGCTTTCTTCATCATTTTGACTGTGCTGAATCTGATCACCTGGGGTTGGTTCTGCTGTTCATCCAAGACAAAATTAATTAATTGAGTAAAAAAATGGTTGGTATTTCATCCATTCCAAGTAAAACAAATGGTTGGTATTTCATCCATTCACACCGATCCAACTTCCTATGATGAATACACAACATTACCTGGTTTTTGAACAGAACTTCTAACAGTAATCAAAGCTTGAGTAGGAGTAACCAAATCATCTTCCTCAATATATTGATTGTTCTCAGGATCATCTTCAGAAATAAACAGGGGTTTAAGAATAATAAAAACAAAAACATCAATCCATCAGTCAAATACACACAAACTAATCTGCCGTAGGGGGAGATCACTGGTGATTTTCATGATGCACTGGGTGAGTACCCGTTTAAAGCATCTATATATATCAATAACTTTTCAATTGAAGTTTAACTGACAATCAACGACACATTCCATCTTTTCACTTTGTTCAGGATCAGTACTCTTTCACTTGGTTCAGGATCAGGGGATAAATGGATGAATGTTCTGGGAAAGTGAACGTATTGGTGGGAAGCCTGGGGATTATATATTCCCCCTGAATACCTGAGATAACCTTTGGAGTGCTCATGCGCTTGGATTCACTGACCAATAGTCAAGTCATCAGTTAAGATATTGTTCTTGCTTCTCAGCTTGACAATATCAGCAATATGGACTGCTCAACAATATCAGCAATATGACTCATAATTCAATTAAAATGAAAAAATTAGACATCCTCAAAACGTTTGCATGTGTCTTGATTGTTTGTCTCATTGAAAATTGGATGCAAATCATTTGATTCCCCCTTCTATACCCAATAATCATTTGATCAAAACAATCCAATAATAGAGAGAGAAAACGTCACACTCTCTGGTAAGACACTCTACATAAAATTCCACATAAGATTTCTCAAATATTCTCATTTGAAAGTAGTGATTTTGTTGTTCTCAGATTCCATCACAAAGCAATCAAAGCACATCAATATGATCCCTATGCACCTTTCATGTTTTAGTTTTGATATCCTAAATACAAGAGCATATCATCCTGCAGACAAATTTACTTCCTCCTACGTTACTCTGGGATTCTTTAAAAGACCAATATTCCAAAAATGTATCATGGTTGAGAAAGTCAGCACCAAAGCTTTGGCATGGCGTATTCCATCCTTGTTAAAATGAATCATTTGTTTCAAAGAGCATTCCTTCTTGATCGGTGGACCTGCCAAGATTAAAAGTCTTTATCTGACTTAGAAATATGATCGCACATGAACATAGCACTGACCTATTCCAAGCCATTTAGGTGCTGTTCAGCTGCACAATGTATAGTGTATCCAGTGAGTTTGGTCAGGTGGTCAACTCCCCCTGGTCATTTGACAAGACATGGTTGATGGTTGGACCAAATAGCTTGATGGGGAAATAGCCAAGGGGGCCCCATCTTTTTGGGTCATCAACTTGAAAAAGTTTCTGATCAACTCAGGGCAACAAGAAGTATTTTTTCTGCTGCTGTGCTCCTCATGACTGTTACGACCAACAGGGTGGCCTCAAGTCAATTCCAGAATCTTGGTTGCTTCAGTTGAAAGCCGCTACAGCCAAGTTGATGACACACCTCCATTAGTTGACCACCTGACAAGGGGTGGTTGACTAAGCGCCACACAGCTTTGAGAACCTTCCAACTGTGGTTTGACAAAAAAACCCACCAAGTTGATGAGCCAATGAAACTCAGTGGACACACCATATCTGTAACTGTAACAGATCCCCCCTTGCCAAATTGAAGTTACAAAGTTACACTCCCATGCTGCCCTCCGCAAAAAAGGTTACAGAAAGTTACAAGCTCTTACCCTTGTAACTTGCTGTAACTTGCTGTTTATGCACTAAAAATGAGAGCTCACAGGCCCCAATCTGTTTGGCTGCGGGGCCCTGATATGAGCAGGTAGTTACAGTCACAGATCCACTCATGGGCATATTTTTAACTTGTAACCAGCAGTTACAGTTACAAGTCATCTGCCAAAGGGGCCCTTACAATGCTTGGTCCAGAGTTTGTAAAAGTTAGGGTGCATTTGGACCCACATGAACCGTCATGTACCATAATAAAAATCCTGGATATTTATGAAGGCATATGATGGTTGGGTAGCTTTTTATGGTGTGTGTTTGGCGTCCACTCGTGAACTTTAGCCCAAATGACGGTAGTTGATGCTTCTCAAGGTTTGAGGTCTGCCATAGGCCAAAATTGGACACAACGGAACATTTTGGTCCGGACCAAAATGTTAGCATCATGTACATACATAGACACATCCTCTCCTCCCTCTATGCGCTAACTATTGACTTATCCCCCACTTTTGCCCTTGACATCTCCCCTGTCACTGGTGAAAGCCAAAGACATCTCCCATCAAGACTATCATGTTGCTTGTGGACACCAAACACATCAGGTTCAGAAATAAGGTTGCATCATGTTTGATTTTGCACAAAATCAAACATGAAACTAACTTTATTTCCAAAATGAGGCTTCATGATGGTTTGTGTGGGTACAAACTCAACCTTAGGGATTTGGGTTTCATTCATGCCCATGGAAACTGCGTGACAAATCCAAGAATTCCATTGATGCTCTCAAGTTTGAAGGAATCTATCATCATCTAAGATCTGTTTAATTTCAGTTCTTCTATAATGAACAGGTTCAAGCTATTCAATTTTTTTGAGAATTCTAAATCTTAGCCCATTCAAAAAATCAAATTGACAATCACTCAGATTCTTGCTGAAATAAAGCTGCTTCTTGCTATTGTTTGGTGGAGTAAATTATTTATTGTAATGGAAGCAAAAACCTCATCTATTTGTACCTTAAATTCCGGCTGATTTGCCACCCAAAAATGGTGAAAGTATCCTTATAAAAATGTGTATTTTCAATTTTTTTTGGAATAAATGCATGGTGATTTTTTTGGAAATCAAACAGCTTGTAATTACTGAATTTTTGGAAAGCAGTATGCAGAAGCTAAAACATGGTTTTCAAAAATGGTCATGGGAGATAATTTCAGCTTTTTCACATTATCCTTATTCAAGAAAACATTCATCTCACCTATTTTTTCTTCAGTATTAAATTATCCATTGCAACCATCACTTTCCTGGTTTCTGGACCATATTAAATGGTAGGTGATTTTTTTGACAATTTATGAATCAAATATGGTGTATCCACTGAGCCTGGATGGGTGGTAAACTCCTGCTGGTCATGCGACAAGCTGGAGTTTACCACCTGACAAAATGGGTTGATCGGGCAAAAGTCAAGGGAGCCCAATCTTGTTGGGTCATCAACCTGACCTAGTTGTTGATCAACTGAAAGCAACAAGAAGCAATTTAGCTGCAGTTGTGATCCTCATGACCAGCATGACCAATAGGATGGCCTCCTGTCAATGCCAAACTCTTGGCAGCTTAAGTTGAAAGCCGCCATGCCCCAGTTGATGGAACACCCCCATTGGTTGACCACCTGACAAGCAGCGGTTGATTAACTGCCATGCGACTTTGAGAACCTGCCAACAGTGGCTTAAAAAAAGCCACCCAGTTGACCACCTGACCTAACTTGGTTGATACACCATAAGAGGAAAAAAGGTGAATTGAAGAAGTAAATACTTGGAAGTGATCAAATGGGGTTAAATTATTTGAAAATCATACAGCTCTGAAAGAGATCAAACATTAATCTGAGGAAAATCAAATTGAAACCAGGGAGAAATCAAGGGGATTCATGGGGGAAAATTAATGGAAAAGCAAAAGACACTTTTGATAAGTCCTGCAGAAACCAATTAGAAACACAGTGGAAAATTTGAAGAATCAAATGAGAATTCATTGGTCACTTTTGGAGAATTTAATAGGAGTCTCAGAAGCAATCATGGATCAACTGTGTTTCCATCTTTGTGAACTCTACCAGAAAAAAAACAGAAATCGTGGTGATTTCCTCTGGAAATTGATTATAAACTGTGAAGCAATTGGGGAAACCATCATGGTGAAGTGAAGTCTCTGGTCAGCCAGAGATGCCTGATTTTTCCTGGTGAACTCTGGAGGGTGAGTAAGGTGGATCCAGAGATTGTGCAGCTTATACCTTATGGTTGTTGCTAGTTGGGGTGGTGACCTGGGTAGAAGAGGCAGAGAAAATACATCTGGAATTTAATATGGCTCAGATGTGCAAGGTGGGAAGGAATTGGCATCTGAAGGAATGAGGAGAGTTGGCTGCTGTGAGGGAAAAAGATCCCAGTGGAATCAAGCTTACCACTTGTAGCCAATTGACTGATACATTCCTTAATACTGGCACTGATGGTGTTGAAACAGATTGTGTGAGATAGAAATTGAGGGTAAGATCCCCATTGTTTGTGGTCTTTTGCAGGTAATCCAAAGAGGTGCACAGCTGCCTCAAAAGTGCTCTTGTAGCACTTTGAGTCAATTATGCCTTTTTCAAAGGGTTGAATGGCTTCCTGGAGTTCAGAATGATATTTTTTGAACAGTTTAGAAGAATCTATGGAGATAGCTACAGTGATTGGCAATCATGGAAGGAATTTTGATGGATGTGATGGAAGTGACTTACCAGGGTCATTTTCAGAATCAGCGGCAGTGTCAGGAGTAGCCCCCTTGATGGGTTGGGAGTCTGGTACCACTTGTGTAGCATTGGGTTCAAGGGGAGTGGTGATGGAGGCCTGCTCTTCTGGGAATTCAGGGGTAAAGAGTGGATTTTGGGATTCTTTGGAGGGCACTTCATTTGGAGCATCTTGCGTGGCGGGAGTAGTGGGGCCTGAGGTACCTGTCTCTTCATAACTTTCCATAAAGGGCACAAATTTATTCCCTTCTTTTTGGGATTGGCAGAGGCAGTTGCATCCCGCCCCTTGGCAAGAAGTTTCCTGGACCCAAGCTGAACCTCCTCCTCAGGAGGGAGATCATCACCATTTTCAACCACTGGTGAAGAACACAATGAGAATCAGCCAGGGATTAGACTAGCATTCAATTTTTTGAACTCACAGGCCATTGCATCTTGAAGACCCTTACAGGCCTTGACTTCCATCTCTTGCACTGATTGTGGCAGTGATTTTTTGTTGGCCATTTTAAGGAGCTTTCCTATTTGCCGCTTCCTATTAGCAAGGAAGTTATACTTTGAGACAACCAAGGCTTCCTGTGTGCTGATCAAGCCACCAGTCTGGGCTGGGGGTGGGGGTGGGGGTGGGGGTGCAGTATGGAGGCTTGATGATTATTCCATGCCTACAACTTTTACCCATGGTGGGGGTGGTGGAAGGGAGGCTAAGGGAGGTCTGGTCAGTAATTGAGGCAAACATGACAAAGTGAAAAGAGGACTCACAGTCTGGGGTGATGATTTCTGGGAAATCAGCATTTGGTTGATCTCCAGTAGGCTCAGTGGGCTGGGAAGACAGAATTGAGGGTGGGGGTTTGGTGTGTAATGGATCAGCAGTTGGGTGATCTCCAGTGGGCTCAGTGGGCTGGGCAGATGGAATTGAGGGTTGGGGTTTGCTGTGTACAGGTGATGTAGACATAGTAGAGAAGTCTTTTGGTGATGGTATGGATGGATGGATGGATGGATGGATGGAGGGATGGATGGATGGAGGGATGGATGGAGGGATTGATCAAATGATGAAGGGATGGATGGAGGGAGGGTGAGATTGATTCATCAATTGGGTGCACTATCCACCCACATCTTATACACTACCTCTTATGAATTTATGCATTGAGTAGTGACTCACTCTCAATGGTTGCTGTCCATTTCCTTAGCCTCATGGTTGCTGTTCATTATCCTAGGCTGAGCTTTGCCTGATTTTCAGTCTCCATTATCTCACACCTATGGTCTCCAACCATTGGATTGCCCCAAAGGTTTCCAACCATTTGCTTTCCCCAATGAATGCTGACCATTAGCTTGCTGCAATGGTTTCCAACCATTTGCTTTGCCCAATGGTCCCCAACCATTAGCTCTCCCCAATGCTTTTCAACCATGAGCTTGTCCCAATGTTTGCCAACCATGGGCAATCTTGAAATTTGTGTGCCACCAAGATTCCTGAACCCCACAGTTTCAATTGAAATTCTGTGCAAGCAGCTTGAGAACACAAAATTCATAATATTTATTCCAACACCCCCATGAGGTGCACCAAAATGAAGCTTCATAACAGGTATCCCTTTATTTATTCCCACACCCTTGCATAAGCCAAAAAAAATTTAGTTGAGCCCTTGTGGGAAAACCTACTTGGAATTTCCTGGCTGCTCAGCCAGGAAATGCGCTTGCCTTACATCCAAAACTGGTTGGGCCCATTTGAAGCTATACTCTTGGTGGCAAGCAGAAAACTGTGAGCCAAGTGGAGCTGGACCTTGGCAACCAGATTGCACAACCTCATTATGACCTATGCACCATGATCCTTTCAGGAGTTTTGCAGTGGCCATCCAGTGTACAACTCCATTTTGGGTTCTCTCACAAGGGTGTGGGCATATCAAGCCTCTTTTGATCCACAGCTCATTTTATGCCCACACCCTTTTTGGAGAACTCAAAAGCCAAGCTGGACCTTGGCCACCCAATTTCACAACCTCATTATTTCCTATGCACCATGATCCTTTCAGGATTTGTACGCTGGCCGCCCAGCGTACACCTCCATTTTGGGTTTCTTCACAAGGGTGTGGGTATATCAAGCCAGTTTTGACCCACAGCTTATTTCATGCTCACACTCTTGTGGAGCACTCAAAATCCAAGCTTGACCTTGGCCACCCAATTGCACTACCTCATTGTGTCCTATGCACCATGATCTCTTCAGGAGTTATATGCTGGAAGCCCAGCGTACAACTCATTTTGGGTTCCTTCACAAGGGTGTGGGAATATCAAGCCAGTTTTGATTTACAGCTTATTTAATGCCCACACCCTTGTGGTGCACTCAAAATCCAAGCAGGACCTTGGAGACCCAATTGCACAGCCTCATTATTTCATGTGCACCATGATGTCTTCAGGAGTTGTATGCTGGTTGCCTAGCGTGGTGGAGACTCATTTGGGATTGGGTAGAAAGTTTTAGCAAATAGGTTGCTGGCAGTCACTTGAGGGGGAATTTAGTACTAAAACTATTTATATGATAGAGGAATACTAAGGTTGGTTTTGAATTTCCTGCCCCTCTAAGTAATATAGTATTCTCACAACAATAAAAGAAAAGATATTTTTGGCTGATTTTCAGATAGAGTTGCTACTATAGTAGTCTCTATCAGACCTAGGATCAATGTATTCAAGCTTGATAAGGAAGAAATGGTTGAACAGATAATTGACTGAGGCTATAGAAGATGAGTAAGGGGATCATCTTTTATCTTTTCTTATCCTTTATTCTTGTTTGATTGGTTACTGATGAATACTCCTTTGATATTACAGGTGATGATTGATAAAGTTTAAATGGTTGAGCCTATACTTGAAACTCATGATTTTTGATGATCATGATAATGGTTGAGGTAGGTGATGATGGATGTAGATGATGGATGATGATGGTGGATAGTGATGATGATGGATGGTGATGATGATGAATGGTGATGGATGATTATGATGATGGATGGTTATTATGATGGATGGTGATGATGATGGATGGTGATGATGACGGTTGATGATGATTGATGATGATGATGATGGATGGTGTTGATGATGGATGTTGTTGATGATGATGATGGTCCTTTATTAGGGTTTAATTTTTCATATAAGGGTTTAAGATTTTATATAAGGGGTTAATATTTTACATAAGGCTTTAATACCTTTATAAGGGTGGCCAACCCCGGCTGGGGGGCCTGGGGGGGGTGTGGGGGAAATGGCTGGAGAGAGGCCCTCTATTTATAGACATTGGGGGGGATGCCACCTGGTGCCTTACTTGTGGGTGTGGGTGGTTTGTCTGGTTGTGCAGGCAGTACCTTGCATATATTGCTTCTTTATGATGTCCTGTAAGATTCTGTACAGCCTCTGCATGCATTGTCTGGCATGGATTGCTGTGTATACAGGTGTGGTGATTTGTTTGGTGCTGTATTAATTGCTTCTGTACTTCATTTGCCTGCTTGCATATATTTCTGTGTACAGATGAGGTGATTTGTTTGGTGCTGCATGCAGTTTCTTGCATATATTAATTCTGTATAGGCTGGTGAGGATTTTTGGTGTTGTATGGGTTTAATTTATGTGGTATTTACTTGAAGTCTTCCAGAGTATGTCCATATATGTCTTTCACCAAGCTGTGCCACCTGATTGGGCTGTATCTTCTAATCCATGAGAGATAGAGGGGTACTTTGGCACGGTCAGTATAGGTCATTTTTGGTGTAGAATCCTTTTTTGAGGTTAATTTGAGGATTTGAGCTTTCCTTATATTAGAAAAGTGAGTCTGATGACTATAGGTTAGGTTTTTTTTTACCACATCCCCCCCCCCCAAATTAAGGCTGTCCACAGCATTCAATACCTATAGACATCAGACTCCTTCACCTCTTATTCTTCTTCTTTCTCCTTGATCCAAAATAAATAATCATAAGACTATTAAACAAACTAAATAACCAAGAGTTCCAAAGCATCTTAGGTTATCCAGTTGGCCCTGTTGACTCTCTTGATGATCTATCTTCAAATATTCCCTTCTTCATTCATTCTTGATCTATCCATGTAGCAATTCCAAGAATAACTTATCCCTTTCATTCTTCTATTTTGTTGATTTATAGTCTGTTTCTCCTTGCAAAAAGACAGTTTCTGCACCCCTCTTCAAACTTGCTTTCCCTTTTCTATATCCATCTATGATATGGTACCTCCTGGACAAGGACAAATAACCCAATGAATTCTTTTCATACTTGAACTTTCTTCCTAATATTTACCAATTCTAAATCTTGATTCCCTGTTTGCATCTATTCCAACTTGATAGTGTTAGATTACATAATTGCTATGAGCAGTTCATTGACTGGTATGTGCCACCCACATCATAGAATGCTGGGATAAGTACACCTTTTCTGGGGTGATCAGCCAAATAGCTATGAATCAACAGCTCCTTACTCAACAGCGCAATTAGCTCAATTGGCAAGAGCATCACTCATATAAAGAGTCTGAGGTTGTGGGTTCGAATCCCACAGTGTTCATTTGTTTTCATATGACTTCTGACATGGTAGCGAGAGTTATACAGTCACAAATACTGCATCCTAACAGCTGTCAAAAATAACAATCCGTCTTTATCAATGAAATCAAATGGTTGAGTCCCTGCTCAAAGCACAGAGGGGTGTTAGATTACATAATTGCTATGAGCAGTTCATTGACTGGTATGTGTCACCCACAACATAGAATGCTGGGATAAGTACACCTCTTCCGGGGTGATCAGCCAAATAGCTATGAATCAACAGCTCCTTACTCAACAGCGCACTTAGCTCAATTGGCAAGAGCATCATGTCAGAAGTCATATGAAAACAAATGAACACTGTGGGATTCAAACCCACAACCTCAGACTCTTTATATGAGTGATGCTCTTACCAATTGAGCTAAGTGCGCTGTTGAGTAAGGAGCTGTTGATTCATAGCTATTTGGCTGATCACCCTGGAAGAGGTGTACTTATCCCAGCATACTATGATGTGGGTGGCACATACCAGTCAATGAACTGCTCATAGCAATTATGTAATCTAACACCCCTCTGTGCTTTGAGCAGGGACTCAACCATTTGATTTCATTGATAAAGACGGATTGTTATTTTTGACAGCTGTTAGGCTGCAGTCTTTGTGACTGTATAACTCTCGCTACCATGTCAGAAGTCATATGAAATCAAATGAACACTGTGGGATTCTAACCCACAACCTCAGACTCTTTATATGAGTGATGCTCTTACCAATTGAGCTAAGTGCGCTGTTGTGTAAGGAGCTGTTGATTCATAGCTATTTGGCTGATCACCCTGGAAGAGGTGTACTTATCCCAGCATTCTATGATGTGGGTGGCACATACCAGTCAATGAACTGCTCATAGCAATTATGTAATCTAAAACATCACTCATATAAAGAGTCTGAGGTTGTGGGTTTGAATCCCACAGTGTTCATTTGTTTTCATATGACTTCTGACAGATAGATTCCTTTTCCTTGGTATACCCACTATAAAATCTTCATTCTGAATTTTATGGTTAAAGATGAATTAACCTCTTTTATTTGTTACCTTGACACCTCTTGAAATCATGAATTTGGTCCAATTGGGAAGTCAAGCCAATCTTACTGTCTTCAGGTCCTTCCTTTATCCTAGTATTCCATGTCTTCTTGGTTTAAATTTAAACATTGATAATCTTCCTCAAGAACTCATATAAATCTTCTTTTTCTTCTTCTTTTTATTTTATTATATATATTTTTTTTATCTTTTTGTGTGGGCAGTTTTAGGTCTTACCAAGGACCCAGATGATCCTTTTTACCCAGTTTTCTTTTCAAGGATATGGTACTGGTGGTTGAGATTAAGATGGAATTCTGAACAATTTAGGCTCATGTCTTGAAGCATCCTTGATGTGCTCCTTGGGTTGAGTTTCCAACTCAAATTAGTTGAGTAAAAACATCTTAAGCTCATGTCTAGGAGCATTGTTGTTGATTGATAGTTGAAATGTGAAATCTTGATGCAACAGTTTAAGCTCTTGTCCAGGAGCCTGTTGGTGGTTGATCACTGATCTGGTAAATTTTAGATGTAATAGTTTTAGCTTTTGTTCAGGAGCCTGTTGGTGGTTAATCACTGATCTGGGAAATTTTTGATGCAACAGTTTCAGCTCTTGTTCAGGAGCCTGCTTCTGGTTGATAACTGAGCTTGGAAAAGGTTGATTGAAACGTTTAAGCTCTTGTTCAGGAGCCTGTTGGCTGTTGCCTATTCCTTCCCAATTCATACTTGGGGAGGGGCTTGTCCGTGCCATTTTGTTGGTGTCCCCTCCAAACCTGGTGGACGGGTGGACTGTTGTTGTGATTTAAGTAGAGGAGCGCGCAGATCAAAGAGGAATCCAAAACAATGTCGGTCGGGGGTGGTTGCAAGCAAAGCAATTGGAGATCTTGAGTTCAAACCATCGGCGGTGTTTGCAAGCAGAGTGAAGCAGAGGGTCAAAAGACAATGGCCGGCGGTGATCGCAGTCAGGTCCAAGGCGGGGATAGACAAAGGCAAGTGGGGGACTGTTGCGTTATTCATTGCAACCAACCCGCGCGATTGAACAATGATTCCTTGATCCCAAGATTGATCAATGATGCCCCGTCAATGATGATTACGTCACCAGGTCAATCAATCTATTGGTAACAAGCGATTTTGATTCAGGCCGATTGCAATTTAATCTTTCCGCTCTTTTTATTATTATTTTTTTTTACTATTTTTTTATTTAATTTTTTTTTTTGGATCGGGAGGATTTGTGAGAGGAGGAGTAGGATCACTAATCAATCAGCTATTGCGATTGCTTGCACAACGATTGAGTTGATGGGTGCGAGCAAAGCGATTGGGGTGCTTGTCTCTTGGGTTCAAGGCACCCCTTGATTTTTCTTATTTGCTGCATTTGAAGCTAATGAGGATGACAATCTGATCGGTCGATGAAATTTTAGTTCGACCAATCAAAACTGTTGGCACAGGCAAATCGCGGGCGAGGAGCAGGAGAGATCAAGAGCAATTGGTTTCAAGATATTGGTCGCAATCATCCGCCCAATTCTAGGCTGTTGCGGTTGTTTTCGACGTTGTGGCCAATTGCTGGACTTCATAGGTGTATGTGTATGTACTGGAATTTCATTGATGTCCATTCAATTGCTTGGTTTAGTTTATTGTTGCAGCGTAACTCAATCCGCTGGGGATTGGCAGTAGCAGGGGCGGCTGCGTGATGCTTTTGTTGCTCATGGCCACCAAGGGCGTGAGGTTGTCTTTGTTCATTGAAACCGCCTGCGCAATCTAGCAATGTTCATTTGATTGCAAGATTGATCAAAGGTAGTATGGATGGCGACATTGATGATGATTGATGGTGGACCAATTGATGGATTGATTAGTGATTGGAATTGGGAGTCTGATTAGCATTGTTGATGACAGGTTTGATCGGTGTGGTGACCAAAACTGGACACCTCAGGACCAGTGCGGAAAATTTTAGAATTTGTTTATGACTTTTTTTTAGCTATCTTTCATAATCAAAAAAAAAAAAAAAAAAAAAAAAATTAAATTAAATTCCTTTACCTGAATCAGGTCCCTTCAGCCTCCAGATGGTCCAACTTCCCCACCTCCCAGCGGTTTAGGGATGATCCCTGGAGTGTCCAACTGCGCAGGTATTGTGTTCAATCTTTGTGCTTCTTGCTTTGGGCCTTTGTTTTGCCAAATTGCACGGGTGAAGACCGGCTTGGCTTGGCTCAACCCTCGCGGGCGCGGGCATCGTCATCAACATCGACGGCAATGGCCATTCATCGGTCATCCACCCTCTCTCTCTCCCCTCTCAATGAGTTCTTGATTGACTTGAATGTTTATTATTCGATCGATCATCACTCGTGATTTCCATCAAATCATCCTCCTCATCCATCCCATCCCTATCCAAACGTTGTCATCTCACTCACAACCACAAACCACCCCCAGTGACATTCTTAGACAATCGGACCCCTTCGGCCAGGTTGAATCGGGCCATCCAATCCTCTAACGTCAACTTGGTCAAACAACTACTCTCAAACCCATCCAATCATCATCCCTCACCCCGCTGCTATCCAATCTGGTGATCCGCGCGAGGTCGGTCATGGGAACAACCTCCATCTGCTGACTCAATTGGTTGTTCCCACAACCAATCTCGCACCCCTATCTCCCACCTTGGCCGGTCATCCGACCAATGGACCAACAATCTTGCCCGAGAGTCCTCCTCTGATCATCACCCCCCTGCTACCACGTCCATTTCCACTGACTCCAGCAGCCATCCAAACAATCTCACCCAACAATGACCTCCGGGCGCTCTTGTGCGATCATCCGCGGTCAGCAATTGCCAGGGCCTGTCAGCCTTTCCGCGCGATTCCCCACCTGCAGCTCTCCTGCCCGTGCCCATCCAAGATCTTACTATCATTTCAATTTTTTATTTGTTGTCTGGGTTCTCATCAGTTTCTCTTTTTGTCATTTTTCTCATGTGTGTTAAAAAAAATAAAAATAAAATAAAAATAAAAATTGTGTTTTTTTCTGCTCTATGTGTTTTATCACCTGTACATAGTCTATAGGGACCCATGGCCCATAAAAGGAGGGGCTCTCCCCTACCTTTTTCTGAATCATCCATGGGAGTGTGTGCATATGTCCCCCCCCATTATCATAGTAATTAGTAATCATTATCCTGGGTATATCTTTCAATTGCCCCCTGATCCATTTTAGCCTAAGTCTTTGCCCCTCTGAGGCCTGATCCTTATCACCAACCAATAGCCTTTCTGGTTGAAGAGAATTCTGTCTGTTGGAATTCTAGAGTGTGTTACACCACTCTTTGATCCCTTCCTCTGACCATACTGGTCTCAATCCTTTCTTGATCATCTTTCTGGAGCCAATCACGTTTAATTGAAGAGGTTTTATTAATTTTAAACCTGGGGTTTTATACCTCTGTTATTTTTCAAAGTTGCATTCTGCCAGCCTACTCTTGAGTTCCTTGAGAAGTGTTGAGGTTATCCCTGTTAAAATTGGTTTTTCTGTTTGCCTTTAGAGCTTCTCAAAACATTGTGCTTTTTCTTGTAAGGCCACCCTCAGTTATCTGGTAACCTTCAAGCACTTGATTGCGCAGAGTTGGTTGGGTTCATTGAGAACCTGGAGGTTGATTGGGGTTTGAGTTGATCATCCCCAATCTTCTGCTGATGACCAGAGTTATTAGCATTTGGGAGTTGTTACATACAACAGCTATGTTCTTTTGATCTTTAAACAAACTTTAAACTTCTTTTTTTCAAATATCTCCCACGTAATCTTGCCTCAGATAGTGCTGTTCCATTTCTAACAACTGTTATCAAACTTTATCCCTACTAATTGATTCCTCACTTAAACATTCTGGACCTTGATCTTGGTTACATTTAAATATTATTGTAACACTCAGGAGGGCAGCCTAAACAGCTCCTTTCCCCTCCACAGAACTTCCACGGCCTAGCACCTTTTGGAGTCTTACATTTGGTCCTACAGGTTGGGATTGAACCAGAAACCTTGGGATTTACAGTCCCAAACTTGAAGAATCAACTTTGAAATCCAATCCAATTTTTCTTCTTTTTTTATTTTCTTCTATTATCATCCAGATCTGATCCATGGAGGCAACTTGTTTCAGAAGTAAGTCCTCCCAATTGTGCACCATCTGGGAAAGATCCTTTTTGCCTTTTTGTGAAAACTCTACTCTTGCCACACCTGTGAGCCATGTTGGAACTCTGCTCTTTGGATCTCTAAATAACTCTGCTCTTCAAGATTGAATATACTGGTATCTCCTCCTCCTCTTTCTGGGTCAAGATTGTAAAGATCAAGCCCCAAAACAAGAACTTAGGCTTCAATGGAACAAATTCTAAACAAATCTTGGACTCCTATGAGATGGCTGCTGAATTGGATGGTGCAAGTGAACATGATATGTCTTATCAGTTGCAATTTTTTATCTCCTCTGATGAAGTTATGGAAGTGATTGAATGGTTTGATGGATTCAAAAATCATAACTGGAGGCTCTCAAAGGAGGCTATGTTGGCTTATTGGGGAAAAGTAGATGTGGCTAAGTTTACCTTACAGGACTTGGATGCTCTGGTTTCTCAATGGATCTCTGATGGTGGTGTCTCTTCAGCCTCTGATGATCAATCTTTTAGAAAATCTTGGGATCCTATTCAGTCTTACCTCATCAGAAAAAATCACATTGACACAGTGGACAAAATTTGAGTTTTATTTTTTCAGTCTTTTTCTCCAGGATTTCAGGAAATGATTAGAGATGAATTAGTTAAATCCCAATCTATGATTACTAATAGAGATAACTGGTTCAAGCTCCCTGATTTTCTGGTCCTAAGGAGTGCAGTGGATAAAGTGATGAAAGGTCAAACAGCTCTTACTTTTGAACAAACTGGAGTCACTGAACCAGTAGATGCTCCTTCCTTTAAAGAGTCTAATGAAATAATGAACAAGATGGAAGCAAATAGTAGACCTAAACTAAATCCCCAGGCAAATAAGGAAACTACTACCATAGATGAGATTACTAAACTACTTCAGGGCTTTGAAAACAAAATTTATCAGAAAATTTCTTCTTTTGCAACTCTTAAACCTTCTAAATCTGTTCCTAAAACCACTCTAGTCTGCTATTACTGTCATAGGTAAGGCCATGGTACTGGGAGATGTCCTGAACTCCAGAAGGACAAGGAGGAAAAATTGGTGGAGAAGAAGGTAAACAATTTCTTTCTTCATAATGGTGCTTTCATCCCTTTTGATTTGCCTTGTCCAATCCCTCATGTGGTGGCCTCTTATCAACCACCAACTCCCAAGAAGGCATCTTTGGTCTCCTTGGATTTTTGATTGTCCTGTGGCACTTTACAACCTTTTTATCCTCCATCTGTCACTTCTTCCAGCTTCTCTGGCACTTATCAGTTTGATTCAGCTACAAAACGTCATGAGGAACCCAAACCTCACAAGTCTCCCCCAGTTCCATCTTCAATCCTTCAAAAACCCGTCAAATGCCAATCCTCACCTGAGCCCCCTTCCTCTGATGCAGAAGACATGCAAGTGGAAAGGTACCACTTATTGAAAGTTTCAAGGACCCCTCTGATCCTCCTCCTGTTCAATTTGTTCAATCACCTGAACCTTTTGTTCCTGATCCAGTACCTGCTCAACCTTCTCAACCTGATCATCCTCCCTCCACCCATCCCAAAGTTCAATTCAAGAGGGGCATTTCCAAGGATCACCCCAATGCTGTGGAAGGAGTATGAAGGAAAATCTCTGATCTAAAAATTCCTCATCTGTCTGTGGCTGAACTACTCTCAATCTCTCCATCTGTGCCTGAAGGGATGAAGAAATGGGTTTCTTGTTGACAAGTGGAGATTGGTCTGGAAGAATTAAAAGTTTCTTCTGGTAATTTGATGGAGGACTCTGGTGGAACAGATCCCCCTTCAGATGCCAACTTGTATTCCTGTCCTCTTTTTTTCATCTTCTGCTTTCTTGGTGACTCTGCTAAAATGGTTTCTCTTCTGGTGGATTCTGGTTCCCAGCTCAATTTAATTTTGGATTTCATGGCCTGTAAACTCAAACTCAGCCCAAGGGTCAGCTTTAACTCTGCTGTGTATGGTATAGGGAATCAGTCATGCAAATTAGTTGGCATTGCTGAGGATGTTCCAGTTTGAATTGGATAAAATATTTTTGGCACCTGTCATTTCTGGATTACTTGTTTGGATGGACCTATGATCTTGGGAAGACCTTTCTTAATGGATTTTGGTGAAACCCTAATGTTTTCTGATAAAGTTGGGGAGAGAATTCTACCCCCTGATGCTGATGGCAGGAATATTGAACTCCCCCTTTGCTCCTTGGATTCTGGTCATTGGGAACAAGATTTTCCTGGTCACCCTTCTAGATTGGTTCTGAAAGGGAAACAGAAGGACAACTCTTCTTTCTCCCATTTTTTAGATTAGTTGGTCCTACTAATAGTTTTAGTTCTTCCCAGCCTTGGGCTTCAAATCAAGGATCAACTTCTGTCTCATAGGCATATTTTTTGTTTTCCTCATCATTTCCTTCTCATCCAAATAAAACTAAAAATCAAAAACTTGAAAAATCCTAAAATCCTAAAAATTTTTCTTCTCTCTCTGGATCTGTTTTCTCTTCTTTTCCTTTTTATTTTCAGCCTGATCAATCTTCTCCTATTCTGGTTTTGAATCTCTGCAATGTGTCTAAACTAGATCTTGATCTTGATTTCCTTCTTGGTGGTTGTGGTATGAAGGAGTATGGCCTTAGGTGGAGGCAATTTGGGTTAGATGTAAGTCCTCCCAATTGTGCACCATCAGGCGCTCTTACTACTGTCATTTTCAAAACCCTACCCTGTGCCACACATGTTAGCAATGTGTCATCTTTTGGATCCTCTTTTATGGAAAAGGCACCTTTTAAGGACATTGCAGAAAATTGAACTTGGAAGATGTTGGAACTTGGTCTCAGCTTTTGTAGCCAGGTCTAGCTGGTCAATGCTTGGAGGAAGAAAGTATTTCTCTCTTTTGCCACTAAGTATAATCTATTTGCAAAAAAGGTTCAAACAGTCAACCAACCAATTCCTTTCAACCTCAATACTCCTCTTATGCATCCTACTCTATCTTGTGATTGTTACTGTGGTTTATCTTTTTCTCTCACTGGTCCCTTTGTTCCTTGTGGTTGTGTTACTGAAGAACAATTGAAGGTGGTCAACTTTGGTCCAGATGGATGGCTTCTTCCTGATGAGTTAAATTTGATCAAGGATGCCTTAGCTCTTAGAGAAAAATCTATTTCTTTCTGTGAAGAAGAGAGGGTTCTCTTGAAAGAATTCTATGGCCTACCTTATATCATTCCAGTAGTAGAAAATGATCCCTGGAAAAAGAAAAAGATCCCTATCCCTGCTGCTAAGTTTTACAAGCCCATCAAGTTGGTCCGCAAACAAGTCTGTACTGGTTTATATGAGCAATCAACTTCCAGCTATTCCAGTCCTGTCTTCTGTGTCCTCAAAAGTAATGGTAAACTTAGAATAGTTCATGATCTCCAGCCTCTAAATAAAGTTAAAATTGAATACTGCGGTATTCCCCTTGCTACTGAAGAGTTTTCAAATTTTTCTCCAGGAGATCTTGCTATGGTCTAGGTGGTATCATGGGTGTCAGCTTGCTACTATTGCAGAGTAAGCTGCAAAAGTAACAAAAATAACATAAAATAATAATAATACAATTAACCTAAGAAGTGATAAAAGTTGAATTGGTAACCAAGACCAGGCTGTGATAATATTTCAGTCAAGAGAAATCATCATGAGTTTGACAAACAAGAGACATGAGAAGCTAACACGACAATGAAAATAAAACCAACAAGAGTGTGAACAGCTACTAAGTGAGTCACTAGAACTGAGAGTTTAGGATATTATTGACTAGTTGATCTAAAGTTAGAAGATAATCAGTAACCAATGGCTGGATGATTTTGAACCTGATATTATTCACTAGTAGCTTAATAGAGAATGGACAAATCCAGCCAGTGTCAAAGGATGAGTTGTTGAGGCGCCTTGAGAGAACTGGAAAACAAAATGGTGAGTCCACTGATCAATAAGTTGAGCTCGGTTGGTCTTACTTTGTCCTGACTGGCTGCTTCAAGTCCTTCTTGAATATTGTTGAGGATTTGATTGATGGATGCTTGAATTGTGGGTAGTAGATTGAGGAGATGATTGTTGTGATTCGTTTGTGAAATCTGATCCCCTGACTGATACCCTTCATGGTATTTGCGGGTCCAGAAATATTGAGAGTATCCACAGCCGAGAGAGTAATGTGCGCGGGTACATGAGGGCAGAAAGAAAAGAACATGAGAAAGAATAATAAAAAATAAGGAAATACAAGAGGTACACACCTTATTAGGATTGTGCAGTAGGTTCATAACTATCTCTAAAGCAATCTTCAGACATTTCATATGGTCTTCTGTTCTCATAATCTGTGAGTAAAGTAAACAAAAACAAATGAGAAGATTAGAATTTAACAAGAAGGAGTAGGAAAACCATAAATAAGAAATGGATTCTCCATCCAAAATTAGGTAGGGTCACTCACTGGCCCCACCCTTGAAATCCAACTCCTTATATTTTTAAATAATTAAGGAAAAAAGAACCAAAATACTACGGCTCCAGTATTGAGCTTTTTGGACAATTAAATATTTCACACACATTGTCACGTATAGGTTTCACACCTAAAAATCAGTCAGAATTGAGGTGTTGTGTATATTTTAGGAGTTCCAGGCGCAAATGTGTTTTGTCACAATTCCCGCACGCAGCCGCGGCAGCCACAGCACCGGCGCGCAGCTGAGATACAGCCGTGTCAACCCATCAAGGTTGTGTACACAGCCCCAGGCCTCTGACAAGTATGCAGCCGCAGGACTACGGGCTGACATAGTGACAGGCGGCCCGGGTACCGCGTAAACAGGCTACAACATACACGGGAACTTTCTACATATGTAATAAAGGTTCCCATGGATAGTAGACTGTCTAAACATACATAATAATATATAAAAATACATAAATAATCCTTACACGTATTTTTTAATTAATATAATGCAAAGTACCAAGAATGTCGAAAATAAGACAATGACAACTTCTAAAAATATATTAAAATCCTTCAATATACTTTTATGAGAATTGCTATACATCAATAACTTTTTGACATATTAAGGAAGATAATTATGTAATAATATTACATGAATTCTCATTACTTATATTTTTAAGTAATTATCTTAACAAATCAACTGGAACTCGAAAATAAAGAGTAAAATCAATATTATGACTTTTACTCCAGTTATATAATAAATAATGAGAACTTACCTGACATCAAAATGTCCGTAGAGATGTCTAATAATATAATTATTAAATTACTGGGAACATTTACTAAGGATAATTAATTAAATAATACAGAAATAGGACAGATTAGTGTTATTCACACGTCCTAATGTCTATTATAAGGTAGAATAATTCCCATACCCTAACAAATTAGATGCTACCCGGGCTATAGCACCAAGAACACATGACAGGCTACCCCCGGTACCCTGCTAGCTATAGTGTCTGTCCCTTTGAGCACCTACAACCCTCAGAAGGACTATATTGGGACTCCAAAAGCTATAAATAAAGAGCTCTTTTGAGGATATTGATGGGCAGAGACCCAGTAATATTCATATCCAGACGCCGTGCCAAGGTAATCAAATACTTATAAGAGATAAGTAAGTGATTTATGGAAATTTCCAATCAGTAATATCTGTCTTCAAAACTCTTTTTATCAATTAAAACTGCTGAACAACCTTGTAACCCCAGTATACAGGTTTAACCCATCAGTACAAGTCCCAAAAAGATACACAAAGGAATTAATAATATACCAAGTAATTCTTATTATCCTTTCTCTGTCGTGGTAGCTTTGCTACAAGGCCCTACCACTCCATTGTGTATTTTATATACATATTATCTTTGGGTATAATAATCTTTAAACTAAAGAACCCAAAGTAACCAGAACTACGTGTTTTCATACTGAAATCCCTGAAGAGAGGTGTTAAAGATCCCCAATATAATTGTGGACCCTCTATAAATATTTAATAATCAATTTTGATTTGAAACAATAAACAATAACCAAACCATTTAACCTTGCAATAAGCTTAATCCAAGTATTCTCCGGATTTTTGCTGCATTTATTAAATAATATATTTATTATTTACTCTATCACCTCTGGTAGCTAAAGGATAGCAAGGGTCTTGGCATCCAGGAGGCTGACAATGGGTGGCTATGAAAAACAATCCTTACATCCAATTTCTTTTCCTCTCACTACTTTTGATAATCCTCTTGGTCAATTCCAACTTACTTGTTTTCCCCAGGGTGCCACCAATTTGGTTGCAGTCTATCAGGCTCAGATGGTTTGAATTGTCCAGGATGAAATCCCCAATCATGCTGGTATCTTTATTGATGATTGTGGAATTAAAGGTCCAGTTTCTGATTAAAACAATGAGCTCTTACCTTGGCACTCAGGAATCAGTCAATTTATCTGGAAATATGTGACCACTGGAAAGGATCTTGTTTCAAATTGAGGATTCTGGACTCACTGTCTCTGGATACAAATTGGCTGCCTGTGTCCCTGCTCTGGAAATTGTTGGTCATGTGGTCTGCAAGGAAGGAAGAAGGATGGCTCCATCCAAAGTCAACAAAATCCTCTCTTGGCCCACTCCAATCAATCCCACTGAAGTCGGAGGTTTCTTAGGTTTTGTTATTTTTGTTTGGATCTTCATCCATTCTCTATCCAAAATCTGTATTCCCTTGCGTTGCTGAAGCAGGAAGGATGCTGAATTGCTTTGGACCCAAGCTTGTGAACAATCATTTCAGAAGCTCAAAAAAATTGTTGGCAAAGACATTGTCTTGATTAAGATCACTTATGGACCTGGAGCTGGCAAGATCAAGCTGGCTGTTGACTTGAGTTATCAATCTTTTGGGGCTGTCCTTACCCAGGAAGACAAAAATGGTTTGGATTTTCCTTCTCTGTATGAATCTCTCCTCTTTTCAGATGTGGAATCTAGGTACTCCCAGCCAAAACTGGAACTTTGTGGTGTGGCCCAAATGTTGAAGAAGCTCCAAACTATTCTCTGGGGTCAAAACTTTGAGTTACAAGTTGATGCACAATCCATCATGAAAATGATAAATGCCCCCAGCCCTCTAAATTCTCCCATGACTTGTTGGGTGGCTTTTATCCAGTTGTTTTCTTTTGATATTGTTCATAGGCCTGGAAAGTCTTTCACCATGCCTGACAGGTTATCTTGACGTTCTATTGGAGATGAATAATTACATGTTGGAGTGAATTTTGATTAGGAGGAAGCTTTTATCCAGCCTTTCTTCAGCCTTTGCTTGCCGTTGCAAGGGGGATGGGGGCAAGCTGGCTGGGTTGAACCAGCCAGCGACCGGCTGCAACAGTGCGGTTGGTGAGGGAAGGGGGGACCTGGCCACCCCCTTGCCCAAGGAGGTGGTGGCGCCGGCCGCAAGCGTAGCAACCGGCAGGTGGGGGGGAATTCATCACCCCTCCACCATTGAGCGTGTGAAGCAACCAAGCAGGGGTGCTCTCCCCCCCCCCCTTTACCAAGGGGGAGGAGCGATGGGCCTGGGGGGACCTGATCACCTCCCAGGCCAACTTTCTTGACAATTCCCTGGGGGTATCAACCCCCAGGGCCCCTGGTGAGGGGATTTGACCGCCCCCACCAGGGATTTGAGAGAAAGAGGGGGGGGACAGCATGTCCACTGGTCACACCCCCCCATGTGAGTCTGAGACCGGACCCAGGTGTGCCCTGGGTCCCACCTGGCCCATTTGAGGGGCCAGGGGCTGGCTGCATGAGGCAACCATCCCGTAAACAACATAATGAGGTCATCATGGCTGGTTGTAACGGACAACCAGCCAAGGGGATTGAACAGCAAGGGGCTGGTTCAGCCCCGTAACGGTGGAAAAACTGGAATGGACTGGAATAGGCCTGTCGTAAGGGTTCAGGAACTGAAGCCATGCAGTCTGATGTAGTCCCAACCAAGTAACAAGGCCAGTAGCGCCTGTAGAGCTCTTTTGGGGCGGAAAATTTGCCTTTTGGCTTGTTGTATCATGGGCTCACAAGAGGCCAATCTTTTGTACTTAAGGAGCTCTTCTCCCTGCTGTTTTCCATCCATTCATTCATCATTCCAAGAAAATTCATCCAACATGTTGCCCCATTGTGAGAGCCCCATTAGTCAATATTGACACCCAGTGTCCAGCATTTCTTTTGCTTTAAATACTGCTCATTTGCCTAAGCTAATTGCTGGCCATAATTCTTACATCCTCCTCATCCATCCCATCCCTATCCAAAAATTTTCATCTCACTCACAACCAAAAACCACCCCCAGTGACATTCTCATAAAATCAGACCCCTTTGTCCAGGTTGAATTGGGCCATCCAATCCTCTAACGTCAACTTGGTAAAACAACTACTCTCAAACCCATCCAATCATCATCCCTCACCCTGATGCCATCCAATCCATTCATCTGCACAAGTTCAGTCACGGGAACAACCTCCATCTGCTGACTTGTTTGGTGATTCCCACAACTGATCTTGCACCCCTATCTCCCACCTTGTCCATTCATCCAACCAATGGACCAACAATCTTGCCCAAGTTTCCTCCTCTGATCATCACCCCCCCTGCTACCATGTCAGTTTTGACTGACTCCAGCAGCCATCCAAACAATCTCACCCAACAACAACCTCCTTCTGCTCTTGGGAAATCATCCGCGGTCAGCGATTGCCGGGGCCCATCAGCCTGTCTGTGCAATTCCCCACCCGCGGCTCTCCTGCCCATTCCCATCCAAGATCTTCCTATCATTTCAATTTTTTTTTGTCTGGTTTCTCATCAGTTTCTCTTTTTTTCTTTTTTTTCATGTCCTTTAAAAAGAAATAAAATAAAAAATAAAAATAATAAAAATAATAATAAAAAACAAAATAATAATAAAAAATAAAATACTAATAAAAAATAAAATACTAATAAAAAATAAAATACTAATAAAAAATAAAATACTAATAAAAAATAAAATACTAATAAAAAATAAAATAAAAATAATAAATAAAATTGTATTTTTTTCCACTCTATGTGCTATATCACCTGTACATATTCTATAGGGACCCATGGCCCATAAAAGGAGGGGCTCTCCCCTACCTTTTTCTGAATCATCCATGGGAGTGTGTGCATATGTCCCCCCCCTTATCATAGTAATTATTAATAATTATCCTGGATATATCTTTTGATTGCCCCCTGATCCATTTTATCCTGAGTCTTTTCCCCTCTGAGGCCTGATTTTTATCACCAACCAATAGCCTTGCTGGTTGAAGAGAATTCTGTCTGTTGGAATTCTAGAGTGTGTTACACCACTCTTTGATCCCTTCCTCTGAACATACTGGTCTCAATCCTTTCTTGATCATCTTTCCGGAGCCAATCACGTTTGATTGAAGAGGTTTTATTAAGTTTAAAACCTGGAGTGTTATACCTCTGTTATTTTTCAAAGTAGCATTCTGCCAGCCTACTCTTGAGTTCCTTGAGAAGTGTTGAGGTTATCCCTGTTCAAATTGATTTTTCTGTTTGCCTTTAGAGCTTCTCAAACTTTTTTCTTTGTCTTTTACAACCACCCTCAGTTATCTGTTCCCCTTCAAGCGCTTGATTGCGCAGAGTTGGGCGGGTTCATTGAGAACCTGGAGGTTGGTTGGGGTTTTAGTTGATCATCCCCAATCTTCTGCTGACAAACAGAGTTATTAGTGTGTGGGAGTTGTTACATACAACAGCTTTGTTCTTTTGAGCTTTAAACAAATTTTAAACTTCTTTTGTTGAAATATCTCCCATTTAATCTTGCCTCAAATAGTGCTGTTCCATTGCTACCAACTATTATCAAACTTTATCCCTAATACTTGATTCCTCACTTAAAGGTTCTGGAACTTGATCTTGGTTACATTTAAATATTATTGTAACACCCAGGAGGGCAGCCTAAACAGCACCTTTCCCCTCCAAGAAACTGCCATGGCCTAGAACCATTTGGCTTCTTACATTGGATGATTTGATAGGGTTGGGTGAGTATGGAAGTGGAGAATTTTTGGGGTTTGGGGCCAACAAGAGTGAGGGGATGATGATCAGATATCCCAGTTGAGGCTTGGGTTGAGAGGGTTCTTGATGAGAGTTGAGGGGCTTGAGTGACTTGAATAGCAGAGGGGTTCAATTAATGGTCAGAGGGAGCATGGAGTTGATGGAATTGATTGGAAGAGGGGTTTAAGCTGATGACAATTGTGATGAAAAGAATGGGTTGGTGGGATGCTGGGCTCAGGTGCAATCACGCCTAGCCAACGTTTTGGATAATATAAATTGAGAGGGTCTTGAGCTAATGGCTTTGACCAGGCCTATGATTGATGAGGAGTTACTCCCTTCCCGCAGAGTTAGGTTGGGAGTTGCAGTTGGGTGTATGTTGTGGTTGTGAGTTATGGTTTATGGCCATGGCAGTTATTGATATGAGGATGGATATGTTTTATGGGTATAGGTATTGGCTATGAGTATGTGTATGGGTATGTATTGAGCATATGAGTTGGTGTTATCTGTATGTTTGTGGAGTTATGAGTTATGAGGATGAGTTATGGGTGTGTCACGCTTTGCACTTAAGGATTATTGTCTTCACCACTTTGACATGTCCTCTCTTCAGTACCATCTACCTCAGTCTAAAAGCGTGACACAAATAAAAGCACAACATCAATGGTGTGATCCGCTATTTCCTCTGGCTTGCGCTGACCTTCCAATCTCGGCAACCAACTCAGTATATACTTGAAAACTTCGCGTTTAACTCCATACCAGTTGGCCATCCATTATGAGATCCAATCTCCTTCACTTGCCAATCAACAGCCTTGGACTTCCATCTTCGGTCATGCATTGTTTGTTAGTTTGCATCTACTTCTAACTAAGCCATCACTCCTGTATAGTTTGCAATTGGACTAGTCCCTACCCTGCATACACTATTACCTCTTGTTTGCATTACCTTCAACCTCACTCGCTCCTGTCCCAATTTGTCATACAATTGTATGCTCAGATTCTATTGTCTTGCACTCACGCTATGACCTTGGATCTATACCACTGCTTCATTTCCAATCCCGTTCCTGTCATTCATTGCCTCACCGCTTCAACTGTAGTTATCTCATCATCAGGTTGTATCTAGTCAATTTGGATTACCTTATAAGGGCTATCCCCTTGCCTGATGATTGTCTCCTCAGTTAGTTAATTTCATACATTCTTGCATTTTGCTACAACCTAGTTATCACATCGGACTAAGGTTGAGTTTCCTTCTTCGGAACACATTCCATCCCTCTTGCCGTTTGTTGAGTGGCATAACCAATTTTGCACTTTGCAACTCATTCTTGCGCTATCTTGCACTTGCCCTTGCACTTGGTATTCCTTTGCGCTCACAATCATCTAAGAATTGCCCTATAGTACGTGGGGTGGTCATGTGACAGTAAATTAACTAACTCAACTCATCTATTGTAGCCTGCCAACCTATAGTAGACTTCTTCTTTTTGATGTCACGTACTCTCTCAACCGGGAACGCTTCTCTCACCCCTTACAATGATGAGATCCATCGGGTAGGGAGAACCAGCGCTCCTTGGGCCCAACAACCCTTAGATCCAGTTCCTCCTTCAAAATTGCCATCTGTTGAACCCCTTGATGATCCTTGGGCTCCTCCACGGGATGCTCCGACGGACCCTCTCGCGGAATTTGCAGACTCCAACCATTCTTCCAATGAAACCTCAACTCGTGGTAGACCAGGGGTTCGCACTACTGCTCCCAAGCCCGATGCTCCAACCCTGCTTTCAACATTGATCCAGGCCCTCACTCATGGTGCCCAGCAATCTAGTCCAAGTACTCCTAGCTTTCGCACTCCAGGCATGAAACAACCCAATAACTTTACGGGAGAACACCCTCATAAGCTTAGATCCTACCTACAGTCTTGTAAAATCATCTTTTCAAACGACTCCAACAATTTCCCTTCCAATAGACATAAAGTTATGTATGCTTTGTCCTTCTTAGGAGGTAGAGCCTTACAGTGGTTCAAACCGTGCCTCAAACTTTTTTCCAACAACGGTCCCACTTGTATTCTCAACAACTGGGACAGGTTTGAGCAGCAAACAACTGTTCACCCTGTTTGGAGATCCCAATGAAGTTCAAAACGCCAAATACAAACTTAATAGTTTAGCTATGAAGGAGAATAGTAGAGCTTCTGTTTATATTTCTCATTTTCAAACCTTGCAGTCTTGTATCCAGTGGAACAAGGCCACTCTTCTATTCCATTTCCAAAAGGGTCTACTGTCACGCTTAATCAAACAGCTTGCAGTTGGGGGTCATAAGACAACCTTGCTTCAGCAGCTAATTGATCAAGTGATTGAGCTTGATAATGGCTATCATGACAAGAATTGCTCTCGGCAAAACAACCATGGACCGTCCACCTTGGCTCCGAGGGTGGAAGACTCCTCAAAGCAAAAAACAAGGAACCCAAAACCATCTAAACCAACCCCAACTTTGAACTCCAACTTGAAAGGGAAAGCCATCCCGGAAACTCCAAAGTTCTTGGACAAAGAAACCCGGATGCTTTGAAACAAGGAACGGCTACAAAGGGAAAAGAACGGGCTGTGTATGTATTGTGGAAGAAAACATGATGTTGACAACTGTGCAAAGCGGCTAAGCAGTCAAAAAATTAGCTTGTAGTTTTTCTGATACTTGCAAGGAAAACTACACATTATCTAAATCACTGCGAGTAAATCTTTGCACTTGCGAGTCACTTGGTGCTCCAAGTTTGAGATTTATCCTATTCCATTCCAACAACACTCCTTATCAAGTATTACTTGATTCCGGTGCTAATGTTTCCTTCATCAGTGAATCTTTCTCCACTTCCAAAAATCTTACGCATTCCAAGATAGATAAATTTCCTATCTATTTAGTAAGTAGTGTTACTGAACCGTCTTACTGGGTTTCCCAAAAGACAAAATGGACCTTTGCATTCTCCCATTTCCCCAGCTTTGAATGGGATTTATTTGTCTTGGCTATACCCGGAATGGATGATACCATTCTAGGCCATGATTTCCTAGTTTACTGGAATCCGGATGTGAATTGGCAAGAAGGAGTAATTAACCTTTGAACCTTGCACCCCCAGAACGCTAACCTTTCCATCAATCAGGAATTAAACAGCCTACCTGACACTGTCATTAAGTTGGATGACACTTTTCCGCCAGGAGATTTGCAATATCCTGACCTTCATTCCCAAATTCCCTCTTCAGATTTAGGAGTTATTGCTTACCTATCCAGCTTACCTCTTTCCTGTTCCTTCAAAGAGAAACAGACACCAACCAAACGGTGTATTTTGAGCTCCCTAATCCTCTTGCACCATGCAAGCACCTCAAACCCGGTGCTCAAAGATGACAAGATTGAAGATTTAGAAATCATTCAAGAGTCTTTACCTTTGGTTTATCATGACTTTGCTGATGTCTTTTCAGCTACAAAAACAGATAAAATGCCTCCATCCCGTCCTTAAAATCACAAGATCAAACTTACTGGCCCACCTCCGGCATCAGGACCAGTCTACTCTCTCTTGACGCAAGAATTGATTGCGCTTCAAGACTACATTGGGGAAAATGTAGCAAAAGGATTTCTTTGACCAAGCAATTCAAATACCGGTTCACCTGTCCTATTTGTTCCAAAAAAGGACTGCGGACTTTGCCTTTGTGTTGACTACAGGAAACTGAACCAGGTAACCCGGAAGAATGCCTATCCAGTACTGCCTATGTCACATCTCCTCACTCTCTTCCATGGAGCTACTTATTTCTTGAAGTTAGACCTTTGGGTGCCTATAACCTAATTTGCATCAAGGAAGGTCAGGAGTATTTAACTGCGATGAGAACCTGGTTCAGCAGTTATGAGTATACCGTCATGCATTTTGGCCTCTGTAATTCTCCTTCCACTTTTCAACATTTTTTCAACAACATTTTCTCCGATCTTGTAGGAAAATACCTCGTGGTATATCTCAATGATATACTAGTCTACTTGAGGAACCTTGAAGATCACATTGCACATGTGCAAGAGGTGCTGCAGCGACTTCGCAAGAATGACCTGTTTGCAAAAGCCTCTAAGTGCGAGTTCCGTTCCTCTTCTCTTCATTTTCTAGGTGTTGTAGTCTTGCAGCAAGGACTATTGATGGACCCAGCTGTCAGCCATGAGAAATATATAGATGTCCAATTGTCTGCACAACTCATATGTCTACTTAGTACAGTGGTTAAGTAATGACTAAATGCTCTGCCTACAGAACACCCAGGTCTTGTTTTCAAGCCTCTATTGTGTCACTATTCTGATGTTATCAAGCATTTTGTATTTTTAAGAATATTTTATAATATTATTTTATAGTATGTTTTTAACCTAGATTTTATCACATAAAACTTTGATAAATTATATTATAAGTTATGTAAGATCTCATAACTCAAATTTGAGTTGGAATTACCAGGATGCGTCCATTTAGATGCAAAATGAATGTCAATAAAGATTTCCCTCTGTGGAAATAATATTCTTTAATAAATTCCATTTACCATAACCCATACAGGGGTAAATTATTATTAATGTTCTGTTTTTCTCTCCTTCCAGCCTGTGTATAACTTTCAGGAACCCATACAGGCTGGAAAAGCGTACACACAGAGGCCCTTCAACTCAATTGGGGCATATAAACTCTGTGGGATCATCTGCCAAGAATGTACATACTAATATAAGCCATAATATGGTTAAGAGTATGGTCTTAATCTTTAAACACATGCCCAGAGAGATCTGTTTAGAGTTATATGATGATGCATACTTATTCTGAAGCCCTGAGATCTTCCACTTGGCTGCTAATTAAGTTATTGGGATGATCTACAGTCTATATGATACCTGTTGGGGTGATTAGATTAAACTTTACATTGAAAATCACCCCCAATGAGTATGTAATTCCTGCTACTCATTGGGGAATAGTACAAGGGGCTCTGAGCCACTGGAGACGAAATCTAGGACAGTGGTCTACTCCCCTGATGGTCCCCTGAGTCCCCTGAGGACTCATGTTAATATAAAAGAGGAGGGTCTTTCCCCTATAAGTCCTTTTTCCTCATTGTATTTTTGAACCAGATATTGCATAGTTAACAAGCCCATTAAACTTAATCAAGAAGATTGACTGGGGCCTTTTAATTTAATATCACATCAATCCAACAATCAATAAGACAACTTCAAATTCGAGTTCAAGGTCCTTTTTGGAGTTGTAGCCCTCTCTGGCTACTATAAAGGGTGTGAGCTTCCAGGTGTAAGCAAATCTCCTTTGAGCTTTATTTATATAAAGCCAGGCCCCTTGCCTTTTATAAAGGTTTAAGGTGTGGCTATTTTGCTCCTAATACCGTAGTATTAGTTGAGTTGTACTGATATAAGCATTGAAATTAAGATAAAACTGACGTATAACACTTGTTATTGTGTTATTTTGCAGGTATTTGTCACAGCTTATTACAGCAATAGAGACAATACTCTGACACCAGCCAAGAGCAAACGCATATTGGACTGGCCCCCACCTTCTTCGGTTAAATCTCTTCAAGTTTTTGTTGGTTTCAGAAATTTCTATAGAAAGTTTATTGCGTGTTACGCCAAAAAAGCCATGAATCTTACTAACCTTCTTCAAAATGACATTCCTTTTGTTTTTACCAAACAAGCTACTTTGGAGTTCAAAGCTCTGAAGAAAGCGTTCACCACTGCTTCAATACTTGCTCACTTCAACAAGCTAGCTTGCACTATTGTCAAAACAGATGCAAGCGACTATGCAATTGCTGGAGTAATCTTGCAGTTTTCTTCCTCCACTTCTCTCTTTCATCCCGTTGCTTTTGAGTCTTGCAAGTTGCTCGCTGCAGAGCTTAACTATGAGATTCATGACAAGGAACTTCTTGAAATCGTTTATTGCTTGAAAAAATGGCTTTCATACCTTTTGAGCCTTAGGGAATCCTTTGAGGTTTTAACTGATCATAATTCTTTGAAGTATTTCATGAGCTCAAAAGTCTACACACGTAGACAGGCACGATGGGCCAAATACCTCTCCAAGTTCCACTTTACGATCACGTACCGTCCTGGGAAACAAGCGGTAGTTCCTGATGCTTTATCACATTGGGAAAACATTTACCCAGGGGGGAGAGAACCTTTGCCAAAAACAACCCTGAAAACGTTAGGACACTCTTCTCAACCCAATCTGCCCAACTCAGTTTGATCATTGCTTGCTTGCAAGATTTGGCTTCCAAACTCCAACAAGCTCAAAGCGACAACCCCAAGTGCATCAAACTTTGCAAAAGTGAAAACTTATTAGATAGTAGTTACAGTATTGATCATAATGACTTTTTAGTCTATGATAATTGTATAGTAGTACCAGATAATTCTTGCATTAAGTTAGATATCTTTGAGTCACGGCACAATTCTCCGCTTGCTGGTCATCATGGGCAGGATAAAACCTACCAATTGATTGCATGAGACTTCTACTGGCCTGGTATGACCAAAGAAGTAAAAGACTATGTTAGCCCGTGCTATGATTGCAATTGTAACAAGTCCTCAAAACACCGGAAGTATGGGCTGCTCCAGCCACTTCCAATTCCGCCTTGTCCTTGGCACTTGCTGTCTATGGATTTCATCTCTCAATTACCTTCTTCTAGCGGATATGATGCAATTCTAGTAATAGTAGATTGCTTCTCAAAGATGGCTTTATTTTTACGCAGTAATGTGACGGCCTCTTCAGAAGACTTAGCTAACTTGTTCATAGAATATGTATTTTCAAAACATGGCCTCCCTGATAATATAGTTAGTGATTGTGGATCTCTGTTTGTCTCAAGCTTCTGGACCTCGCTATGCCAACATTTGAAGATTACTCGCAATTTATCAACGGCTTACCACCCGGAAACGGATGGACAAACCAAGCAAGTTAATCAGATCCTCGAAAAATATCTTTGAATGTATGTTGCCTATCAACAAGACGACTGGTCACAATGGCTCCCACTAGCCAAATTTGCCTACAACAATTCCACTCATTCCTCCACCAAACAGTCGCCCTTCCAAACTCTTTATGGTAGAAACCCAACTTTCTTGTCCCTTCACCTAGCACCTTCTCAACCTGCTACCAATTACCTTGAACAAATTCAATCCCTTCAATTGCAACTTTGAACCAACCTCAAAGAAGCAAACCAGCGCTATAAGGAGAAAGCAGACCAATCTCGCACTTTGGCACCAACCTTTGCAGTAGGAGATCAAGTATGGCTCGATGCTTGCAAAATTTTCAGCACTTGCCCAACTCGCAAACTCTCCAAAAGAAAGCTTGGCCCCTTTAAAGTAGAATCAGTCATCTCCCCTAACGCCTTTAAACTTACTTTACCTGAAAAAAGGAAAGGTATCCACCCCGTCTTTCATGTGTCTCTCCTAGAGCCAGCTCGAGTCCTATACCCGGGCAAGACTCATCCCCCTCCTGAACTGGTCACTGTCCTCAATCATCAAGATTGGGAAGTAAGCCGTATTCTGGATTCTAGGTTACGCAAAGGAAAACTTCAATAACTTGTTGAATGGTCTGGCTTCCAGTCCGACAAAGATTGCACCTCATGGGAACCAGCCCATCACCTTTGCAATTCACCCAATCTGATTTGAGACTCCCATGCAAGCTACCCTTGAAAACCTCAACAATCATGATTCTATCCCATCCAATCCCATTCCATTCCATTCCACATTTCATCCCATCCAATCCCATTCCATTCCATTCCACATTTCATCCCATCCAATCCCATTCCATTCCATTCCACATTTCATCCCATCCAATCCCATTCCATTCCATTCCACATTTCATCCCATCCAATCCCATTCCATTCCATTCCACATTTTATCTTATTCAATCCCATTTCATCTTGCATTCTGTCTCATCCAATCCCATTCCATTCCATATTCCATCCCATTTAACCCCATTTTATTTCACACCATCATTCCATCAGTTAATTCCTCCATCTCACCGTGTTATTCCTTTTTATCATTTCCCTTTCATATCTACTAAATAAAAATTCATTCCTTATTATTATTAAAAAAAAAAATTCTATTTATAAATAAAAAAAAAAGAAAAGAAAATATATATATTTATAATAAATAATTACAAAGTGTCCTTTACTTCCTTCTCCGCATCCTCCCAATTTGCCGTCAATTCCGCAACCATGGATCAAAAAGTATCCAGGTCTTCATCATTGATTAATGCAGACATTCTTCGGAGCACTAGCACTTCCGTTACAATGTGCCTCTCAAAGATCTCCTTGCACCTCGCAACCCAAGCTTGCTTTGGCCAAGCATTCCATCCGCCTTCCTCCAAGAGCTCTTCGTACGCTCTCTTCCTTTGGCCTCCCAACGTGCCTTCTCCAATATCATCCGTCAGCCGCCTCGCATCCGTTTCGATCGGCCCTACGACTCGCACCAAATTCGTTTCGCCTCTGCCTTCCATTTCTTCCATTCCATCCACTCCATCCCTTCCATCTCCTTCATTTCCTTCTCCTAATTCATCCACTCCTTCTCTCCCTCCATTACCGTTTCCTCCATTTCCTGTTTCTCCTTCCACTTTGTTTCCTTCCTCCTTGCTCGCTTCCTCGGTTATAATTCCCACCGGTTCCGCACCGGAAACTTCGCCTTGCACCTCGGCATTCATCTGGGGCCCCAGGAGTTCAGTTGGTGGTCCCCAGTAAGGTGGTGGTGGTGGTTTGTTTGTGGTATATCTTTGAAAACAAGGCAACACTAGCAAAACAAGAAAAATTAGTTATTATTTTATGATCATTAGTCAGTCCAGAGTAGTACTTACCAGGAACTCAAGTCCCCAAGTATTCAATCTCCGGCAATGGTGGTATCTTGCAGTTAACCCTTGGCGCGGACCTACGACTTCGCATCTCCCTTGATGATTCCGCGGGACCCTTGACAGTCAACTCAAAACTTATAGGAAAGTTGCATGCCACCTTGCAAAGGCGACATTGCTCACACTTGCCTCAAAGGCCTTGGACGGCAGTACTAGGAACACAACGCTTGTTGAGGCAAATACAGTTTTCCCAACGGCGGGATGACAATGACAACATTCTATATAAATTATAAATCTATTGATTAATAAATTAAATAATGTATAAGGGTATACAGTAATAATTAACGACTTGAAATCAATGGTAAAATTTACCTGAACGCTTGCAGGAGCTTGCGTCTTTATACCTGGGCAACTGTCACGCTTCGCACTTAAGGATTATTGTCTTCACCACTTTGACATGTCCTCTCCTCAGTACCATCTACCTCAGTCTAAAAGCGTGACACAAATAAAAGCACAACATCAATGGTGCAATCCGCTATTTCCTCTGGCTTGCGCTGACCTTCCAATCTTGGCAACCAACTCAGTATATACTTGCAAACTTCGCGGTTAACTCCATACCGGTCGGCCATCCATTATGAGATCCAATCTCCTTCCCTGGCCAATCAACAGCCTTGGACTTCCATCTTTGGTAATGCATTGTTTGTTAGTTTGCATCTACGTCTAACTAAGCCATCACTACTGTATAGTTTGCAATTGGACTAGTCCCTACCCTGCATACACTATTACCTCTCATTTGCATTACATTCAATGTCACTTGCTCCTGTCCCAATTCGTCATACAATTGTACGCTCAGATTCTATTGTCTCGCACTTACGCTATGACCTTGGATCTAAACCACTGCTTCATTTCCTATCCTGTTCCTGTCATTCATTGCCTCACTGCTTCAACTGTAGTTAGCTCATCATCAGGTTGTATCTAGTCACTTTGGATTACCTTATAAGGGCTATCCCCTTGCCTGATGATTGTCTCCTCAGTTAGTTAATTTCATACGTTCTTGCATTTTGCTACAACCTCATTATCACATTGGACTCAGGTTGATTTTCCTTCTTCAGAACACATTCCATCCCTCTTGCCGTTTGTTGAGTGGCGTAACCAAGTTCGCACTTTGCAACTAAGTCTTGCTATCTCGCACTTGCCCTTGCACTTTGTATTCCTTCGTGCTCACAATCATCTAAGAATTCCCCTATAGTATGTGGGGTATTCATGTGACAGGGTGTGGGTGTGGATATAGATATAGGTTTGGGTTATGGTTTATGGCCATGGTTGTTATTGGTATTTCTTCATACATAGTTATATTTACTTGGTTTGTTGATTCTGATTGCCATGATTGATTGATCCAAATTAAGAGACTCCTTCAATGTACTGACTAGACTCTTAATCCTTTCCCTAGCAGATGCTTCAAATCCTTGGTCTTGAATGGTTCCTGGTATTTTCCTGCTTGTTAATTTTTGAGGTTATTGATCCAAAAAATGAATATTATTGGCCACTGCTGGGACACCAGATGTGGAGACTCCTTTGGTCTGGGTAAAAAAAGTTTAGCAAATAGCTTTCTGGAAGTCACTTGAGGGGGAATTGAGTACTACAACTATTGATATGATAGAAGAATACTAAGGTTGGTTTTGAATTTCCTGCCCCTCTAAGTATTATAGTAGTCTCACAAAAATAAAAGAAAAGATATTTGTGGCTGATTTTCAGATAGAGTTGCTACTATAGTAGTCTTTATCAGACCTAGGATCACTGTATTCAAGCTTGATAAGGAAGAAATGGTGGAACAGATAGTTGACTGAGGCTATAGAAGCTGAGTAAGGGGATCATATTTTATCTTGTCTTATCCTTTATTCTTGTTTGATTGGTTACTGATGAATACTCCTTTGATATTACAGGTGATGATTGATAAAAATGAAATGGTTGAGCCTATACTTGAGACTGATGATGTTTGATGATCATCATGATGGTTGAGGTATGTGATGATGGATGTAGATGATTGATCATGATGATGGTGGATGGTGATAATGATGGATGATGATGATGATGGATGGTGATGGATGATGATGATGATTGATGGTGATGATGATGGATGGGGATGATGATGGTTGATGATGATTGATTATGATGGTGATTGATGGTGTTGATGATGATGATGGTCTTTTATAAGGGTTTAGTTTTTTATATAAGGGGTTCAGATTTTATATAAGGGGTTAATATTTTACACAAGGCTTTAATACCTTTTTAAGGGTGGCCACCCCAGGCTGGGTGCCTGGGGGAATGTGGGGGAAATGGCTGGAGAGAGGCCCTCTATTTATAGACATTGGGGGGGGATTCCACCTGGTGGATTACTTGTGTTTTTGGGTGGTTTGTCTGGTTTTTCAGGCAGTACCCTGCATATATTGCTTCTTCATGATGTCCTGTAAGATGCTGTACAGCCTCTACATGCATTGTCTTGCATGTATTGCTGTGTATACAGATGTGGTTATTTGTTTGGTGCTGTTTAAATTTCTTCTGTACTGCATGAGCCTGCTTGCATATATTGCTGTGTATACAGATGAGTTGATTTTTTTGGTGCTGTATTAATTGCTTCTGTCCTGCATGTGCCCGCTTGCATATATTTCTGTGTACAGATGAGGTGATTTGTTTGGTGCTGCATGCAGTGTTTTTCATATATTAATTCTGTATAGGCTGGTGAGAATTTTGGGTGTTGTATGGGTTTCATTTATTTTGTATGTACTTGAAGTATTCCAGAGTATGTCCATATATGCCTTTCACTGAGCTGTGCCACCTGATTGGGCTGTATCTTCAAATCCATGAGAGATAGAGGGGTACTTTGGCTGGGTCAGTATAGGTTATTTTTGGTGTAGAATCCTTTTTTGAGGTTAATTTAAGGATTGGAGCTTTCCTTATATTAGAAAAGTGAGTCTGATGGCTATAGGTTAGGTTTTGGTTTACCACAGCGTACAACTCCATTTTAAGTTCCTTCACAAGGGTGTGGGAATATCAAGCCATTTTTGATCCACAGCTTATTTTATGCCCATACCCTTGTGGAGCACTCAAAAGCCAAGCTGGACCTTGTCCACCCAATTTCACAACCTAATTATTTCCTATACACCATGATCTCTTCAGGAGTTGTACACTGGCCGCCCAGCCTACACCTCCATTTTTGGTTCCTTCACCAGCATTTGTTCCATTGATCCCACGTAGATCTGTCAACTATGGAGCTGTATGCTTTCCACCCAGCCCACAATTCAATCTCAGACCCTCTCAAATTGATATGTTGCAGACCATTTACCACAATCGACACAAGTGAGATGTCAAACCTCCCATCATTATGCATACTTCCACATTTAGAATTTGCATTACCCAGAATGTAATGACATCATATGCCACTCATTTCCAGAATGGTACATAATTTGATCAAGAATGGTTTACATCATCCACATGAGACTATGCCCCATGGAATCTATTAAAGGAATCCCCTATTTGAATGGCCCAGGCAGGCTGAGGCAAGCCCCTGCATTATGCAGAGCTCAGAGGTATCAGAATTGCATACTCCTACTCTGCTAACCTGCAAATCTGTCCACAGAGCTCCCCACCAAACAAACAATCTGTTGAAATTAATTTCTAATACAGAGCCACCTCCTGGTCAGGTCAAAGATTAAAGTAATCAACTTCACATTCTTTTCTTCCCCCTCACAGTCATTGTTCTTCCCACAATCTCCCACATATTCCATCCATCCTTCTATTAAATTCCTTACACATCACATTACTTCATCAAAACTTAGCCATGGCTTCCTTCACTGCTAAATTTCTTGGCCTCCTCAAAACCACCCTCACATCAATTCCTCAAAATTTTCTTCCCTATCTCATTTCCAACCCATAAACTCATTGGGTCTCCCTTCTCCACCATCATGGAAAACTTGCTGTCAGAATCCCAATGCTAGACCAACCTGTTGGCTCCTTACCACTTCCCCTGTCACATATTCTTCTCCCTTATATCCCCAATAAAACTTCATTTGATCCTGCTGGGAAATGCCCTTTGGAATTTCCCAACCAGACAGCTTCACAGATATTTGTTGAGGCAGTTCTGCAATGTCTCCTCCCAGCCTGTTGTCCCAATCACTTTGGCATTATTGATATGTTTCAGGAAATTGATATCTTGGCCATCACCACCTCCATTGTTTCCTCATTCATTACCCTTTAACGCCCTCCACAATACAATCCCGCAAAACACAACTCTGTCTCCCTTTCCAACCTTTCCACAGAAATTTTAGACCTCCTTTCCACTATCAAAGAGCTACATTACAACCCCGCTCTACTTAAGGTTCCCAGCCGGTGTGATCTGGACCCTGTTTCTCCTCTTGCCAATTTAATCAAAACCCATTTCTACCACATCATTCTCTAGGGCTTGCTTTCCTCCTTGATAGGGAATCACCACGTGCTGCATCCTCCTTGGCTTTGTGGAAGAGGACCTCAATGGATAGCGGTGGACTATGGGAGAACAAGATCACTGGTGAGAGCATATCTCTTACAAGAGGTGAGTAAATTCCAGAATTGCCACTTGGCTCTATCCTGGCCAACAACATGGGTCTTGGTAAAACAATACAATCAATTTCACTTATTGCAACCACCTTTCTGCAAGCCCAGACCTAGGGCCTTCCTCTGGATCCTCCCCCTGAAAAACCTCCACATCAAGCCACACTGATGATAACCCCCTGCGCCTCCTGAAAAATTGGAAAAGAGATATTATGAAGCATAGCCAGCCAAAGTCCATCAACTTTCTCACCTACCATGGAAAATGGTTGCATCATAACATGGCTTGTCTACCGTAACATGCAGACGTGATTCTCACATCATATTGCCTGGTTTCATTGGAATACAACAAAATGCAAGCCAACTGCAACACCCCATGATCCATTATCTTCTCCAGAAGATGATTCAGGATTTTTTTGGATGAGGAAAATTAATTCCAACCTTCATCTTGCCATCTTTCCTATCCAAGTATATTTTTTTGCACCAAACTGATTGCAATTCACTTTCATCACAGCACTATCAAAAATACCAAGGCAAAGCTTTCCCAAGCAGTCACCCAGGTTGCCACTAATTGTAGAGTTTGTATCACAGGAAAACCAGTGCAAAACTGCCTTCAAGACCTCCTCTCTCTCTCTCCTTAGTTTCCTGGGTATCAGTCTATAAAATGGGTACAGTGACTGGGCAACTACCCTTTTTCCCCATCTAAAAGCAGTGGACTTTGCCCCAATACAAATGGTCCTCCAACACACCACCCTTTGAAGGAGAAAGGTTGATTAGCTGTCAAATCTCCCCAGTATTACTCAAAACTAAATCAAGACACTGCTATGACCTGCAGCCAAAGACTTCTACTGTCAACTCCAGGACAAATTCATTTCCAAGATCAGGAATGAGCTGCCTGCTGATGGATCCAAGCCAATGAGTTTGTTGCTCCTCAAAGATCTTGGCCAGCTCATAGGAGCATGTAATCATACGTTTTTGGCAGACCCAAAGGTCATCATGGACCAAAATGGACAATTCATCCTCACAGAATAGTTGGGTACCAAGGATCACATCATGGGATTTGAAACAATTTTCCACCACATTGATATTTACACCTGCCTTGAGAGCTCCAAAATCAAACATCTCATTGGGATTATTCAGCCAGTATTGGTGGTGGTAGCCAGAGCAAGGAAATTTATGGTCTTCTTGTGTTGGAAGGCCTATCTTGATCTGTAATATTTCCATCTTTTTCTCCTTTTTCCAATCAGACCCCACTTGAAAGTTCATTTTCTCCCCCCATGTGCAGGATTGGAATGACACTAGATGAATACGGAATCTCCTCCTTTTGTCTTGATGGAGGGCTGATTGCAAAACAGCAAGAATCAATTCTTGAGAAGTTTTCATCAAGTAGCACAATTTATATTCTTCTTGCCTCTATTAAGGCGGCTGGTGTTGGAATCAACATCACATCAGCAAATGTTGTATTCATCATGGTAATCACCCAATAATTTCTATAAATTTTAAATTTACTTATTCTACATTCATTTGATCAACATAGGAACCCTGCTGGAACCCCAAAACCCAGGCAAAGGCAGTGGATCTGTTGCATCAAATAGGTCAAACAAGGCTGGTGCAGGTTTATTACCTCATTGCACCTAATACCATTGAGGAGCATATTCAAGAGGTAATTTCCTCATATGCCACTCATCATATGCACCTCACTGAATTTTCCATCTCTCCTTCAGATTCATAAATGCAAGGAGCAACTTGCATAGTAAGTCTTTTTTTTCCTGGAAATATACCCACCAACCTTACAGTCCGCTGATTCAGAAAATTGTGCTCATATCATATTCAGGTCAACTATTCTCACCACCAGGGATTGGAGGGAAGTGTTCCAATCCCTGAAGGATTACACATAAATCCCCTCTCCCTTAGCTTCTCATCTCCTTCTTCCCAATCTCACTCATATGTTTGCTGTCTTCCTTCCTCACTATCCTGTAAATTACTCTTGCATCACAATTCTTGAGACATACATTTTTTCCACTATGCCATGAGTAATTTTTGCTCCCAATTCACATCATGCCTGTCTTGCCACTTCCTGTCACCAATACTCCCATATGTGTAGATAAGATGTTACACTGTGTGACATTGTGCGTGACACCCTTGTCCTGGACATGAAACTGGCAGGAGAACAAATGGTTGGAAACCATTAAGAAGAAAATCGGTTGCCATCCATGTGGCCTTGTAATGGTTGCAGTCTGTCATGAGAAGCAATTTTCACCATACATAAAGAGTTGAAATGGTTGGAAACCATTAAGAACAACATTTTTTTCCATCCATGAGGCATTCTAATGGTCACAGTTACTCATGAGAATCAATTGCTGCCATCCATAAAAAACTGCAATGGTCAGAAACCATTAAGAAGAAAATTGCTTGCCATCCATGAGGCATTCTAATGTTCACAGTTGCTCATGAGAATCAATTGTCACCATCCATAAAGAAACGCAATGGTTGGTGACCATTAAGAAGAATATTTCTCACTGTCCATGATGCATTCTAATGGTCAAATTCCATCATGAGAAGCAATTGTAACCATCCATAAAGAGTTGCAGTGGTTGGTGACCATTAAGAAGAACATTGGTCACAGTCCATGAGGCATTCTAATGGTTGCAGTCTGTCACAAGAAGCAATTTTCATCATCCATAAATAGTTGCAATTGTCTGAAAACATGATGGAATTTGAATTTTTCAGCTCAATTTGCTTACATTGAACTCCAATGGATGCCATCCATAGAGAACTTTATTGGTCATCATCCATTAGGAATTCCAAATTGTTCAGTGCACTTTTCCCACATCTCAACGCCTCCAAACAGATTCACCATCCATGTGCTAGATTATTTTTCATCCAATTCAGCAAGTTAGCAAGGCTTAAATATGCACAGTTCTATCCCCAGATAATGTAAGCCACATGCATCACACCAGCATGACACACAAATGACCATGGACCTGCATATTGCATCATGTAGACATGGTCAGCATCTTTGTTTGTTTGGTGGGTTGCAGCAAGAAAAATGAAATTCTTCTTGTCAATGGCTGTAAATATCCCTCCCTTCTCTCAGATTTTTCCCCTTTTCTCCATTCCCCAATACCCCTTGAGCCAGCTTCACATCTTTTTCCCATCTATTTATTAATCCACTCACAATGCCATCCAGCGCTCCTACACAAGCAATCCCACCTTCAGGTTTGTTAACCCACTGTTTTTTATTTCATAAAATTGAAAGAATCATCCCTACCAACCTTGGCCTCCATTGACTAATGCCTTGGCATAATCAACAGATTCCTCACAATCAACTCATGAAGATGAAGGACTCTTGGCACCTGCAGACAAGCCCCACCCTGCATCAGAAGTCCAGGAAGTAACTGAGGAAAATTCTATCAGAATTTAGATACTATTCAAGAGATGGTCACTACCTGTGCTTGCCTCAGGATCTCAAGGTAAATCTGAAATACTGTCAACAGGTTAAACTCAAGCTTGAGAAATATCCAAAAAAGGCTAGTTTTTTCCCCACTGTCATTCTTCACATTTGCAGATTTGGAGGTCTGATTGGCTTGTTTTCCCTTAGAATACCATTTTAAAAGGTGTCTCCCCTGCAGAGAACGGCTGAAAATCACACACAGCTCCTCATTGTCCCAAAAGCCCCCATCACAGTCACCTTCAAAACGTCCACGCTTGAATCATCCACCTGTGGACATGACCCCACATCTACAAATAATGGGCAATCACAATCCAGCCTCCTCCTCCCCTGATGCAGCATCAAATCACAAAACCATTTCTCCCTCCCCTCAACCAGAAATCCAAATAACTCCTGAACCTTCCTTCTGGGCCCAACACACTGCAACCATGGAGGAACCCCAGGTCACTTCTGAGCAACCCCAGGTGGCCCCAGATCAACCCAAGACATCCAATCAAGCATTAGTGATTGAAACAGACCCAACCTCTCCCCAGCCCATTGTTTATGGTTTGGATTCTCCGCAAGATGAGGAGCCCACTTATGATTTTGATGATCAAGCAAGTAGTAATTATTTTACCATCATTTACCACAAAAGAATACGCAGGAGCTTCATTCAATCACTCAATCCTTCAAGGGTTGGAAATCCCCAAAGAAACACCAAATGGGATGGGATTCCGTGAATCACTTTTTAGATTTCTGTCTCCAGGCCACCACTGCTATGGAACCACTAGAAATGTGGTACATCTCGCATTCAGCCAATTTTGAGTATGGTAAATGGGTTCTGCAGATCTGTGAGCAAGGTTAGTTTTATTTGAATATCCCATCAACTTGCAAGATTTCTATTTGCTAATGGCCACTGTTTCATTTCACAGCAACCAAGTTTCTAGGCTCAGGTCCACATGAGCCATGTTGGGCACCAGACATCATCAGTTTTCATACCCTCAACCGCCTGCAGAACAGCTGTACTTGTCCTGCTGGTGCCCCCCCCCTAGATCAAAAAATGGCTCATCTAGAATCCAATCTGGTGCGCTTTATTCATGCCTAGGACCATCCCACTGGGAAAGAAATCAATAAATGGGCCAAGAAAGTGGTTTTCTAAGTGCAAACAGTTGCCAATGAACTGTGTGCACAGCCTCCCAATCCTCTCAAATCTCCTGTCTCCAATTTCAAAGCAAACCTACAAATGGTCATGTGGCTCAAACGCATCAAGAAATTGCCAAATTCACTCCAGCCCAAATCAATAGAGCATCACATGGTTCTAGACAATGAGGCAAAGACCAATCAGTCAGAGGCTATGCCCACCAATCAGTCAGAGGCTATGACCATTGATCCAAGGGACTGTCTTCAAGAGCTATGCAGCTTCATTATTCATATCATGAGCAGCTTCACCTTACTTCAGGATCATTCCCAGAAAGACCCAAAGGAGCCCATCACTTGCAAAAAGAAAAAGCCCAAGCACAAAGACCCTCCAACATCAATTGTTGAAAACTCTTCCCTCACTGTCTCAGAGTTTTCAAACAAATAATGTTGCACTTAATTGAATCAACTAAAATTCTGCCACAATTTCCTCCCTTTTGTCTTCTACCTGCTTGCTGGCATCTGGGGGATCTTCATTGCTTCAAGAGACAGAAGGATTTCTTCATTATGTGATTTTCATGAACTCCTCTTTTTAATAAAAAAAATTCAGTCTGTCTTTGATGGGAGACCTTCACCCTAGGAACCCATATGGCCTCACCTTCAAATGTACATTCCATCCATCATGCTCAGTATATATGAGAACCCTCAAGATACTGGAAAATTGACATTACCCACCCAGAATAATCTAGCCAAGGCTATTGCTCATGACTAAATGAATCACATGAACAAAAATTCCTGTTCCAACATGCCTTTCAGCATAGAACCCCCTCCAATCTCTGAGTTACCAACCTCCGATGGTTAATATGAGTGTTTTAATTTCTTTTCTGAGTTTCTCTAGCTTTACTGTTTCATCTTCCATGAAATTTGAATATTTTTTTCATAATTTTAGCTGTATTTTTCATTTGTAACATTTCTTAAAATTCTTATATCCAAGATAATTCATAATAAAATGTTTTAAAAGAGTGATTGTACAATAGTTTTCAATACTGGAAGCCCCAGTTACAAAAATTTTCCCTGAGCAGTGAGATTGGATTCCTCAAGGTCAACTTTTGGATTTGGACTTTCTTAAGCTCTGACCCACCACTCAGCACTTTTATATCACTTGCATTTTCAAAATGCCACAGATTGTTTTCCCCCACCCACTACTCAACCACCTTTCTGAAGCACCCATCAAGAACTACTTAAATAGGATCTCTTTCCCCCCTCAAATGGTTTCCCCCCATCCCATCCCACAACACCCCTTGACTTTAACTTCCAGTTCCACTCTTAATATCCAAAAATGCCATATTTTCCATCCATTTAAAGATCATCATCTTTTCCCCCAAGCATACCAAGTCCTCTCCCCTGTGAATTGCCACCATCCAAATCAATATTTTTATGGCCAGGAACAAGACCAAAGCATATAGTATTTTCCTTGTTATTATCATTTATGTTGATTCCCCAAGCTGAAATTTTCCCAATCCCTCCCCAATTTTTCATTGTACTTCTATTTTGGCAATTCTATGATTTGATATGCTACGGATATGTCCCCTGGTGAAACTTAACTCCATACCACTTAACTATTAATGTTTTTACTTTAACCATTCACCAGGACAAAAGCATATTGCAATTGAACGATTTCTTGAGGAAAACCAGCTCATTACAAATTGAAGAGGGATCTTCTCTTTACCCAAAAAAACACAGGTAACAAGGACAAGAAACAGCAACCCAAAATTCTGTGGAGGTACAGGTCCTACAAAAAATGCAAGCTCTATTTCCAGATTGATCCTGAAAATTCCAGAAAGCCAACAAATGAAGAGTTTTAAGAGGCGCATGCCTTTGTTGAATCCAAATTTCAACTAGTTTATCATGGTCAAGTGCTCCTGATGGATAAGGAGAAGGATGATATTATTGCGTATATCAAATTTATCCCAATCCAGGACCTATCACCCCAGGAGTATGATGATATTGAATTTCTTTCTTGGTTCCTGAACTAATGCAATAAATTTTTAAACCCAGTGGGCTCACCATCTAGATCATGGGCAGGAAAAATGTGGGAAATTGGATGGAGAAAGGCCAAGGTAACAGCTAAAATGATTGGCAGATACATCAAGGACCTAAAGACTGCTACTGCCAAATGCAAGTATGAAAAACCTATGTCTTAGTCTGAAAGGGCTTCTAGTATACTCGGAGGATTCTTCAGAAATATGGCACATGTTCCATTTAAGAAAAACCAAAAACCCATGCAAAATTATCAAATCCCATCTTTCTCCAACTTATCAATTGATGATCCTCTTGGAACCAGCTCCTGTTCACCTCACCTCACTTTTACCTCTGATGGATTCTGCAATTGGCCCTATATTGATGAAAATGATATATCCAACTTTGCCTTTGCTTTATTTATACCACAGAAGAAAGCATTTGGATCACTTGCTACCCCCTCCAAGGGCTAAAATGTTCAAGATGGGCATTTTGTCATACCTGACTATGGGGTTGGGATCAATTTCTCTACTAAAAAAGGAATTGTTAAGTTACTCTGGCAATCCAAAAAGTATCAGCTCTGTACACTTCCTCCTGTAGAAAATGCTTTGTATACCCATCTTTCCATGTCTTTACAAATCAATTCTAGAGCCCTAAACACTTGTATAAGCATTCAGGATGGTACTATACATTATACCAAAGCTAAAAAAAATAAATTACTCCATATTTCTGATCATAATTATTATTAGCATAGAAATAAAACTGTTTCTTTTGACTCTTTTATCTTGAAACTTGTTGGTCTTGAGAATAATGTATAATGAATTTATGAAGAAAAATTCATCCCACTGCTTGGTCTGCTTTTCAAAGCAAGATCCTGAGGTAACATTTTTTTTTATGAATTGGTTCTGAAATTTTTCCAATTTTGATTTGCATGATAATCCATAATCAAATGTTTTAAAAGAGTGATTGTCCAATATTTTTCAATACTGGAAGCCCCAGTTACAATAATTTTCGCTGATCAGTGAGATTGGATTCCTCAAGTCCAAATTTTGGATTTGTACTTTCTAAAGCCCTAACCCACCACTCAGCACTTTTAGATCAATTTCATATTCAAAATTCCAAATATTGTTTTCCTCCACCCACTACTCAACCACCTGGATGAAGCATCTATCAAGAACTACTTAAACAGGTCCTATTTCTCCTCTCAATCTATTTCCCCCTATCTCATCCCACCCCTTTCAGCAATATTTCACATGTTCCATTGCAGAAAAACCAAACCCTTGTGAAAAAGTATCACATCTCATCTTTCTCCAACTTATTTTTTTATGATTGTCTTGGAACCAGCTCTGATAACATACATGCAAATTGCATCCACATATTTCTTGGCCAAAATGCAACAGTATTTGGCCAAAATTCACCAAATGGGATTGTCTTTGCAGCTTCCAGGGCACCAAATCATTTCTCAAGTCTTTGACAGGACATTGTTGTGATATCATTGTCATGGATCTCACAAGCTTCCAAAACCATCTGCTTTGCTTGTAGCCCAATTTTTTCAGATATTTGCTACAGAAAGTAAACTACCAGCAAAGGAGCATAGATTTCTTTTGTGTTTTCCTTTGTCCACCATTTATCTGGATTCCTGTCATTTGGATTGATTTTTCATTCAGATCAATGGTGGAGCAAGGAAAATTCAAAAAAAAATCTATCCTCCCTTGCTGATAGTTTAATTTTGTGAACAAATGTCTGGATACATTGGGCTACTAGAAAAGCAGATGGTTTTGGAACCTCATGAGATCTATGAAGATGAAATGACACCAATGACCTGTCACAAAGACTTGATGAGGGACTACTTAGGTGCCCTGACAGCTGCAGAGGCATTCCAATTTAGTTAATCCTGGGCAGTTACTGTTGCATTTCATCCAAGCAATATGTGGATGCAATTTTCATGTATGTTATCAGAGCTGGTTTCAAGAGGATCATCAAATGATAAGTTGGAGAAAGACAAGATGTGATTCTTTTGCATGAGGGTTTGGTTTTTCTGAAATGGGACATGTGCCATATTTCTGAAAGGGGTGGGATGGGATGGGGCAAAATGGCTTGAGGGGAGAAAGAGGACCTGTTTATCAACTTTTCATTTACCATTGCCACATTTTCCAGCTCCTTCTGCAAGTATGCACTCCAAAAAAGATCCATAGCATTGTCTGTCCTGACCCATTTCACTGCAAATTTGGTGATGTTATTGAACTTCCTGATCCATTTCATGACCTTGCCAGGTTCTTTCAACCATAGCTTTAATGTGATGATTGAAACCATCCCTGATTTCACATCAACAACCTTGAGGATATGCCAAGAGCCCTCCATTGAGCCAAGCCAAACGGTTTGGGGGAGGAGGATTTCCCAGAGGAAGTCCCTGTCTATTTCTCATATGTTTGGGCTGATTGGCCAACTCAAATATCTCCAGCTGCATTCTACCGTGGTGTCCCCTGCCTCCCTTTTGTAGCCACCCAGAAAACTTGTTAGGTTCTCAAATCCGTGTGATCATCATTGGCCAAGCAGCACTTATAAAAAAAATTGATCCTGGATATTAGATCTTCAAGTTCAATAAGGTGAAATGCTTATTTGGTTCAAATTTGAAGAAATTTATGACCCTGTAGCTCAGTTGCGTGTAGGATGCACTCTCTTCTGAGTTATTTAGCTCCACAATGCTCATGAATGATTGTGATTATTGCATCATGTTCTGATAAATCCAAGTGAATTCCCAATCCTTTGCATGTCTTTTGCAGAATAAACATATTTTACTTTGGTCATCCTGAATTTTTCATTTTCTGTAATTCAGATGGAGGGATTGCATGCATCAATTTGGATGCAGAGTGCCACTAGCTACAAGCCACCAGACCACAAGGCGGGCTCTTCATTTCACTTTGATGATCTCCATAAGCAAATCTATGAAAGTTGTTAAGCTCAGCATCCCATCTGACCAATTAAAATGGACATCTGTCCTTGAATGAATGTTTCAGGAGTTTGAGAAAAGACAAATTTGAAAAATTTTGGTGACTGAGAAGACTGGACCAACTCACACTAATCAGCCTAGTTGAATTGGATTGATTTGAAGTCACCAAGGGATTGGTGATCACTCTGCCTCAAATCTTAACCATAAGAAGATAATTTGACCTGGTTGGTGTTGGAACTATAACCATTTGATCAAGATTTACAAAATCAAAAACCTTTTCTGTCATCCATCCTTGTGGTGGGGGGGATTTCATCACCCCCCCCGCCTGGCAAAAAGATACTGCCGCAATGATAAATTCCCATGGCCAGGGAGCAGTCCCAACCAGCAGAGCGGACAATAAACCTGGACCACAAGAAACAGATTTAATAGCCATTATGGCAAATACATTTTTATATAAGTGCACCAATCTTTGTATTTTAATTTGTCACTACCACTTGTTTGTTCATCATGTCATCAATTCTTTCCTGCAAAACACTGTATCCATTCAAAAATCCAAATTGCGCCTCTGAGATCCTCATTAATTTTCAATCTATCCAAGTCAAAATTCATTTTCAAATTCTATAAAATAAAAATTTATACACCTTTGAAATTCTTCCAGTTGGACCGCCCCCCTGCCCAGCAAGAAAGCCACCAGCTTGCAATGGGGGGGATTTCTTCAACTCCCTGCCAAGAAAGCAAGAAAGGGCGGAGCAAGCCAGCGGTTCTTGCAGTGGGGGGGACTTCATCACCCCCCCACCCGGCAAGAGAGCAAGGGGGGAGGAGCCGGTGTTGCTTGCGGTGGGGGGGGGGACTTCATCACCCCCCCACCCAGCAAGCAATAAAGGGGGGAGCAAGCAAGCGGCTTGCAGTGGGGGGGACTTCATCACCCCCCTTCCCAGCAAGCAAGCAAAGGGGGAGCAAGCTGGTGGCGCTTGCACTGGGGGGGGACTTCATCACCCCCCCCCCCCCCCGGCAAGCAAGCGGAAAAGGGGGGGTAGTGGTTCTGGAGCTGAAGTGAAATGTGATACCTGAAGGATAAGATGATCCAGACAGGAATTGGACTCAAAAGAATTGCTCATGAAGGTGACTGGAATTGGAGGCCATTCTTTCTATGCCTCCCACCCAAATTGAGCTTGGTGGTAATCTATGATATCCAAACTTAAGCTTAAAATGAAGGAAAATAGAAGCAGAATAATGGATGAGTTAGCTCAAGATGAATTGAGGAAAATTAAAAGATTTGAAGACTCAGAACTTAAGCCTGTGGGTTTTTTTGGTGCAGGCACTCCTACTGTCAGTTCCATCTCATTTAAATATACATATTTAATCATTCCATCCCACAAGACTAAAAGCAATCAAACCCAAAAGCAAAAAGAAAGAAAGAAAGAAGACTGAAGAAGTTCAATTAGGGAAGCCTATTGGAGGGAGAGCAGAGCAATATACATCACTAAGACTCATCTACCCTCCACACCCAGATCAAGACCATGTACCTTGACCTCAACATCCCCTGGCCATTCAGTCATCTTCACCATTTACTCAATCCATCCTCTTCTTCTTCTTCCTTCAACCAGCATCTCAAGTCAATCTCGCCTCTCACCACTAATTGATCACCCATCATCATCAATATCTGGAGAGGTATCCCAAATCAGGACAGAATTTGATTTAGAGATTTGGTGGATGGTTCCATCCAACTTCAGTCTTCCTCAATCAATCCATAAAACTCACTCCAGTTCAGCCCAGCCCAACTGAAAAATTATCCTCACCTTCACTTCTTCCCCCATAGTTGCTTATACGGTCATTGCCTTCAATCTCATCATCCCTCAATCCCTCAACCCCTCCCTTTTCACCTCTCACTTCACCTTCTCACCCAATTGGCCTCCCTTCCCCAATCTCAACCCTTTCACCGCTCCCAATCCATCAATTCCTCTCATCCTCCAATTGAGTAGATTGACCATCCTCATGGATCAGAATGTTGTCAAGGGTGGTAAAGGTATCTTTGGCTTTTTCAGTCTTCCTAAAATTCCTTTGATCTATCTCTACCCTCCCATCTTGACTTTTTTTTGTCCTCCTGACTACTCTACTTACCATCATCATCATTGGCCAAAATCTCAGGATGCTTACTTTAGTAAATACTCCATCCTATCTGCAATGCCCTTGGATGGCCCTGCCTTTGCCCATGCTTTCCTCTCACTCTCCTCTCCCTCTCTGACTGGCATCAATCTGATCTATCTTGATCTGGCCTCTTCACCCAAACGTGGGTGAGCATTCCTCTCTCTTTCTATCTCTCTCTCCATGGGTTGAAAGGATGAGAAAAAAATTTTCAGAGTCAGAGAGACAGAATCCTAACCATTTTTTATCCTTGAACTAAAATCCCAAATCCCAAATCCCATCTCCATCCCCGGGGCTTCACCTTCTTCTAGTACCCTTTCATATGCCCCTCTCAACCGTCTCTCACGCTCTCCAACAAGGCGCTCACTTTGAGATCATCTAAATTCCATAAACAAACCCAAACTTATATCCAAGCTTCTCAACCCATCACTTCCCCATCCTTGACCCCTGTACTTTGACTTGTAAGAACCTAATCAATGCCATAAAGGAATTCATCCAAGTGGCCAACTGTGGTAAGGGATATGTCATCAGTTTGGCTGCTTGGATTTGAGCCAAGTTGAGAGCTCCTGATGAAATTCTCAACCTTTCAGTCCTCCTCCTAACCCCCCCTCTCTATTCCCACTCAAACAAAAAACACCCCTCTTGGGCTTTGGATGATCAGTATTTTTTTTTCTATTCTTTCCTGTTGGGAAAAAAAAAAGAGAGAGAAGATACTGCTCAGTGAACTAGCCTGCTTTGAAATTCCATTTTTGGATCTTAAGCCCCCCTTTCCCCGTTCTATCTGTAGTTTCAATTTCCTTGGCCTCTCCCACAAGCACGTCCAAAGAGCAATGATCAAGAATCACAATTCAATTTTCTCCCAAGCTCGTAAGTTTCTCTCTTTCTCTCTCTCTCACTGGCTATTTTCATTCATCCCTACTCATCCTTTCCTGCCGCCCTGTCCCCACCCTGACTCTGTCTCTCTCTTGAAAAAAAAAAAGAAAAAAAAAACTACCATTGGTATGATTCCCTCACCCCAGTCTCAACCCAACAGACTCACAAGGGAGTCATCTCAAATCCAATTTTGATCACAATTAGTAGTTTTAGTCGTAATATGAAGAGCGTAGGAGGCTGGAAAACCAGTTGGATCCCACCGGAGCTGCAGTTGGGGCGCCCAAAGTGCAGATCCTTTGAGGATGACCAAGGGACTTGATCCATTCAACCCACTTTCTCGAGTCTCCAACCTCCTCCGGCCTCCCACTCACTCAAGGGAGATCCCAAGCTCAATCGTAGACCTGATTTGAGTAGCCCTAGCTCAAAGGAAATAAAAATTTAAACAATTCCTCATTGGTTCTTGTAGACTTGGCTGATGATCATAGAGCAAGACCGGTGGGGATGGGATGGGATGGGATGGGAATATTATTGATTTAGAGCTCTTTAAATTTGTCTTTTTTTCTTCCTCTCCCTTATCTCCAAAAAAAATAAAATCAATCAATCAAATAAAGATCACAGAGCAAGCAAGGGGGGAGCGAGCCACTGGCTTGCGGTGGGGGGGGCTTCATCACCCCCCCCCCCCCGCCCGGCAAGCAAGCAAGGGGGGAGCAAGCCGGTGGGGCTTGCGGTGGGGGGGAATTTATCACCCCCCCCCCCCGCCCAGCAAGCAAGCAAGGGGGGAGGAGCCAGTGGGGCTTGTGGTGGGGGGGACTTCATCACCCCCCCCCCCCCTGGCAAGCAAGCAAGGGGGGAGCAAGCCACCAGCTCACGGTTGGGGGGACTTCATCACCCCCTGGCCCAGAGAGAAAGCGGAAAAGGGGGGGTGGCTTGGTGGGGGATTTCATCACCCTCCAACCAAGAAAGAAAAAAAGGTGGGATGGAGGTGCTTGGTGGGGGGATTTCAAATCCCCTCCCCACCTAGTGAGCAAACAGGGGGGGTTGGGGGATCTCAAATCCCCTCCCCTCCTAGTGAGAAAACAAGGGGGGAGGGAGGGGCTTGGTGGGGGGTATTTCAAATACCCTCCCCACCTCGTGATCAAACAAGGGGGGAGGGAGGGGCTTGGTGGGGGGATTTTAAATCGCCTCCCCACCTAGTGAGAATTAAGGGGGAAGGGAGTGGCTTGGTGGGGGGCATTTAAAATCCCCTCCCAACCTAGTGAGCAAGCAAGGGGGGATGAAGTGTCTTGGTGGGGGGGATTTCAAATCCCCTCCCCACCTGTTGGTTGAAAAGGGTGGGGGCCATGCATGTCCTCCAGGCTACCCCCCATAGTCACCTGGACCACACTTGGGGTCTGTCAGCTCCAATTTGGGGTCCTGCCCTACTATGAGGCAAACCACCTCACCTACCACAACCCACCACCCACATCATCCACCTCATCCACCACGACCACCACCCCATTGGTAAGTAACCTTTTTTTTCTTTTTTAAAAAAAGAGGGTATTCATTGTTTTTAGATACCAATCTTTTAGATATCAATCTTGATGGAATCAAATGAAGGCATGTCTGTTAAAAAGTGGTATGGGATTTAAACTTTATTCCTTGATATCCTTTGAACATAAAATTACTAATCAAAATTTTCATTCTGCATTATGTTTTTTTGGTTTTCCTTTCATGTTTTCATTCCTCCATGTCATTCTGAAACACATTTTGTAGTTGTGATAAGCTTGGCCTTTCAGGGGATGCCAAGGAGAAACAATGTGCATCAAAACCTCTTGTAGTAGGAAAGAGACACAGGCAACCAAACTCAAACATTACTTCTACATCCAAAAATAACAAAAATTTCAACCGTGCCAGAAGAAATTTTGCACAAGAATGTGATGAGCCAACATACTTTGTGGCACTGCGGGACAATCTTGCACCCAATCATGTTGTATTACCACGCATGTGCCCTCACATGCTGGTTAATGGTGTCAAAAACCACCAGTTTCAGCCCTACTTCATTCTTAAATACCACAGTTTGAAGGCCCCCAAAAGCACTCCACAAGAGGATACTTTGTGCAACATTGTCTCTGACTTGTACCAGATGGCAAAAAAATGCCATTCACTCAGCAAGAAAAACACAGCAGCCTTTACTGGCTGCATGCATGCCATTGGATTTTGTGCTGGAAGTGATAAAGGTGCTTCTGCAGGTCTGTCCAATTGATTATGTCAGATTTTGTCAGAAAACTCAAAGAATTTATCTATTTTGTCTTCAAATCAAAATTAGGAGTCTATTATTGCAAACCAGTTTGGATGAAGAGACCATCAAGAAGGATGATGAAATGTGGGAGCATCTTCCTGTACACAACAAATTTGTCTTTGAAAGAATCCAACCACTGTTTACTTCAGCTCGTGCTCAAAACAAGAAATTTTTGGATCAATATCTAATCTCAAACTGGTCTTCATCTGAGTGGGTGGAAAAGGAGCAAGATTTCAGCATGTTTTTGAATGTGGTTGTGACATTTGATGACTTCTCAAAAAAGCTCCATACTGATAAGAATGACTTAAATGGTTTTACATATGGGATATTTTTTTACATCAACAGATCTACAGGACAGCCTATCCTTCCTACCTGAAATGATTTGGGTCAACAGGACACCCTATCCTTCCTCCCTGCAATGATTTGGGTCATATTTTATCTTTTCCAAAACTTGGTTGTATTGTTGACTTTGCAAAAGCTGAAGGCATTATTGAAATTCTTTGGCAGACTCAATTTTTTGATCATCAGACTACATTTCCTTGTCCTATTTAAAAACCTCTTCAACCCACACTCACTTTGGATGCTCATTCCAAATTAACAGAAAACTAGCCAATGTATCTTCAAAACTCCAAAATTGTAGTCCTTCAAAACTTTATGAAAGAATTTGGGGAAAGAAGGCCCTATATGGTTGATTTTGTTGCTTCTATTGTATTTTTCTTCTTTTTGAAAGTTTTATCTAATCAATAAATCAAATATATTAACAAGCCCGATAATTGAGCAATCTCCTTGAGTGCCTCCACTGTTAGGAAGCAATGAAGTGATGCAGGGATGTGATGAAAGTGGGGAGGAATGGATGAGAGCATGGATGTGATGAAAGCAATAATTTGATGAGGGTGATAAAGCTATGAAAGCATTAAAGTAGAGTGATGAAGCAAACAGGATAGGAATGGAGGTTGAAACCAGGGGTGATAATGTGAAATGATGGGTTGAGTTGGTGAAGCCCTTCAACTACTCTATTTTAAAAAATCCATTTATTTTCTGGTAACTCTGACAGGTCTGATATGAAATAAGTGGTTTTTTTATTTTTAATGGTGGGCTTGAACTGGTGGATTTGGGTGGAAACCCACAATTAAAAATGGAAGGTTTGCTTAACTCTGATATGCCCTAATTTGACCTTTTCCTGTGTTAAAGACTCCTCTCATGGCTTAATTTTCATAAATCAATTTGTGATTGAGTGACAATTTGTTCTGTAACTAGGGCTGGTAGTCAAAACATCTGAGGTTTTTGATTGCATGCCTTGGTTACTAGCCCTATTCCCACACAAGTTCATTTATTTTTTTTTCTTCCTGCTCAGTCCAGAACTAGGAGACTGCATTTTTCCATTTTTATAAATTTCACCTGTTGAAACATCTGAACATTCTCACCCACCTCCTTGATCAGAATTACTGCGCCCCGCCTCCTCTCTTCTTTCTTTCTCTCTTTTCCTTCACTTTCTTTCAAATGTCACACGTACAGACCGGGCGCTCCTTACTCTACCTTAAGAATCTATGGTGTGGCAATACCTGAGGGTTTCTCCAGGCATTTTCATCATCAAATTCTTACTTCTCATTTTCCAAACCATCCGAAGAGGCCTTACTCAATCTGTCAATCTCTTTCCGCCTTTCTCCTTTTCCTTTTCCAAGTCTTCTCCTTTTTCCTTGTTTTGTCTGTTATTCTTCTTTATTATTCCACCTCAACTCAATCAAACTTGAAACTTCAACCTCATTTCTTTGGCCTCATCCTCATCCATCTCTGTCTGGTAAGACTTTAAACCAATCTCTTTGCCTGCCCATTTGTCATTCCTTGATTCTCATTTTACTCTTTGCCGTATAAATAATCTTCCTTTTTCTACCAAATTTTCTTTCCATCCTCAGTTTCCCTACTTTATCAAACCTATCTCAGCTCTGCGGTGTCTTGATGTTTTTTTCTTCCTTCTCTATTTTATTCCTTTTCTCTTCTCTTTTTATTTCTTCACGCTGATTACCCCCGTTTTCCAGCCCTCTTGAAATCTTAATTTCTTTTACTCTCTCAGTGATCACTAGAAATCCAACATGGTTAAAAGCCAAATTGATCCCAACAAACTCAACCGTACAAATGGAGGGATTAAGCACCAATGGATTCCGCCAAATCATCCTTAAGGCCTCTCTCAAAGCGGTTCCCATACTCACAGACAAAAACTACTCTATCTGAAAGGATAAAATTTTGATGCTGCTGGAACTCAAAGGTGTTAAAGAAGCGTTGGATGACAATAAAAAAAGTCTTGGCTCAACGGACAACATGGAAATTTGAGTTATCTTACTCTCTCAAATCAACTCAATCACTCACAACAACGTGGTCAATCCTTTGAATATTTCTTCTGCAAAGCTTGTATGGCAAAATATTAAGGAACAATTTGCTTCTTCTCAAACTTCCAATCAAGCTTCAATCTTTAACGAGTTTCTCTATCAACAGTTCAAACTGGATGCAATAAAATCCTTCATTAAAGATACTAAGATTTCCATAAAGAAAATGCTGGATGTGGGAATTAATCTCCCTGATGATATACTCTCTTATCTCATTATTTTTAAATTCCCTTCCTCTCTACAATCTCTCCGGCAGCAAATCATGAATTCTGACAAGAGTATCTCCGTTGATCTTGTTCTCAACCATCTAATCCAATTAGACAACAAATCCGGATCCAAATCTAAGGAAATCAAGTCAAACAATACCGCCTTAGTTGCACCTTGAAATCTGAAGAAACCTGTCCCTTGCAAATTACAATGTAAGAGAGGCTTCCATGATCCTCTATCTCCTGATCATTCAGAGGATAAATTCTGGCACAAACATGAAAATCTCACTCCAGACTGGTGGAAAGAATCCCAAGCCAACTGGAGAGCTCAAATGAACTCAAATTCCAAAGGCAAAGAAGTTGCCCATTACCACGCTCTGCTGAGGACTTGGATAGAAGAAATCAATCCAGCCAACCAAATCATTCTTGACTCTGGAGCATCATGACATATGTTCAATTCTACCAATTTCTTTGTTCATCTTTATCACTGTTTCAATGGCGACTTCATCAACACAGGAAAAGAAGGTTCCAAACTTTTGATTAAAGGAAAAGGAACTGTTCAACTTGTCTGTAAAAACTCTGTGGTGACTCTTTCCAATTGTTTCTACGTTCCCAATCTTGTTATCAACCTCATTAGCCCTGGCAAACTCATCTTGTCAAAAGCTTGCTTGCTTGTATTGAATGGGTCTCAATTCCATCTTTATTCCAAATCAAAGCCTGTTTTCTCTGGCTTCATCCAAGGTAACCTCTTTGTTCTAAATCTTCCTTCTCTTGTAGGAGCCAATCAAAAACTCTTCCACCTCTCTGGCAAAGATTTTATGACCAAGAATCTCAAATACATTCACAAATCTCTTGGACACGCTAGTCCTTATTGTCTTAAGAATCTCTTCCCCAATCTTTCTGCTGAGTCACTCTCCAGGTTTCAATGCGTAGATTGCGTCTTTTCTAAAATTTCGAAGTCTACTTTCAAAAATATTCAATTGAAAGTATTGAAACCTTTTGAAGAACTCCACATCAATCTCATTGGTCCTATCACTCCCAGTTCCAGGAACCATATGAACTATATAATTTCTATAGTCAATAACCACTTGGGCTACATTTCAGCCATTCCTCTTCAACACAAATCCAATGCAAGTATGCAATTGAAGATCATCCTCAATCACAAACGTCAAAAACCGGATTTTTTTCCTGCCACAATCTGCACCAATGGAGGTGGAGAATTTTCCTCCACCAATCTCAACAATTTCCTCACCTCAAACTCTATATGTCATCTCATCATGGAACCTTACCATCACAAATACAATGAAAAAATAGAAAGAACTAACAGAACTCTGGCCAAATTGATTTGAGCTATTCTTCAAAGTTCCAAGCTTCCTCACAACCTGTGGGCCAAAATCTCCAAAATGTCTTGTCTAACTCTTAATCAAATTCCCAAAGATTCTCATTCTCAATCGCCCTATCAGATTTTTACTAATAAAGCACTTCCGTACAGTTATTTTCACCCCATTGGTTCCAAAGTTTTCTATTTGGACAACAAAATTTCCCACGGTGAAAAATTCAAGGATCAAAGCCTTACAGGAACTCTTGTGGGTTCCAAACCCAGCTTTCTATCCTATCAAATTCTTACTCCTGACAACATAATCATCTCCTCCAAACATGTAAAAATTTTCAAAGACTATGCTCCCTTCTCTCCTCCTGCTTCCTCCTCTTCTTCTAATCCTGACAACCCACTCTTAATCAAGTTGGATGATGACCTCCCTCTTCCCTCTGTTTCTTCTTCTTTCATTCCACTTCCTCTCTGTCCTGATGAATCTCAATCTCCCTCTTCTCCTTCCCCTTCTCTTGATACTCCTCTGCCTGAGGATCCCTCCTCAGATAACTCGTCCTACTCTTCTGATGATCTGAGAACCCAGTTAGTTCCCAGATACAGACTAAGAGATTGATCCTCTCTCAATCCTACGCTCCAATATGGTTATCATCACTACTAGGTCCCTAGAACCTTTGAACAAGCAAAAAAATGTTTTTACTCCATCAAGTGGGAAGCCTCTATGCACTCCAAAATAAATGGTATAGAAAATCTTTCCGTGTGGGACAATGATGAAGGACCAGAACCCATCAACCCGCTCAACACTACCTGGGTCTATTGTCTCAAGGATAACTGCCATGTAGATCCCTTAGTCTACAAAAGTTGGTTATGTGTTCAGGGCTTCAACCAGATCTATGGTCTTGATTATCTCAATACTTTCTCTCCTACAGGAAAGGCTGTGTCTCTTAGAATGGCTCTGCTCTTTGGTCTATATCATTCTCTTCCCATCAAACAATTTGACATCAAAAGTCCCTTCCTCCACGCCCCTCTATCAGATAAGGTCATTATCAAAATGCCCAAAGGAAGCAAAAGAAAATCTAAGTACCTAATCATCAATAAGTTACTCTACGTACTCAAGCAATCTCCTGCAAATGGGTTCCACACTCTTACATCCTGGATTCAAGAGCAGGGTTTCCACAAGTCTATTTCAAACCCTTGCTTATATATACACCCTGAAAGAAACTCTATTTTATTCTTTCACGTCAACAACTTAATACTTGTAGGCGCGGGAGAAGACTTTCAAAATGCTTTTCTCAATTGTTTTTCAAATTCCAGTCATCACAAACCCAACACCATCCTAGGTATGAAGTACAAACAAATCAACAATAAAATTTTTCTCTCTCAACCAAAACACATCAATCATGGCCTAGAAGAAGTCAAAATGAGCAATTGCAAACCTTCCTCCATTCCTCTTACCGTCAATTCCAGTCTATCCCCTGCCTCTGACAAAGAACATGAAGAATTTAAATCTTTAAAAATAAACTACCAATCGGCGTTTTTTCTCATGAATTATAAATCCTGTCTCACCCAAACTGACCTTAGTTTTTCTGTATCTAGTCTTGCTAGATTCTGCAAGAAACCAGGAATGCGTCAATGCAGGGAAGTCAAACGCTTCTGGAAATATCTCAAGGCAACCAAAAACCTCAAACTCACCCTTCAAATTCACTTTCCTAGCACCCAAATCAAATGCTGTAGCGATTCCACTTGGAGTGATGACCTGGAAACTTGAAGCTCCCAATCAGGTCATCTTTCTCTTCTCTTTGGATCTCTTATCTCCTGGAGCAGTTACCAAAAAAGAAATGTTACTCACTCTATGACCAAAGCCAAATTTAACCCTTTGGTATATTCCTTCTTGGAAGCTATCTGGATGAAAGATTTAGTAGCTGAACTTTGGAGAAAAGAACTCAAAACCAGTCTTCACTATATAGATAAAAAAGGTCTAGACAACAAACTCAAGAAATTTTGTTGCAACTCTAAAACTCGCCACATCAACATCAAAACCAAAGCCGTACAAGAGGAACTCTCCTCAGTCAAACTTATTTTAAAACTAATTCCCTCTCCTGAGATGAAATCAGGTGGTCTCACAAAAGCCCTGCCTTACCTCACCTTATCCCATTTGCTGAATCTCATTGATCCATCTCACTCAATCACATCTTCAGTCATACCAGCCACGGGGATTGTTGAAACATCTGAACATTCTCACCCACCTCCTTGATCAGAATCACTGCGCCCCGCGTCCTCTCTTCTTTCTTTTTCTCTTTTCCTTCACTGTCTTTCAAATTTCACATGTACAGACCGCACGCTCCTTACTCTACCTTAAGAATCTCTGTTGCGGCCGTACCTGAGGGTTTCTCTGGGCATTTTCATCATCAAATTCTTACTTCTCATTTTTCAAACCATCCAAAGAGGCCTTACTTGATCTGTCAATCTCTTTCCGCCTTTCTCCTTTTCGTTTTCCAAGTCTTCTCCTTTTTCCTTGTTTCCGTCTGTTATTCTTCTTTATGCTTCCACCTCAACTCACTCAAACTTGCAAATTCAACCTCATGTCTTTGGCCTCATCCTCAGCCAGCTCTGTCTGGTAAGACTTTAACCCAATCTCTTTGCCTTCCCATTTGTTGTTCCTTGATTCTGATTTTACTCTTTGCCGTATAAAGAATCTTCCTTTTTCTACCAAATTGTCTTTCCATCCTCAGCGTCCCTACTTTATCAAACCTATCTCAGCTCTGCGGCGTCTTGATGTTTGTTTCTTCCTTCTCTATTTTCTTCCTTTTCTCTTCTCTTGTGATTTCTTCACGCTGATTACCCCCATTATCCAGCCCTCTTGAAATCTTAATTTCTTTTACTCTCTCAGTGATGACCAGAAATCCAACATCACCTACTCTTTCTTTGCTACAATGCAAAAAGAAGCCTGTCTCTTGCCTTGGTTTCAACATTCTCCCTCAAAAAAAAAAAAGAACCTGTCCTTTTGTGTAGACCAGGGATGGTGATCAACATATCTCAGCGAGGATATTGAATTTTTTTTATCCCTTCTTTGGTTCTTTTTCCTTTCTTTCCTCTCTTTGGTATTTTGTCTTCTTCCATTTCAAATATTCTTCATTTTTTGGAATTTGAACAAAAAATTTTGGCTTGGCTTTCTGTATTTTCCCTGATGTAAAGTAGAATTATAAAAAATAAAATTACACTAACATAGGTTATTGAATAAGAAACCAACAGAAGAAAAGCCATGAATGCTGATTTATATAGGGAAATATTTTTACATTTTATGAGCATGGTGTGTTAGTATTATCCTAAATACATGTTTATGCATTTAATTTTGGGCAGTGAATAAGAGGACTTACCCATTTTTAGACCAATTTATGGAAATTCAAGTCTGGAAACAATCAGCCTCTTCTGGAATTTTCAAATTTCACTTTGAAGGAATTCTAAAGCACCAAATGCAGTAATTTTTGGATTATGTGTGGACTGCTTGTGAAGCAAAATCTTTGCTCATATCTAGCTTTCCCTTTACAATCTATTATGAACTTATGTGCCAGAAATTCAGCAAATTCTGATCTCTAGTCACAATATTTCACCACCTGCTGAAATTTAATGATGAGATACAGCATCACATAGCCCTGAGTATGCAGGTGGCGGCCATTTTTCTGTGGTGGTAGGGATGTACAAAGGTGGGATGACTGGGAACAAGATCAGCAAGTATCTGTGCATCAATTTTTACACCATCTAAATTGTCATAAAACGTTACAACAAACAAAGGATTGTGAAAAATCTAAAAAAATCAGGTCAACCATCCAAATCAACCAATTGAGATGTTTTCCAGTTCAGCCATGTCTTGAGAAGCAAGATACAGGCCAACCTCAGCAAACTGGCCAACTCAATCTCCACAACTTTTTCAGCAAGAACACGTCAAAAATGTGCTCATCAACTTGGCTATTTCTGCCAATTTTCTACTCAAAAGCTCTTCCTGAATAAGACCCACAAGATTCAGTGTCTTGAATTTGCTTGTTCCCATCTCCACTAGACCATTGATGAATGGATAAGGGTAACATGGAACAGTGAATCTTCCTTTGAAGTTGTCAAGAAAACTCAGCAAGTGATTTTCTGGGTACTCCCCCATGAAAATTACAAATCAACAGGTCTTTCCCCCACTTTCAAGAGTGGTCAAACAAAAATTATGATGTGGGGTGCTTTCATGGGTGAAATCACCTCCCAAATGGTTTTCATGCCACCAGAAAGAAAAAATTCAAAGTATTTCATACAGAATTTTTATGAAGGTGCTTTGGGACCTTGGATTTCAACAATAAACCATCAAGATCCAATCTCATCAGAAGATGGTGCTGGCTTTCATAAGGCAAGAATTTGCAAAAAGTGGCAAAAGGAGAAAGGACTCAAGAAACTCAAATTTCCAGCTAAATCACAAGACCTGGATCCCATTGAGAATTTTTGGTACAGCTTGAAGAGAAATATTCAAAGACTTTATCAACCAACCAACCTTAATGAGATGGAGAAGGCCCTCAAGAGTTCCTGGGATGATTTTCAAAATCAGAATTTCATTCATCACGTTGGAAGCATTCCTCAACAAATGAAAGATTTTGGTGGTTCTGCTTGTTGGTAAACCCTTTTTCTATATTTTTTTGGCTTTTCCCTATCTCCAACAGTCTTCCATCCATTCATTTTAAGCCTCAAAAAAATTGATGGCCCAGTTTTTTTCATTTTTGTTTCTGGAACAATTTACCCCATAGGAAAATTTAACCCATTTTTAGGCTTCACTTTTTTTTTAAAAAAAAAATGTATTTTTAATTTATATAATTGACTGCAACATGATGACCAGGCATTGAATTTTAAAATTGCCCATTTTCTTTATTATTTATTTATTTATTTTTTTGGTTGGCCCACAGTTTTCAAATCAGTGCAAGTTCATGGTCAAAATTTAACAGAACTTCCAGACCAGTACTCATCAGTCCCACCTTGGAAAATCTCATAATTTTCTTGTAGGCCCTACCCTTGAACTCATGGATGCGTTGTGTGTTGCCATGCCATCAGCCCCACACATAACAATTGTTTATTACATGAATGTTTCAAAATTTGGATGCCAGAGACATGTAGCTGGTTTTATAAAAACCTTAAAATAAATCTTTGAAAATTCAGGAACCAATATTAAAACACCTTCAACAATTCATTAAAAAAATCAAGGAAATAAAAAAAGAACTCTCATAGCATTTTTTGAAACTTTTCTTTGCCTTCTCAATCAATTTTTTTTTGATGATTTGGAATATAAGAATGTTTAAAAATCAATCAAAGAGATTGAAGATTTTTCTATGGGACTTTTGGGATCTATTCTTGGCCTCCCAAAATTGAATCCAACATAAAATAAATTCAAAATAACAAATTTTTTCAATTTTTATTTCTTACATCAAGCATCATGGTTTCTCTAAATTCTTTTTTACAGAATTTTAGAAAAAATTTAAATATGAAACTAAAAATTATCCTTACTGCCTATTACAGCTTTTAAACCACAGAACATTCATCACAATGAAAAAAACTTGAAATAAAATGGTTTTTCTTTCTTTATTTATCCTCTTTTCTTTTGGTTTGCTGAACAAATTGATGAAAGTTTGTAAAATTTCAAACTTTTGTTTAGAATTAAACCTTCAAAGGTTTGGAAATATCATTTTTTTTGTTAATTTTTGAGGCTATTCCTGTTTTTGAAAAGCTAAACCAAAAGAAATGAGCACAATAAACCCCTTTTGGGCTGTGGTGCGCTTTTTTAAGCCCTTTGGAATGCATAAATAAAATATTAGGTTGAATTTTTTCTGGGACCTCCTCCAATCTTTGAGTGCTCAAATACACTTATAAATCATCACATTAACCTCTTCCAGAAACCCAGGACCACATCACTCCACTCCACTCCATTCATCACCACACCTCACCTCAATAAAAACAACTCAACACTCAAAAACTACCAAATCAAACCTCCTCAATTCAAATCTTCTTTCATAAATTCAAATATTTATTTTCTGAAAAATTTTTTTGGAAAATTCTCAAACCTTCATCTCAAATCTTCAACTAATTGATACACCTCAATAAATACTTCAAAAAAACTGTTTTCCATCTTATATAAATTCTCTGAATAATTCTTTTCAATAAATTTCTGCTCAATATCTTTGTGAAGTATCAAATCCTATCTTAACTCAATTTTTTGAAATAAAACATCTTTTCACAATGACTCAGGAAGTAATCCACCCGATTTTTATAAATTTTTCACCAGGCCCATCCTCCATTACCTCATCTAATCAAACTAGTGATTCAAATCCTCTTTCTCCTTTCTCTGTTATAATTATGGCCAGCAATTAGCTTAGGCAAATTAGCAGTATTTAAAGCAAAAGAAATGCTGGACACCTTGCGTCAATAATTGCTGATGGGCTCTCACAATGGGGCAATACATTGGATGATATTGGTGATTAATTCAATTGGATGATGAATGAATGATGGAAAACAGCAGGGAGAAGAGCTCCTTAAGTACAAAAGATTGGCCTCTTGTGAGCCCATGATAAAACAAGCCAAAAGGAAAATTTTCCGCCCCAAAAGAGCCCTACAGGCTCTACAGGCCTTGTTACTTTATTTGGGCTACATCAGCCCATATGGCATCAGTCCCTGTACCCTTAAAACCAGCCTATTCCGTTTATTTCTGGTGTTTCCACCTCAATGGGGCTGAACCAGCCCCTTAACTGTTCAAAACCCTGGTTGGTTGTCACCTCAAAGGATGGCTGTTTGCCTCATGCAACCAGCCCCTGGCCATACAAGTGTCCAGGTGGGACCCAGGACACACCTGGGTCCAGTCTCATACTCACATGGGGGGGGGGGTGACCAGCGGACATGCTGTCCCCCCCCCCCCTCTTTCTCACATATCCCTGGAGGGGGCAGTGAAATCCCCCTACCAGGGGCCCTGGGGGTCAATACCCCCAGGGCGTTGCTATGGTAGGTGGGCTGGGGGGTGGTCAGGTCCTCTCCAGCCCTTTTCTCCTCCCCCTTGGTAAAAGGGGGGGGAGCACCCCTTTTGATGGTGGGGGGGTGGTCAATTCCCCCCCCCCACCGCTGGTTGCCTCAATGCAACTGGCCTAGCCGTCTCCTTTGGTGGGGGGGTGATCAAGTCCCACCCACCATGACCAGTTGATGGCTGTTTCCATCCAGCCAGCCCTCCCACTCCTCCTTGCAATGGCAAGCAAGGGGAGGGGGAGGAGCCGGGGCCTCCAGCCCCCCGGCAGCCGCAACCGGGGTGGGGGGGCTCCATTTTGAGTCCCCCTTCCCCCTACAACGGCCCCACGCAGGCCGTTGGGCCCCATAAACGGGCCGTAAGCAAAAACAGTGGCCCCAAGCGGTCTGCATCACGGGCGCCAGCCCCAACCGGGCGCCAGCCCCAACTGGGCGGCGGCCCTAATGGGCCCCCCCAAGCCCCAAAACTGAGTAAACAATACTTTGGCGGGCCAGCCCGTCTGGCCAAGTATGTTCAAAATAAACCTTGGGCCCGATCATGCCCATACAATCCCATCTGGCTGTATTTTCCCATATACCTCACTGGGCCCATTAGGGCTTGTGTACCAATAGACCTGTTTCACGCGTTTTGAGGCCAGTTTCCCCAAATCCGTGACATCCACACAGGCCCGTATGGTCCGTGTGAGTGTCCAATGGGCCGGAGAGGCCCATATGTGCATCCCATTTGGATTACACTTATACATAGCACACGTGTAAGTGCATACATATTTTAACATTCTCATCTACTCAAAATGTTCAATCTACTCCTCTGGACCCTCCTCCTTCAAAATCATATATTAATAAGGAGGAGCTACTTGATTCTTTCCAATCATGCAAAAGTTCCCATGGATATTCCATATCTAACAAATTATCCAAGGGCAAGAAACACACCTACACATATCAATGTGATAAATCTAGGGAATATAAATCCAGAAAAGATAACAAGAGGCTGGCAAAAAGAAGAAAGACCAATTTCCCTTTCAGATTATCTGGGAAGTTTTCCAAAAGACCAGTTCTCTGGAAGTTTAAGTTTATATGTTCAGACCACAACCATCCACCCTCAATTGATCCTTAAACTAATCAAATTCACACAATAATTCAAGGGAAGCAACAGGAGACTGTAGGAAATTCAACCAAAGCCAGTTGCCCCCTAAAGATTTTAAATTCTCTTATAAAAGCCCCCTCATCCCTTTTTCAAACCAACCACAGTACTATTTTTTGAAATCTTGTCACAAAAAAAAAAGAAATTGTAGTTGGTGTGATGTAGTTGCTGGAAATTAACTACATAATCATCAAAATGAGTTATATCAATTGGGATAACTTGTCACAGTCATCATAACCAGTGTGTTTCCCCCTGGATATATCTCAATTGGGATAACTTGTGCAACTATGGTCCAGCTCATCCTCTACTCCTTGATTGGCCCTTTCCCATCATCCATCCTTCCACCAACCAATGACCAAATTTAAGACCAACCAATTGTTTCAAAAGACAGACTGATCAAATTTCAGACCAAAAAATTGGGCCAAAGACCATTTCATTGAAAAAACAAATTGAACAAAACTGAAACAAATGATCAACAGCAATCCATTACTAAAACAACCTCCCTCAAGCCAATCTGCTTCAACAAACACAACACTTGGAAGCAAGTATCCCCTTCCTTCCCAGCCAAAAAGGAAAGCACAGATAGAAGATCAATCAACACTCCTAGACAAGGATTTGAACTCACAGTAGGGTAGAATCTAGAAAAACATAGACTTTTCACTGCAGTTTAGACCACAGGGCTGATAACCACCAGACCCTCAACTCAATTAAGGCCTGTTCAGAAACAGTCAGACCCAAAATAATTTCCTTTTTTTCTTTTGCCTTGAACTGAAGATCTGACCCCAGTGCCTTCAAACTAACCCTGTGATACTTTCAACCCTCTTTGTTAAATCCATCTCCTTATTTGTAAATATACCAAGCTAGCTCAGAATTTCTGATTTTAGAAAAATATTAATAAATTCAAATTCAGGGTCAAGAACCCTGGAATTGAACACAATTGACAGTTGAACTATGCTCAACTGCAAAAGGATTATTGACAGCTCAAGCACTGCTGTAAAAAGAATCCTTGATAAATGAACTAGACCCAAACTCACTCTTAGAAACCAGAAACAATCATGTTTGAGGCCCTCACCCAAGCCATTATCATAAGGCCCATTGAGAGAATCCCTATCCTGAACATGGAAAAAGTTTCTCTCTGGATAGACACAATGGACAACTTTCTGGAACTACAAGGACTTAAGGATGTACTTAACTTTCAAGGCCAAAACCTCACCTTTTTCAACAATCTCAACATCAGGACCATCCTTGTATCCAAGCTGAACCCAGCCAGCCATGCAAACATCATCAACCACAAGGAGAAAAAACATGCAAAGGTGGTGTGGAAATCCATTCTCAAATTATTTGCCTCATTACATGCATCAAACCAAGCACAGGTGTACAAGCAGTTCCTCCAAATCACCTTCAACCAAAATTTATTCCACAAGTTCATCACCCAAATCAAGAAGTGCATAAACCAGCTCCATGAGGCAGGTATAGCCATCCCCAAAGAAATTTTGGGATATAACATCCTCAACAAACTACCACCCAGCCTAGACAATATTAGCCAACAGATCACCCACTTCAACAGGCTCATTATCACCAATCTTGTCCTTGAGCATTGGAGGAGATTCATGAATGAAAAAACATCAATGAGTCCTCTAAAAATTGAACCTACCTCACTCCATGCCACCACCTCAAGTTTAATCTGGTGAAAAAAAGGCAAACAAAAACCCTTGTCTCAGAACTCTATTTTCAAATTCTGGACTCTTCATCCCAAGCTGAGACAAAACAGACTGGCCACTGGAGAAACCCACATCACTTTCAGCTGCCTTCATCACTCTCACTCAACATTTGAAAACTACCTGATTCTTGATTTGGGCTCTACTTCCCACGTGATCTCAGACTCCAGGCTCTTCAAAAATATCTCCTCAGAAGAACTAGGATCTGTAAGGACCGGGTCTAAAACTCACTGAGTTGGAAATGAGAAACCCAGTTGAAAAGCTTCTTTGGAGATACTAACTTGGTTAGAGTTTTGGAAAGAATGAGATCAGTTGCAACATAAAACAGCTCAAATTCATTTTTGTGGACATGTTGCCAGAGAAAATGAATACAAAAATTAATTCTGTGTTTCCAATGCTGATACATTTGGTTGAGGATGAGATCAATGGTACCTTGATAATCAAAGCACAGGGTTTAGAGTGGGAAGGGAAGGAAAAGGCTTGGAAGAATTTCAAGATGATTTTCTTTACACCATAAAAGAGCTTGGGCTGTTTCTGTGCCTGCCCAATGTTCAGCTTTGGTCATTGACAACATGAAAATCTGTTGTTTTGTGCACCTCCATCCAAGCAGGCCTCTGAAGGTGATGGCCAACCCCAAAAAACTTTTCCTCTCTATCAACAAGCTTTAATTAGCATCAGTGTATACTTGGAGTATCCACAGTTCAGAGGATCCTTCCCCCAGGGTCAGACCAAGATTAGAGGAGTGTTTAATTTATCATAGTTTGTGAGAGAAACAGTGTTGGTGATGTGACATTGGATTGTTGAGGAACTGGGAGAATTGGCTGTGTCAATTTGCTTGGTCTGGTCTGTTCTTTTGAGCCAGATAATCAAATATTCCCCGCTGGTAGTTGAAGTTTGACAATGGAGGGGTCAAGGGAGCCAGATCAGTGAGGTAGTTTGGCAGAAGAGGTGAGTTGATTTGCTTGCAGTCCCGCATACCATCCTCTTCAAGCATGTCTTGAATATATTGGTCCTGCTTCAGTGAGATTGTTTTCCATTCTTTGTTCCTAGTTATCCTCATTCCCAGGACCCATTTGCACTGTCCAAGATCATGCATCTCATATTTTGATTTAAGAGTGTCCTTTGTAGGTTGGATGTTCTTGCTGGTGATAATGAGATTTTCCACCTGAACAAAGATAAGAACCAGGTTCAAGGGGTCTTTTTATATAAAAAGGCAGGGATCAGACTGGGTAGGTGTGAATTTGATCTTGAAAAAGAAGTTTGAGAGAGCCTTGTACGCGCATTGCAGACTCTGCTTAAGCCCATATAGTGACTTCTTAAGAAGAAGTCCTTTGTTTTGTTTTAAGTCAACTTTGACAGATTTGGGATGTTTTATGAAGATATGCATGTCTGTTAGCCTGTTGAGGAATGCCCACTGGAATTCCATCTGATTGTATTCAAATTTCTGGATGTGGCTATCAATAGTAGCAATTGTAGCAAGGTTTCATGGCCAGTCAGACCAAAAGCTTTATTATAGTTGATACGCTTGACTTTCAAATTCCCCAAAACAAATATTTTTGCTTTCTTTTTCACTAAAATGCTGTTGGCATCCTTCTTGCTTTGGTAGATGTACATAGTTTCAAGTGTACTTTTGCCAGGTTTGTTTTTGTCTACTTCTCAGACCGCATGCCAAATGATATTGCGCAGTTCAGAATCCTCAGAAGCAATCCAGTTGGGGGTGTTGGTTCTGCATCACACATCTTCATACAAGGTGTGGTTTGAGAAAGATGAGGGTTCTTTGAAAATGATTTTTGCTTGTTTTCTGTGAGGTTGGTTGAGAATTTGATGAGGTCCCATGCTTAGATCAATTTCTTTGGGGGCAAATTCTAGGCAAGGAACAAGTGTGTATCCTTTGACTGGTTAGTGGATGGAAGCTTATTTGCCACTGGGTGTATTGTGATTTTTGTGCATGGGGGAGTTTCAGATGGAAGTGGAAGCAGGGCTTGTTTCAATGAGAGAGGAAACCGGATCAGTAACAATTGTAGAAAAGATGGTTGGGGAGAGGGGAGGAAGGAAGGAAGCAGAAGAAGTGCAAGAGACAGGGAAAGTTGTAGTAGAAGTATGAAGAGATGTATTGGAAGAAGAAAAGGATGTGATGGAAGAAGAAAACAGAGCTTGAGTAAGAGTATTAATTTTCAGATAAGGAAAAACATCAGTTTTAAAACAAATATGATGTGAGAGATGGAGCTTGTCTGTGGCAGGATCCCAGACTTGGTAGGTGTGATTTTCCTCCTCATAGCCAAGCAAGATGATTTCCACCCCAGATGGGTAGAACGTTGACCATTGCAAGTGTTTCTCTTTGATTGGTATTTCTCTACACCCAAAAGATTTTAAATGGGAGAGATCAGCCACCTTTCCAAACTATAGCTCATAAGGGCCTTTCATCCTTATGGAGCTTTCAGGAGAACGTTTTTTGAGATAGACTGTGGTACTTACTGCTTCCCCACACCGGTGCAAAGGTAGTACACAGTCAAGTAACATGGCCCAATCTTCTCTATTTTTATTTGATTCCCTTGTTTGGAAAATGGGTTCTGTTGAGGAGTACATGGTTTTGAATTGAGGCGAGTAATCCCTTTGGTTTTGAATAGATCATGAAACAATTTTTTGAAAAATTTTCCTACATTATTGAACACTACAAACTTTAACCTCTTTCCAGATTGGGTTTCAGCCAAATTGAGGAACTATTGGAAAATCTCAAATGTTTGGTACTTCTGCTTGATTGTTAAGATAAACCGGTATTTTGAGAACCCATCAACTATCTTCAGGAAATGCCTGTTTCCACCTTAGGAGGTTGGGGTGATAGTTCAACACAATTCCATGCGGATGACTTCAAGCTTGGTGGTTGGTCAAGGAAACTTTCCAGGAAAAGGTTGGTGATGCATTTTGGATGAGTCACATGACACACACTCCAATTTCTTCAAGGATTGGGAAGGAAATGTGGCCTCCAGGTATTTTGGGTTGCATGGCCTAAAGCTTGGTGTAGACCCACCAAGTTGTATAGCAAGGTGAGAGCTTGGTTGGTTCTGAGATGAAGAACCAATAGGTTCTTGATAATGCAACCAGTTAAGATGATTTCTTCTCCCTTTCTGCATTTGAATCCACACAGCGTGGGGGAGAGGGAATAGCCAAGTTTTAGGTAAGTTGACAGCGGTACCAGTGAGTGTGAGATAGTTTGAGCATGAAAGGCCTTTTTGATGCTGAGGTCCCCATTCTCCAATTTTAGTAAGTCTTTCCCCCATCCAATTACTGAAATTCTGGATCCATTGGAAGCATATAGAAGATTGGAGCATGATTATTAGGTTAAGAAATTTTCTTGGTCCTTCAATTAATGTCCTGAGGCTCTGCTGTCCATTATCACATAGTTGGGAAGTAATTTGAATGAGAGTCAGTGTCCAAATTGGTTCTAACTCTTTCTGTATCCCTGTTTCTCCATGATGCTTTGATAATAGGATATTGTGTGTTCTGGATGTAACTGATGGCACTTGGCTGTTGAATGGGCAGTGGGAGGGTTGTGCTTTCTATTGGAAGAGAAGGCTTTTCTTTTGGGCTTGCAACTGTCTTTGTGGTTTTTTCCAGACCCAGAGGCAGGAAGCACTTTTACAAGCAATGCATATTTGGAGGAAGCTGAATTTTCTTGTCTTCTTAGTTCAGTTTCCAGGTCCCTTAGAAGGCTGGGAAGTTCAATTTTATCTGTGTCTTTGAATTGGGACAATTGTAGATATTTGAAAACATGAAAATATTTGGGAAGCTGTTGAAGGATTTGATATTACCACATAGCCTGCATGGTTGGACTGTTGAATTTTCCAGCAGAGACCTCTTTTAAAAGTCAAAAAAGTTCCCTGAATTAACTTATAGCTGAGGAGAGATTCCCAGAGGTGAAATCAATGTTATGCATTTTTCCAATAGTGTTGGAAATGTTTTCCATTGATTTAGTTGCATAGTGTGAGCAGATGGCATCCCATAGGTTCTTGGGAAGGTACTTGTAAGAGTCATCAACAAAAATGGTGCATTTGAATAAAAGTGGTGGCCTGCTTGAGCCAGAGTTGTTCCTGAGTGCTTGTTTTGGCATGAGGATTGTCTTTGATTAACTTGTCAAGGTCTTTGAAGCCTAATTGGGTAATTATTTCATTTCTCCAGCTTGGGAAGTTAGGACCCATGAATTTAGGGATGTTTGCCAAAAGAAGGTCTTCTGCCATTGTGAGATTTGGATGACTTGATGAAATTGATGAGGCGGTGAGACTTTGATATGTGGTTTCAGTGGCATTAGATAGGTTGGATGAGTGATATGATGAATTTTCCTTTGATTTGTTGCAATTGGAGGCAGTAGTTGGAGACAGAGAGGGTGAGGGGAGTGATATGCACTGAGAGTTTTCCAGGATGATGGTTTATTTTGGGTGGGGATAGATTAGATGCCCAACACAGTTGAGGTTTTCTTTGATAATTTTGGGCTCATAAAATGTAAGAGTCTTTGAAAGAACCACCATGGGTTGGTCTTGAGATGATTGGAAAAGAGAGGAGGGAGTGAGGCGGAGGGAGCAAGTACACAAATAATCACCTGATGGTGATGAAGTTGATGACAAGAATCAATTGGAGTTATATTTCTGACACAGAAAGAAATAGACAAAGACAAACAAGGAAACACAGTATTTTTTTGGAAGGAAAGATGGAGATATGAACCTTTGAAAGAACCACCATGGGTCAGTGTTGAGATTACCAGAAAAGAGAGGAGGGGGTGAAGCAGAGGAGGAGCAAGTACACAGATAATCACCTGAGGGTGATGAAGTTTATGACCAGAATTGATGAGAAAAGAAAGAAAAGAGAGTCTCAACAGAAAACAACAGCAGCTATTCAAAGTACAAATTGTGCTTTGCCCACACATTCATGTACATGGTTTTCCCTTTCCTTGCTTCCCTTTCTGGTTTCTGCAGCTCCTGTTGGTTTGGTTTGCCACATTAGGAATGGAATTGAACATCTCCAATCTCAACATAACTCTCTCTCAAAGCAAGCTCATCAAAAAGGGACTCAAAATTCTTGGGCTATCCAACTGCAAACCTGTCCTCACTCCTCTTACACCAAGCATCCAACTCCTGAAGGCAAGCAAGAAAGAAATAAAGCAGTTCCAGAAGCTGAAAATAAATTATAGGACCTACACTGGAATGTTAAACTACCTCTCCTGCCAAACACAACCAGATATAGCCCCTGCAGTATCCATCCTCTCCATTTAACAAAAACCCAGGAATAAATCACTGGAAGGAAGTGCTTCACTGTTGGAAATACCTGGCCGGAACCACCTCAGACCCTGTCCTTCTCTATCCTTCTTCTTTTTCACCTTCCTCTAGACTTGAATATTTCAGCAATGCCACCTGGGCCAATGTCCTTGACTCCAGAACATCAAGAAGCGGGTACATCTGCTCTTGGCTCAACTTCCCCATCTCCTGGAATAGCTGCAAACAGAAAAACATCACAATGTCATCCACCAAAGCCAAGTATGATTCACTTGCCAAATTTCACCAGGAAAGCCTATGGATATCAGAACTAATCCAAGAACTATGGCCAACCTATTTTCTCACTCCTATCTCCAACATAGACAACAAAGGACTAACCTAAAATATCAAAAACTTTGGCTCAAACTCCAAGACCAAGCATCTATACATTAAAATCAAATACTTCAGAGACCTATACAAAAATGAGAAACTAAAAGTGAATCTCATTCCTTTGGAAGATATGGTTTAGAACACTCTTACCAAGCCCTGCAGCTCAACATCTCTTTCTAGAATCAAGATTAGGATCTTCATCTCAAGGCATGGGGGGTGTTTAAATTTTTTCAAAAAAAAACTAGTTGGTGTGATGTAGTTGCTTTCCAGCGACTAAATCAACATCACAATGAGTTATCCCAATTTGTATAACTTTTTGCAGTCATTAGAACCAGCATGTTGCCCTCGGGATTTATCTCAATTGCAATAACTTTTGTAGTTGTGCAATCACAGTCCAGCTCATCCTCTGCTCCTTGCTTGGGCCTTTCCCATCATCCATCCTTTCACCAACCAACAACCAAATTCAATACTGACCAACTGAATTCAAGACCAAAGGATTGTTTCTCAAGACCTACCAATCAAATTTCAAACCAAACAATCAGGCCAAAGACCATCCAATCAAACAAAAAAATCAAACCAAACTGAAATGACAAATCAACAGCCATCCAGTCCTCAAAGAACTTCCCTCAAGCCAATCCAGTCCAACCAACACAACACTTGGAAGAAATTATTCCCTTCCTTCCCAGCCCAAAAGCAAAGCACAGATAGAAGATCAATCAACACTCCTAGAAAAGTATTTAAGCTCAAAGTAGGGTAAAATATAGACAAACAAAGACTTCCCACTGCAATTTAGACCACAGTCCTGATAACCACCAGACCCTCAAGTCAATTAAGGCCTGTTCAGAACCAGTCAGACCCAAAATCATTTCCTTTTTTCTTTTGCCTTGAACTGTAGATATGATCCCAGTGCCTTCAAACTAACCCTTTGATCCTTTCATCCCTCTTTTTTAAATCCATCTCCTTATTTGTAAATAGAACAAGCTGGCTCAGAATTTCTGTTTTTTTAAAAAAAGTAATAAATTCAAATTCAGGATTAAGAACCCTGGAATTCAACACTATTTACAATAAAAGATCCCAAATTCAAAAATTTTCTCTTGATGGCAAATCTTTCATGGAAGCCATAATACTAACACTCCAAAATTTTTCTTTTGTTTATTAAAGTCAAAATATGGATGGAAAAATCACTTCTTTATTCATTTAAAACCTTGATTCCATAAAAATTCTTAAACATTTTCCTACTTCTCTCATGGTGGACTGAACATATAAAACAAAAAAGTTTAGAATTCCCCTTCTTCATCTACTAAATTCAAAATATGGATGGAAAAATCACTACTTTATTCATTATAAACCCTGATTCCATCAAAATTCTTAAACAATTTCCTTCTCCTATCATGGTGGACTGAACATACAAAACAAGCAAGTTTGGGATTCCCCTTCTTCATATTCTAGGGGTAAATCATTTTTAAAGAAATTTCTTGGTTGTTTTCTGTTTTCTATCTCAAGATATGGTGAATCCAGTTAGTTTGGTTGGGTGATCAACTCCCGCTGGTCATGCAAAAAGCTGTGGTTGATGGCCTGACCAAATTGGTTGATGGGGCAACAGCCAAGGGGGCCCCATCTTGTCGGGTCATCAAACCAACTTTGCCATTGATCAACTCAGAGCAAAAAGACACAAGTTCACTGCTGTTGTGATCCTCATGACCGCTAAAGCCAATAGGATGGATTCCCATTGATGCCAAACTCTTGGCAGCTTCAGTTGAAAGCGGCCACGGCCAAGTTGATGGAACACGCCCATTGGTCAACCACCTGACAAGTGGTGGTTGATTGACCGCCACGCGGCTTTGAGCACCCGCCAACTGGGGTTTAACAAAAAAACCACTGAGTTGAAAAACCAACCAAACTCAGTGGACACACCATAAAATAGAGAAATATTAATGGGCCTGAACTCAATTTCAGGAGATATCAGGAAATGAAGAACCCAGGATCATTGAAAAAGACAAAGGACAAGAATCAATTAGTTACGTTGGAAATTTTTTCCTTTCATGTAATCATTTTCTCTGTCTCTGGAATAGTTTTAAGAATATTCAAAACCAATTCAGGAAGAACTTTAAGTCTGAAGGTAAATCAAAGAATTTCCAGAAATACTGGCACCAGTGAGTCAATTCAAAATCCAAATCAATATATCATGAGAACTTTTCCAAACTATCTTTAGTCTGGAATTCCCCTGCATAAATTCAACTTCTTGAAGACTGGATACCCAAGAAATACTTTCTTTTCTCTTACTTGGCCAACAAAAAACTCCAATTTGGAATATGAGTACCTCAAGAATAGAAGGGCTACATTCATACATTAAATGTTTCATCATTTCATACATGGTTTATTTTTCTAATTTATTTCATGAGATTTGAAATTACATCAATCTCCAAATCCATCAGAGAGCTATTGAATTCTCTTATCAAGATTTCACAAATCTCATTGGTTTTACACACTGTGTAGATTATCTCTCTGGACAGATCAGCCACTTTGCCCTGAAAATAAGTTATATATTTCCATCAAGTACCATAAAATTCAACCTCTTGCATCAACTTTGATTGATTTTCTTATATGGTTAGACCATGTATTCACAAATTCAAACTACCTATGATAAAGTTTGATTCCTTCTAAATTGAGGATTCACATCCTCAATGACTGGTTAAACCCACCATCTAAGTAAGGGTTTTTTTTTATTTGAGCCCAAATGAATAATTTTCTGATTGATTTTTATTTTTCTTTCTCCAGTTAACTCTTAACCCTGATTCAACTAAAGAATCATCAACCATTGAATTTTCATCAAAAAAAAAACTAATGAACATTGATTTTTCACTCAATTATTTGAATAATTCCAAAATTTTCCACGTGAATAAAAATATTATTATCTAGGTGAAACAAGGAAGCTTTGCAGTGGGAAATATGTTTTTGTTCTGATTCAACAGACAAATTATACTTAAATATCTAAAGTATGAGGAAGGCCCAAAGGAGAAGCCAATATTTAAACTTTCATAATCAATATTTTTGATGAAGAGGACGGAAAAAAATTAAAAAGAAACAAAGGGAAAGGCTGGAGGAAAGAAAAGTAAGGCAATGAAGACAAAGTAGGAAAAGGGCTGGGGGATCAATCATAATTTGGAACCTCAAGAAGTACCTTGCAAGTATCAATGGTCAACAATTTTCAGAATCTTGGCCCTTTTAATTTGGTAGTATCTTTGAGTTTCAGGATCCAAGCTGGATAGATCCTTCCCCATGATAAGCACTTGAGAAATCAACTCAAGGGCTCTACCATGGGACTGAAGGATATCATTCTGTCAAACCGCTTTGGAATCCAAATTTTGTTGGTCCTTACTCATGTCTTCATGCCATTTGCCAACAACACCATTTGAGGATTTATCAGATGAGCATTCTGAGGGTTTGCTCCAAAGCTGTTTCACTGATTTGTGGCCACTTGGTCTTTGAGGTTCACAACCATTCCAGCTTCTGGACAGAGTTGGTAAAAAAGGAGTTCTTGGGGTGGATTGAGCATCACTCAAAGCATGTCTTTGTTTGTGGAGATCACAGTTTCTTTTTTCCAAATTGTGCACATATTTGTTCAATTTTGGGGCCTTGATAAGGATTTTGTAGCATTCTATATGCTGAAATGTCTTTCTATTCAGCTCAGAATAAAATTGGAGGGCAGCTGCAATTCAATCCTGAACAGTTGCCCTGCTTGAGTTGGCCTGGTTGACTTGGCTCATGCAAATTGAAAACTTGTTTATGGAATGTTGGATGGTTCCCCATTGGCTCTTGAGGCTAGTCAATGATCAAGGTTGGTTGGGTATATGCTTGGACAAAGATAACTCAACCTGCGCCCAAAAACTGTTGGCCAACTGATAAGTTTCAGTGAGAGGGTTCTGAAATATCTCTGACCATGACTGTAACAACTGAAAGTCCTTGCTCTCATTATAATTGCAAGCTTGAGCCATTTGATTAATGGTTTTCTTGGTGGTGGTGTTACATTTGTCAATGTTGACTATGGGGACAGGAAATGGTGATGGCTTGTCTGGTTCTGAGGAAGAAAATGGGGTGGTAAATTCCATCTAAGACTAAATATAGTTGAGAGACCAATAGCAAACAAGTACAGTGAGGGAAAGATGAAAATAACTTTGGAAAGAGAATTAAAAGTACGTGAAATTGTTAAAGAGGAAACACTTGAAGTTAGACTTGTTATTTATTAGTTCAACCTTTTTTTTAAAGGGTTTACTCTAATGATTAACAGACCAACATCAATTTTTAAGTGTTGGAGAAGGGTTTAAAGGAATGTAGCAGCCATTTTATGACTGTGTTATATACTTTGAACTTTGATACAATGCTTAATATTAAGGAATGAAGTAAACCATTTTTGGAGGGATAAATTACTATCCTTTATATTACTGAGGATTTTGGTTTAATACCTTTAAATGAAACGTCTAGAAACACAGACCAAGGAGTCTAACATGCTTGCAAGTATTTGGGTGTTTGAAACCCTTATGCGTAATGAAAGTAAATGTAAATGGGATCTGTCCAAAGTGCACCATTGACCAGTCTTGATTATTTATATGAAGGTACTGAGTAAGAGAAAGTATTTTGGGAACCAAAAGATTTTGAACTATGCTTGAATAGGTTGAAGCCAGAGAAAAATCTGATGGAAGCTTCTAGAGGTTCTGATGTGCAAATCAATTGTCAAATTTGGGTATAGGGGCAAAAGACTAATCAAACCATCTAGTAGCTGGTTCCTGCCAAAGTTTCCCTCAGGATAGCAAATGCTTATATCAGTTTTATGATTTAAAGCAAATGATTAGAGGCCTTTGGGATGAAACATCCTTAACCTATTCTCAAACTTCAAATATGCAAGATGCTCCTGTTTCTTGATTGAATGCAAGCATGTGAATGAGATTCTTTAGTGGGCCTTTTTTGGTAAGCAGAACTGGTGATGCAGGATGAACCAAATGTGAGGTTAAGTTGCCAGAATGCACACTCATCAGAAACTACAAAAGGTGTTAGTTCATCTAGACAGCCACACTGTTGCCATGGAAGTTGGAATCTGCTAAGGAGTTTGTAACAACTCAATGGCCAAATGAACTGTTAAATGATTGGAAAATAGCCGCTAATTGTGCCTTTAATCTTCTCCTTAACTTATGTCTTCTCTACTGTCTTCATTCATATTACTTGACGCAATCCTGAACTGTTTCTCTCTCTGGTGTACATACTCTAAATATGACTGCACTCCTCCTCTTTATCAATTGGCACCAGATCAGATCCTAGATGCCTCTCCTATTGTACAACTCGTAAGCTGTAGCACCAGCATCTTGTGATCTGAGCTTGGTAAGCCAATCTTTTCTTCCTTTCCGTCATCCATGCTCTCAACTGTTTCCCCTACTCACTCATGGTCACCACACGCTACAGCCTTCTTCTTCTTCTTCCCTATTGTTTTGCTACTTATACTCAAGACTTCAGTCTCCAGCACCTCCAGGCTCCAAGTCTTTCTTTTAAAGGTGTGATACACCATCATGTTTCTCTTTCAATCTTTTCCTATTCATGCTCTAATTGCAATCAAACCTTTCTTTTAAAGTCAATTATCAACAGATTTACTGTCCCAAATACTCTGAAACTTTTGAGAAGGGCTCATTGCCATGACCAATTAAGAAGAAAACCCCAAACTGAACATTCCACTTCTTAACAAGACCAACTTTCCAAACTGGTTTATACGCCTAAAAAGCTACCTTAGAAGGAGGGGATTGTTAGAACTCATCCAAGATTGTGACCCAGATCAAAACATCAACGCAGCGGTAAGGAAAAAGGTGTATGAAGCCTGCAACATTATCATTTAACACTTAAGTGACATTGCTTTTCACGCCGTGGTGAATACCTCAAATGAAGCCAATCCATATGCAATCCCAGAGGCAATTCACAAACAATAGGCCTCACAGTTATTCAAAAATTGTGATTGCGTCTGGCTCAACTTCATCCGCCATCAATATAGAGGCACTCTATCCCAATACATCAATGAATGCCAGAAATTAATGAACAAACTGTCAGTGTTCCAACTCAACGTTCCTCAAGAAATACTCAGCTACACCATTCTAGCAAAATTGCCAAACACTTTTCACCACATAGTAGACACCCTACTCCTTAACAAAAAAATGCTAAAAAACCCCACTGCTGTACTCAAAAAACTCAGGGAAGTCCTCCACCTTGAGGATGCCTGTAAGGAAGATAAATCAGATCAGATTGATCCTCCAGCTGCCTCCTCTGTCGCCCTGCTCAAGACTTGACCCCAAAAGAAGCCAAAGTTGAAGCATCCCTGCTCCAAGGGCAAACATAATCCACTCGCTGCGCACACAGAAGATCAATGTTGGTTTCTTTGCCCGGAATTGCAATCTAACTTTGAAAATTCCCAAGCTCAATCACACCTTCTTGCAGCTGGACAAAAATCAGAGGTTGGTACTTGTGCAGAGGCAGTCCCACCTCATGCCTTTCTCAATGCTCAACTCTATCTAAACACTGCCGACTCTCAAACACAACTCCTTCCAGTACTGGATTTGGGATTAACTCATCACATTGTCAATTCTCCTGAATACCTTACCAAATCAAGGCCAATAAGTATGAGAATAGGCACAGGAAGTTAGGTTTCTTCACTTTCTGCTACAGCTATTGGCAAGGCCACACTTCTGAACCACCTAGGAGATGTGGTTAATCTTAACAATGTGCTCTTAGTTCCTGCTCTCAACCGGTGCCTAATCTCACTTTCTCAACTGACCAAAAATTTGGCTATCATCAATTGAGTTGGTTACTCTGGGTACAAGATCTCCCTGGAAAAATTTCAGTTTGTGGGCACAGCCAAGAATCACTTGATGGAACTCTGTGGCACCAACTTCAAATCTTTGTCACTCAAGGGGAATGCTCTTCTGAAACAACCACAAAACAACCTGTGGCACCAGCGCCTGGGCCACCCTCACAATGCAGCTCTTAAAGTACTCTTCCCTGGGTGTGCACCCACCTCCAAGTTTCAAATATGCAGAAGTTGCAAAATGACAGCTACACTGTTTCACGGGCACTTCACTCCTGTTTCTTGCTGTCTTGAGATGATTCATCTGGATCTTGTTGGCACCTTTTCTGTGCAATCCAATGGTGGCTGCAAGTAATTTCCCAGCATTGTAGACCAATACTCTGGTTTCAAGTCATTCTCATTCCTGCGCTCCAAAGATCAGGCAACCTTTTCCATCCAAGAATATATCAATCACTCTGAAAAATTACTCAAAACTAAACTGGTGACCGTTTTGTTGGACAACAGGGGGGAATTTGTAAATGAAGAACTCAGTGAGTACTTCAAACTCCAAGGCATTCAACACCATCTAGCTCCGGCCTACACTCTTGAAAAAAAAGGACTTGCAGAAAGAACAAATAGATCAATCATAGATAAAGCCCGGTGTCTGCTAGTACAAAGCAAACTACCTCCCGCCTTCTGGATGAGGCTGTTAAAACTTCAACTGACCTACTTAATGTCTTACCTGTCATTTCAAAAGACTGAGATTTTCCCTATGAAGTTTAGCACGGACGGCCTTTCAACTATCACTGCCTGAAGCCTTTTGGCTGCACGACCTACTTGCACATACCAAAAGGAAAAAGAACCTTCAAACTGTAAACTAATGGTGCAAAATGTACTTTTCTTGGGTATGCCAACAATTTCTTGTCCTATAAAATCTTAGAACATGCAACTGATTGTGTACATCTTAGCGCAAATGTAGTGTTTCTGGAGGATTTATTTGACTATAGCCAAAGGAAATCTCCGGAAAACCAACCGCCATCTCTCTTACCACATCAAACTTTGCCAAACAAAACTTTCATTTCATCTACAACCACTACCACCAACATTTTCAACAAAACCATTCTGGCTCCTGAAGAACCTCACTCTCCCAACTATATTGCAATTACCAGTAAGAATATCCTGCCGCACAAACACCAAGGAGAAGCAGGTTCAGAACCTCAACTCAAACTGAAAGACATGGAACAGTCAGATCCCAAATCTTTGGAAGAAGCTCTTTGCAGCCCCTACAAGCTTGAGTGTATTGAGGCAATGGAAAAGGAGCTCCTAAACTTGCTCTCATACAAGGTCTGGGAGGAAAGTGAACAAAGCAACTCAATAAAACCCCTCAAGTGCATCTGGGTATACCAAACAAAACAAGATCAGAGCAATTGAATCATTGAGTTCAAAGAACGTCTCTGAGTGCAAGGATTCAATCAGGAATTAGGTGTTAATTACACTTACGTGTTTGCCCCTACTGGCAACAAATCATCTCTGCGACTACTCATCTCACATGCCATGCAAAAGGGATATTGGTTCCACCAACTTTATGTCAAATTGGTGTTTCTCAATGCTCCTCTCAACAAAACAATCCATGTCCAAGTTCCTTCAAACATACCGGTCACGGTAGGCAAGACTCTTCTACTGAAGAAAGCCTTATATGGCCTAAAACAGGCCCCACAGATGTGGTACAACACCCTAAGTGACTGGCTCTTCCAAGAAGGATTCAACCAAAGCAGGGCCAATTGGTGTGTCTTCTGCAAGGACATAACTTATCTATATCTACACATGGATGAAATTTCCATCTTCAGCCTCAATCCGCAGCAATTTGTCAAGCTCATCCAACAACGCTTCAAGATCAAAGACTTAGGACCTGCCTCACATCTACTTGGGATGAACGTCTCACACAAAGAAGACTCAGTTCACCTTGGGCAGAAAACTTACATTGACTTGCTTGAAAAACAATATCAACTTCCTTCACACAGGCGGTGCTCCACTCCATTTAAGCTCTTTGGGAAACTAATCCCAGCAGCAGAAGAAGAGCATAAACTCTTTCTAGAGACCGGCTGGAACTACTGAAAGCTTGTAGGCAAGTTGAACTACATTAGCTGCAACACGGGGCCAGACATCACATTTGCAGTCAACTATCTCTCCCAATTCCTAAAAGCGCCTGGCAAATCTCACTACAAAGCCGCCCTCCAGATGCTCAGCTACCTTCAGTTCACTCCCAACATGGGCATCACCTTTACTAAGGATTTGCAAAATTTTGGTCTAAGTGTGTACGTTGTAAGACTCCAAACGGTGCTAGGCCGTGGCAGTTCTGTGGAGGGGAAAGGTGCTGTTTAGGCCGCCCTCCTGAGTGTTACAAAAATATTTAAATGTAACCAAGATCAAAGTCCATAACCTGGTAAACAAGGGAGCCAGAGTAAGAGGATAAAGATGATAGTAGTCGGTAGCTGGGGAAACAACACTATCTGAGGCAAGATGATGCCGGGGAAAACTTGAATAGAAGAAGTCAAGGTTTGTTCAGAGTTCAACAGACAAGGCAATTTGTAAGTAACAACGCCCACAAGCTAATAGCTCTGGTTGTCAGCAGAAGCTTAGGAAAGATCAACTCAATCCCAAACAACCTCCAGGTTCTCAATGAACCTGCCCAACTCTCCGCAATCAAGCGCTTGAAGGGTACCAGATAACTGTGGGTGGCTGCACAAGACAAAGCTAATTGTTTGAAGAAGCTCTAGAAGCAAAACAATAACTGATTCAAACAAGGAAAACCCAACACTTCTCAAGGGACTCAAGAGTAGCGTGGGGGAATTCAACTTCAAAAGAAATGAAGGGAGGTTTCACACTCCAGGTTTTAAGCTTAATAAAACCTCTTCAGTCAAACATGACTGGTTCCAGAAAGATAATCAAAGGATGATCAGGACCAGTATCATCGGATAAAGGGATCAGGAGTGGTGTAACACACTCAATAATTCAATCAGTCAAATTCTTCTTCAACCAGCAAAGCTATTGGTTGGTGATAAGAATCAAGGATCAGGGTTTTGAGTATGGAGGCTCAAGGATCAAGGGGCAATCATAGATATACCCAGAATTCAGTCTCCGATAAAGGGGAATGAGACCCCACGGATGATTTAATTTCAAGATGATGGTGATACTCTCTGGTAGGATGCCATATGATAGGATGCCATATGATACCCCTCCCAAAAGGCAGGGGAGAGTCCCTCATTATATGGGCAGGAGGCCCTGTTAGACTATGTACAACTGATTCTACAAATAGAGCGGAATTTTGTGTTTTTTTTTTTGATTTTCAGGTGATCAGAAAAATTGATCACGCAGGCCAGTGGAAATCTGGCCTCCCTGACCGGGGTGGGATCTTTCTCATACCTTCACCTCTCCTGCATCCATCTGTGGACGGGCGTGCGCGACAACACCGGAATCACCCACCCCTCACCCAAAGGCGGAAAGGGTGGGAAAAGAAATGGACCAGACCGCCCGCAGATGTCCGCGGGCAGTAGACGACACGAGTGAGAGTAGAGAGGAAGGCGTCCGGAAGGAGTAAGACGAGTAATCAGATGTGTTTGGACGGAGATCCATGGGAGATCTGAGAGTGAGAGCTAAATGCGGCAAGGGATGAAGGGCTGGAGGGAGTCAAGCCGATTTGATATTTGAGGTGGATGACGGTTGGGGATTGGAGGATTGAAATTGGGATGATGATGATGATGATTGGATGGTGAGAATTGATTGGAAATAAGTTATCAATCAATCTCAAAAAGCTGGGGTTCAAGAGACTGATGACTTGAGTCAAAAGGGGTTGTCATTGGTCATTGAGAATTTGATGATTGTAGTATGTCTGTATCTACCTACAGATCATGATGGTGTCTTCACTACATGATAAATAAATCTTTATTTAATTGTTGTGAGATCCGGTGCAGGATAGTTTGGAGGGTGGGGAGAGGCATCGAGTTCAAATTGAAATTGATAATATGAACAAGTCTGATTCCAGGCGGCAAAGGGTGTGCATGACCAATCTAACTATCAATCTTGATGTAGATAAGGACTCCTCACGACTCAGGATGGAAGTTGACTACACTGGGATCAATAGGGTTGATGGTCATGGGTGGGTGTTGGTTAATGGGGGGTGTGAGAGATGAGTGGTGTAAACTGGAGATGGAGGAGGGTGTTGCTGGGTTTTGAATTGGCTTGCGATGAGCTTCAGTGGCTCTGGCAATGATGATGATCATGATGAGATGATGATGACTGGCGCTGGGATCGATGGCCAAGGAATGGATGATGATGGATTTGGAGCGTGTTGGGAAGGTTATGAGGATGGATGGATTGAGGGAGGATGATGGAGATTGGAGGGGGATATCTCAGGCTGAGCGGGTCTTGGCCCGCGCGTTTGGCCAAAAGGAAGGGGGGAACAAAGAGAGAAGGGATTGAACGTGCTGCCTAGATGGTGAGGCCAAGAGAGGCCTGCCCTAGACCACTAGGACAGAGGAATGCTTGGAAGGATGAGGAAATTGGAGGAGTGATACTGATACATAAAAATTCTGATTTTTTTTTTTTTTTTTAAAAAAAATGACACCTAAATAAAAGCATTGTAAAAAAATTTTTGAATTTTACCGCATCTGGTCCAGGGTGTCCAGATTTGGTCACCACAATTTCAATGCAGACTGGGCCACATGCCCAACCACCAGGAGGTCCATAATTAGCCTGGTTGTCCTATGGAACGGCAATGTTGTTGGGTGGAAGTCAAGAAAGCAACCAACCATCACCTTTTCCACCACTGAGGCCAAATATAAAGCAGTGGGAGAGGCGGTCAAGGAGGTTATGTGGCTTAAAACGCTGGTCAAGTAGGTTTTGGGCTTGGTCATTAATTTCCCAATAATCATACATGAAGCCAACAACCGCTGCATTAAACTGGCAAGCAATTCCGCCAACCCTGCTGGTTTCCAGACCAAACACATGGAACTAAGATTCCACTTCCTGCAAGAGGAGGTTGAAAAGGGTACAATAAAGGTCAAGCGCATCAACTCCAAAGCAAATCTGGCGGACTTTCTCACTAAACCCGTATTGCAAGCTGCGCTGCAGCGCCAACTTGAGCAAATCAAGGTAAGGCCTTGTCCAAACAAAGATTAAAGCCAGGGAGGGTGTTGAATGATTGAAAAATAGCTGCTAATTGTGCCTTTAATCTTATCCTTAACTTATGTCTTCTCTACTGTCTTTATTCATATTACTTGATGCAATCCTGAACTTTTTCTCTCTCCAGTGTACATACTCTAAATATGACTGCACTCCTCCTCTTTATCTATTGGCACTGGCTCAGACCCTAGATGCCTCTCCTCTTGTAAAAATCCTAAGCCATACCACCAGCATCTTGGGATCTGAGCTTGGTGAGCCCATCTTGTCTTCCTTTCCATCATCAATGCTCTCAACTGTTTCCCCTACTCACTCATGGTCACAATACACTACACCATCCTTCTTCTTCTTCCCTATTTTTTGGCTACTTATACTCAAGACTTCAGTCTCTTGCACCTCCAGGCTCAAATTCTTTCTTTTAAAGGTGTGATACAACATCATGTGTCTCTTTCAATCTTTACCTCTTCATGCTCTAGTTGCAATCAAAACTTTCTTTTAAAGTCAATTATCAACATGAACTAGCCCTGAAAATGGGTGGAACTTAAGTGTATTACCCATACCTCACAATTATTGATTATTTAAGTATTATTCACTAATGAGTAAGCAGGCATGGAGGTTATGTAGCAAAGCCTTAGTGGTTATACTGGGTGGAACAGCCTCTAGTGCAGATCTTGGTGGAAGTGGCAAATATTCAAGTGAGAACCTTGAAGACTGAAGTGGGGAAGGGTTCCATGGCAACAGCAGTTGGACATGGGTTAGTTGGTCCTAAAAGATGGGTAAACTCTGTTTTAAAGTCATTTTCTTTATTAGCATCAACCTATTAAAAAGGTAATTTAGTTAAAATTCTACAACTGGGATCCAGATTTTGAATGGCAACATGAATGAACTTGGTGACGTCTGCAGGGGCCCCAGGAAGATTTTTCTTTTCTAATTATCAATCCAAAACCCCAGAAGCAAATTATTCAGAGATAGGGTTTCATGATTGGTAGAGCTTTACACCTCTGTAAATTCTGGTGTGTTCTTGAGGATCCTTGAAAAAGTCTTTTTGCTAGCCATACCAATATCCACATCAGGTCCCCAAGGTGATCAGCCTCTGGTCAATTGAATAATGTAGATAAGAGAATTCAGCAAAATAGATCCATAACTTTTGAAAAAGGATTTGCACATAGGGCAGAGCTTGTTGAACCCTTGATAGACCTATAGGGCCCTGACTAGGACTACTTCTGTGGTCAAACCTGGAGGCAGAACTGAATGGGACCTTGTAGTAATGTCTTTGGCAGTTTTGTTTACTCAAGACGTCTGGCAAGCACTTAAATGTCAACTATGAACTGGTATGGACAAGGTGAATCTGACTGTCTAATTAAAAAAAAAGCATTGTGATGGCCAGAAAGTGGTGTTGACACAATGTGATTTCTGCCAAGTTCTCTGAATGTCAAAGTGAAGAAATTCAAACAAGCGCAGGTGAACTTCAGGAGTAACTATGACTCTCTTAAGGTAGCCAAATGCCTTGTCATCTAATTAGTGATGTGCATGAATAGATTAACAACATTCCCACTTTCCCTATCTACTATCTAGAAAAACCACAGCCAAGGAAACAGGCTTGGCAGAATCAGCGGGGAAAGAAGACCCTGTTGAGCTTGACACTAGTTTGAAATTGTGAAAAGACATAGAGGGTGTAGAATAAGTGGGAGCCTAAGTGCCAGTGAAATACCGCTACCTTTATCATCTTTTTGCTTATTCAATGAAGCAGAGCTGGGACTAACATCCCACTTTTTAGCATTCAAGGTAATTTTTGGGATGATATGGGTTGAAGACATTGTCAGGTGGGGAGTTGGGCTGGGGCAGGAAATCTGTTAAATAATAACACAGGTGTCCTAAGTTGGACTCATTGAGTACAGAAATCTCAAGTAGAATAAAAGGGTAAGAGTCCCCTTGATTTTGATTTTCAGTATGAATAAAAACCATGAAAAAGTGGCCTATCAATCCTTTAGTCCTTCAGAATTTAAAGCTAGAGGTTCCAGAAAAGTCACCACAGGGATAACTGGCTTGTGGCAGCCAAGCATTCATAGCAACATTGCTTTTTGTTTCTTCAATGTCAGCTCTTCCTATCATACCAAAGCAGAATTTGGTATGTGTTGGATTGTTCACCCACTAATAGGCAACATGAGCTGGGTTTAGACTGTTGTGAGACAGGTTAGTTTTACCCTACTGATGGAGCGTCATTGTAATAGTAATTGAACTTAGTACAAGAGGAACCATTCATTCACATAATTGGTATTTACACCTGTTTGAGTGGACAATGGTGTGAAGCTACCACCTGTTGGATTATGGCTGAATGCCTCTAAGCCAGAATCTGTGCTAGAAACAATGATTTTTTCCCGTGCATCTTATATAAATGCCTTGAAATAGAGCTTATAAACTTGTGAACCATTATCCGTTAAAATGAAATAAACATTCATAATAATGCAGAGATAATTGGATCAGGATTTAAATTTTTGGCTTACCAGATGGGGGATGTCATGGAAATTCCATGGGGCCACAAAGCAATGGATCCAGTCTTTCCATTTTTGCAGAGGAGGGGAGGAGTTGGGGTAAGTCATGGTGATGGTGTTGCTGTTGGATAGATGAACAAACAAGGAGGGTATTTTATAATGGAGATGGTGGAGGAGGGGGAGAGAGGAACAAAGGAGGAGTGGAATGGCAAGGGGTATTGGGGAGTGAATGATTGGTGGAGGGGGGATATGTGTGGCCAAGAGAAATGGAAATGGGGTTGGGAGGGCAATTTGAATTGTCTGGGGAGATCCTGTGGGATTCACAATTATTCCACATGGATGTATTGGATATTGAAGGATATCACAGGAGCTAGGGGGTTGCAAGATGTGGCACCCCCAGACCCTCATATACATACCTCCCAAGTCAATATAACACTGTCAATAGCACCCGTGGGACAGTTAATTTTTGGGAGTTTGGGAGGTAAATCAGATTTTAGCTTTGCTGTTTCTCCCGCAGGAGAGATGCCAATTGTCTAGTTTGTAGGGGGGTGTTATGCATATTCATTGGGGCAAACTAGCCACATTTCATGGCTGGGATATCACACACAATGTGACACCTGTACATACATACTTAGAGCATCTCCAATTGTCTTAGTAAAACCACTTGTTAGCTAATTTTACCAAGCAATTTTCACAATTGTGCAAAAATAGGGGCTCCCTGACAAGCAAGCTCCATAAGTTCGCTTGATTTTCCATAAATTTATGGGAATTTAGAGAGCTTGCTAAGCTCAACACTTGATATCTCATTCTACATCCCCCTACCCCTTGCCCACATATCATCTCATATGCCCTATGCCCTCCAACCTTCATATTGCCAATCAACCCAACCATTATATTTACCACCAAGGATTTTATGGATATCCAACTCCCAGCCACCATACCTACCTCCCCCTCCCTCCTCTATCCAAAATCTTGCTCCAAAACTCCCCTTCTTTTGCACTTCCCTCTATCCATTATCTCTTGATTGGCCATGGAAAGCCACATCTCAACAAACAGCCAAGAGGCAATTGCAAACAATCCAACTGCAACCAACCCCAACAAAAAAAAGAAGAAATTTGCCCCAAACTGGACCCCTCAAGAAGAAGAGAACCTTGCTTGCTCCTGGATCCATGTCAGCAAAAACGCCAAGTTTGCCACCAATCAATCTGGGACCAAATTCTTCAAACGTGTTGAGGAGGACTCTAACCTCCACAGCAAAGTAACCCATTGCAATTGGGAATGCATCAGGACTTGGTGACCCTTTTTTCTTCTCTTTCTAATTATCCCTAGCTCCACAGTGACTGACATGTTTTTTGTTTTTTTTTTCTTACCTACAGATGGGCCAACCTGAACACCACAAGGTTGAAGTTCTTGGCCATCTATCAAGGCATCAAACAATCACCTCCCAGTCAATCAAGTCTGATGGACTGGATGCAATAAGCCAAAGAAATGTACCAGAAAAAGACCAAGATCCAGGCTTTCAAAGTTGAAGGGGCCTTGGAGATCCTTCAATATCATCCAAAATGGATGGGCAACCAAATGCCAACACACAGGGAGTCACATACCCCAGCCACCAGTGGATTCCCCTCATTGCCTTTGGTTTCTGACTCAATTTTCCGTCAAGAGGGGGTCAAAGTGGCCAAACAATGTTTTCTAGCCTCTGAAGCCAACTCCAAGCATGCCAAAGATGGCATTTCTCATTGACTAGGGGTCCTGTCCAAAACAAATGAAATTGGTGAGCAACAGCACAATTTGGTTGAGATGATTTATGACCTCAAATGCAAGAAGGCAGATATGAAGGTTGCCATGGGTCAATTGACCGTTATTTTGAAATCTAAAGAAAGCTGCCCTGAAAAAGATAGTAAGGAAATGCTGCAAATGGTAAAACAAAAGGTGTGAAATCAACTTGAGGCGTGAAGGATCAATATCTTTGACATCTCCTCTTTTTTGCTTCTATATGTATTTAAAAAAAAAGAATTTGGATTGATATATATCTATGAACAAAATAAAATGAATGTGGTTTGATTGAAAATAATAATATGAAGTTGTTTGATTCCTATTCTCAGATTGGAATACAAGATGAAAACCAAATAATCAACCATTGATACCTCTTTTCAACCAGTTATAAATTGTTAAATCATTGATGAGTTGATAATGATTAGTTGAATTATGAAGCCTGGCAGAATTTTGACTGAGAGATTGGAAAGAATGAAATAATGCAGGATCATGAACATTTGAGGAGATAGTAGTGTTTGTATCACTGTGAAAATTATTATTAAGAAAAGGGTCACAGGGAGATCTTTCCTCCACAACCATATTGTGAAGGATTATACAGCACTTCATAATCTTGACTATATCTTCCTTGAACCAAATTCTACTAGGTTGAGAAATTATTCCAAATCTGCCTTGCAAAACACCAAATGCTCTTTCTATGTCCTTTCTGGCTGCTTCTTGCAACTTATTGAAATGTTTGCTTACATTTGATTTGTGTATCTAGCATCTGGATTAAAGTAGTCTGCCATGAGATTCTTGTGCCCTTCAATGAGGCTACGATTGATTACTGTTTTTTTTTTTTTTGATTTAATCCTTTTGCGCATTTCCATTTGATGTAGTTCTTCTTCCACTTCAAGGAACACTTGCTGACGTGCAAAATGGGAGGGGAAGGGGAAGTATTTCTTAAGGATAAGGAAGGGAGCCATATCTTCTTGATTTTTGAATTTTGGTTGGAATTGGCAGGTTTGTTGTTGGATATTTTGATGAGTTTTGATGGTTGGTTGATTTTGACGATGATGGATTTCGGAGATGCATGAGTTTCGACGATGGGGTGATCCTAGCTAGCGACCTGCAACGTGGCACACGATTGGGCCGGTCGGGTCGCTAGCTAGCTGCCGCGGCCTTATGGCGATTGTGAAACCCGCGCGGTAACTTGCTCGCTAGCAATTTTTTTTGGCTAGCGATTCGCTACCTAACGAACCGAGCCCTCCAACGATTGGAGATGCTCTTATTTGTATGTACTATGCGCGCGATCTCTATCCAATAAACCCAACTTTCCCTGCTACTATATACTGCAAAATTTAAGGGGCCTCGAGTTCAACTAGCATGAAACCATTGACGTTATAGAAGTTACCCTCCGTCACAACTTCCGTTCATTCTCATCAGCATCATCTTCGATCGATCACAAGCTCAACCATCATGGATCAAATTCTGGCCCAAGCATCCGAAACTTCGGATCTCGACCTACTTCTCGATTTGATGCGTCGACTTCCACCGGAGAAGATCGATGCCAACCTACAGAGTCTTCTGTTCATCCTACCAGATTATAGCGATGATCTTCTGACTTCGATCGATCTACCACTCAAGATCCAAGCAGACCCTGCTTCGGGTAGAGAGTTTTTGAATTGTGATTACAACAGAGATCAAGACTCTTATCGGTCGGTCGATGTTTTCATCATCCTGAATTGTGCCTCAAACCCATCTCACGCTTAGCTCACCATTTCGTGTATTGATTTAAGTTATCAGGAGTCCCTGGTCGAATGAATACAATCCACCATTACCCGATGGAACCTCACCCAGTCCGAAGTTGAGAAAGTTAGAAATCATTTTAAATGATGGCTTTGATGTCTACCGAGACTTGTGAGTAGAACGAGGAGCCTTTCGACTCGATCGTCCTACTTTCAATCTGATCCAATCTTTCGAGACTACAAGGTACTACGAAGGTGGCGTCTCTTCGGTTTATTTGTGGGATCTGGATGAGGATTTCGCAGGAGTAGTGTTGCTCAAAAAATGTACGACGTCAATTTTCCTTGAGCCGTTAGTCTCTTTCGAATACTGACCAGATTCAGTCTCGGTCATGCCTATACGTCATCTCTCCTCAATGATTCCAAACAGCCATCCAGCCCAGTGATAATCTTAGTGGCACATGGGATTCCATCCATGTCTTTGAAACAACTGAACGCGGTCGAAGCGCTTATTACAAGTTAACGTCGACGGTCATGCTCCACCTTGTTCAATCTCACCCTGCCCTGGGTAAGCTTAGTTTAGCAGGTAGTATGACTCGACAAGTTAAGTCATTTTACTCCCCCAATCGATTGCCGGCTCTTGACTATTAGCCTCCTGACTTGCCTACCACTCATATATTCTTTCTTCTCTCCAGTCTGAACAAACTTACCCGCTTCTGACGCCATCCACCCCTTCAACTCTCTCTCCAACTCATCTCCAAAATATCGGAAAGTTAATCGAAGAGATGGAATTGAAAATGAGGAACTTGTTGAAGGAAGTCTACTTTAGCAAGACTAGGGATGTCGTTAACGACTTACGATCGGTGAATAGTCTAGAAGAATTGAGACAAAGAGCGGGCGTTCAAAAGGAACTAGTGGGCTTGCTCAAAGTCAAAGGCCAATCCATTGTTTCTAAGGAGACATAATTTCGTATCACTTGACTCAGTTAGCTTTATGCACCATGGACGTTGTTTTATCACAATTGTTTGATAGGATCGTTGGTCTTTGTACTCCAATAGAGATAAATAGGTTCTTTTTTTTGCTCTCCGGCCTTGAATAAATGATACGGTGACCGCGGGGTTTCTAGTAGACCTGAACAGGCGTGTGAATTAACTTCATCTCTTATCTTACTACATTCTCTTCTCCGCCCATTATCCTTGGAACCCCCAACAGATTTATTTCTACGCATTTTCATGGCGATAGATCAATTATAAGTCCGCTCTGCTGTCAGGTTAATACCTGCTAGTGACAATTTGGATGGCACCCATATCAAGGACTGACCTTTTTTTTCGGAGTTACCCAACTATTAGTTGCACATTGGTTGTCGATTTCATCGAAAAGACACACATGAAAACCTTGAGCAAGTCACGCTAGATGTCGAGAACATTGGATGATTATTTCCTCTATCGATACAGTGACCTACGCAGCTCTGTGGTCCTTTTCAACGAGAAATTAGTTCTACTCTGCTACCAAAAAATCAAGCTGGTTGATTCCAATGAGATGATGAGCAACCATACCCTTACATCTTTCAAAAGCTTACCCCACCCGATGTGCAGCTGGAAGTGAGTTGGATTGATGGGAGTGGGATCCACTGGAAGATTTGTCTGGGGGGGGGGGGGGGGGTTAAATCTCACCCCAGACTTAACTTTCATTTTACTGGCATCATTGCGCCTACATCTCAAACTCGCACTCGAATCAGCTAATCAGCTTGGGTGCTTGCTTTAGTCGTGTACTGAAACCCTTGGACTGGATGATAACTCCTGCCCGTGGTTTTAGCGTTTCTCTTGGAGTAAATATTATTTGCTTGGTTCGAATAATCCCATGTGATGTGAGAGGCAGTCCTGCCCCGTTGGAGAGGAGCACAGGTAACAGTGCTGTGACAAGTCTGTCCCATCCACCTTGGCCGGCACTCCCCCATCCGCCCGGAATGGCCCATCGCCGCCCAACGTTTCCTCAGCGGAATCATCGGCGCCAGAGTTCCAACACGAAGGACGGACGCCAAGTCGTATGGATGACGTGAAGGACACTTCTTGCTACCATGGAGAATCTCGTCAGTGCGTCATGAGGAGTTGTTAATCCACGAGTGATCTGACGCCAACCGGGATATGTGTTACTTTACATCCAGGTTCAATCGGTTTTCAATGGACTGTTGGAGGAAATCATTTGGAAAGTAGCAGTTCTTGAATTCAAGCGAGCTAAGAAGTTTCATCTCTTCACCATCGAGCAAGGTCAGGGGTTTCATGTTACCTGACTTCGATCCTGGTCTTATCACTCCCACCCTCGTGAAATCTAACCATCCCAGCGAGTTCAACTTTTTAATCCCTGGAAAGCTGACCGACATGTTGCATCACCAACGCTGCAGAACAAAGTATCAATGATAAAAAGAATGGGAGCGAAAAGAATAATTCGGACACGGTTCACGATTGCCCGGTTTGCGGGCGTGAGGTAAGAAATCATCGGACGACTAAGAGCCCCAAACTTGATTGACATCCACTGTTCTGATCTTAGGTATCAGCTACTCGTTTCGCACCCCATCTGTCCAAATGTCTTGGTATCGGTGCGCGTGGTCAAGCAGCTAAGAAGGGTACTAGGCCCGACATCAAGTTCGTATTTGATTTCAACCCAACGCATGATTTACCAAGACGGACCGATATTCTTGCTTGTTTTGCCGGCCCTTCTGATTATTCAGCGAGTCTGAAGCCTCCACGAAAAGTAATCATCATTCACCCATAGACTTAAGTTCTGGTTCCCGTGGTAGACAAACTGGAAACCTAAAGCGACGTGAGTTGTCCAAAATGTTATTGACCACATGAGCAAGATGCTGATAAACCGGGTCGTTCAGGTGGTCGACCACCCAAGAGACCACCAATGGTACCCTTAACACCAGCAGAACATGATGCTCTGCTATCTAATGCAATCAACAATGCTACTCAGCGTCTCCATCTGCAAGGTATCGGCTTGCCGGCAACGGCATCACTCAAACCCGTCGCGCAATCTCCTCATCCGCTCTCACAAAGTCACGTGGCAAGTTCCCCCGCTCCGAAGATAAGACGAAAGAAGAAAAAGGATCCAAGTCGACATCGGTCCAGAAACTCATCCCAAGCGTCTTCATCTTCAGATAGTGAGGAGGAGGAAGTGGAAGAAGACGATGATGAAGACGATGAGGAGGAGGGCGAAGAAGCAGAGGACGATGGGGAAGAGCGAGAGGACGATCACCGAAGTATGACCCCGGCTGGGCGATCCGTAGATCCAAAAGAGGATATCGAGGAACATCGTCCGAGTCAAAACCCGAGTGTCTCACCTGCTCCAGCCGCACCTTCTGCCCCAAAGACGGCTGCAGTTTTACCACGTGAGACTGTCGACTTCTTCGGTCTAATTTTACTTTTGGTACTAGTATTGGAGCTTTGGTTTGCTCACTCAGATTTACTACTTGATTGCATTGCTATAACTTGCTCCAGGCCCAGTGTTGAAGAGGAGATCTAGCTCACAAGCCGATTCTAGTGATGGGAGTGATAGTGATTAAAGCTTTCCGCTTAACTCTGGCCGAGAAACCCGGAAGGATCGATTGATCGGTATCGTCGGGAAGGATACTTACCAGGGATTGTTTTAAACGAATCAAACCCAATTCCGTTCGATCCAGAACGCTAAAGAAGTGATCACGTTGTACCAATAAACCAAGCTTTTCACATTCCCGGTCATGAGTAAATCCAAAACAAAGCATGCATGACTTGGTTGTCGTGTGGCAACGGTCGTGTGGCATGCCAGATGGCTCGATCAGCTGTGATCGAAGCCGCACAACCCAGACTTGCCCTCACCTTCCATGTGCTACATAATAGCATTGCTTGCATGACTTCGTGTCGCCAAGGCTACCTTTTTTTTGACCCACGACCTCCCACCGCGGAGTGATGGGCTGAAGTTCCTGTTCAATTGGTTGAGCTTCACGAAACAGCGCTCTATGCACATTCAGATTGAAAACTCTGAGAGTAGATCAGCGAGTGCAATAAATGATTCAAAGAATCAAAGACTTGAAATTGTGTTTATATACTGGAAGCTGGAAAGTGAAGTAACCCCTGTTTCCGAATTAGTATATCGGCTAGTATAACCGCCTCTCACGCGGTAGAGACGGGTTCGATTCCCGTATTCGGAGGTCGTCCTTCAGCAGAGCTAAGTCAGTATCCTCGAATTTTTGCCCGAGGCGGCGCATCGGTCACCCTCAATGATGGGCCCCTTTCTATGGCCCCTTCCTCAAGACCACCAACCAAGTCAAGCCATAACAATGGTGCCCCACATAGAGTATCCATGCTTGTCTTGACAAAATTTAAGTTGGTTGAGGTCTGCAGGGCTGAGCAAATGTTGGACCTGATCAACTTGGTAGGATCCTTGCATGCAAGACATAAAACTGCTGTGACAGCTATCAATGAGTCAGGGAGCAGGTTCCCACCATTATTCCTTCCACACACCCTCATTTAATAAAGGTTTGGACTGCCCTCCCCCCCTCACATGGCATGTTTTGGATAGCAGAATCAAACCAGGTGTTTGTTCATTTGAACTTGGCAAATTGATCTGAGGCTTGATTTGCAGATGAGATCAAAACCCATCATTTCTTTCTGACCAAACCAACCATTCAAAATGGTGAGTTTCTGAAACACACATACCTCCTAACTATAAAAGATTTAATCTTTGGAAACATCAAATACACAATTCATCCATCATCCATCAATTGCCATCCAAAGAAATCCATCTAACCTGGTGACTTGTCTCAAAACAAGCTCAATTCTTTGCTGATCACCAATCATTTCCATCTCTTTTTTCTACTCATCACCAGGAACCATTCACCCCTGTTTTTGTACTTCCCACCAGGAACTACTGGGTAATCCTCAGTGATTTCCCTCTTTAACTTCCCTCCCAACCCCAACACCACCCCCTCATCCACCACATCCCCTACTCTTCTCAGTTTGATATGCCCTAATATATACAAATTTATGTATTGTTTATATCTAAATATCATATAAAACATATATGTATATCTTATATTCAAATGTGTTGTGGGTCAGCACACCCAACTATATTGTGTCACGTGCATGATATCACAAGATCTGTGAAAGTTGTACATACAATATAATCCTAACACGTGTGTACCCAAGAAATATGACCATGGAGTTTTTGTTCCTACTTTTTCCCATACCTGATCCCTACGTCCCCACAGGTTAAAGGCCTGCTCTACCACCCAGGTTCCAATCTCTGTTTTCCATTCAACCAACACAATTTGTATATCACCATCCTTTTTCCAATACCATTTGTTCTGTAACCAGCCCCCAACTACCTTCCCCATCACCATTTAATGGTCCTGAGACAATGCAAAGCAAGGCCCAGAAAACCTGGAATAGAACCCATTGACAACATGGATCCTGTTAAGACTTATTTGGGATCTGCCCCCACTCATGGAATGAGTTGGGTGAGGGAAAAGTTCTTGGGAAAACCTACCAAATATATTTCCATGTTTGAAACACTATGGCATGATGGCAGCAAAATTGATGAGTGGATCAGCAGGATCAAGATGATCAGGCTTTTGATCTTTGGCAAATTGAAATTTTCCTCCAACATCAAAAACCCCAAATACCTGGACTATTTTTAGAGCATCTGCCTACAAGTTTTATTTAGCCTTACCATTGACTGAGAATCAAAGACTACGGTGTTGAACCAACCATCTTCATGGGAGGCCTTTGAAAAAATCCAAAAAAATTTCCAACTATCCAATTGGACACACCAGGTGGAGCTCCTTGTGGATTTGTTTTTCAAACCAACCACAATGAAGACTAGAATATCCTCTCATCTCATCTGGATTTTGGAGATCTTTATCAAACTAGGCTGTTTAGTTTTCCCTGTATCCAACACAATAATTTCCCTGGTCATGCAAGTGTTGACACCCCCACCCCCCATTAGAGCTAGATCTCAAATGCTCCAGGGTGTACAACTGCAACTTGATTGCCTTGAAAAACTGACTATGGCCAATACTCAATTGATCTTTACATCATTCTATGCCAAAATTACCCATGGCATTTCCCCAGACAACCCTTACTCTATCAATTCAGTAAACCCATACACTGGCCCCAAAAACAACCTAGCAACCCAAGCAACACAAAACTCCAACCTCTGAACTCTAGATTGTACAATTGACAACCTAAAAGAAAAGACATGCAAGCCACCCAGAACAACATCAAAAATGTGAATATTCCGGTTCCACCTCAAATCTGCAAATGACTGGGTGGCTCCTGTGCATACTGCCGTTCACCCAACAACTGGTGGGTCAAATTTCCCCTCTGGTTCAGCAATTCTGGGCTGCCTCCACCCAGAATCCAACAGGAAGGACCTCCCCACATCCAGCAATTGCAACAACATAACCTTTACTGGCAGCCAAAACACCACATTGTGATGTTTATTTATAGACACAGAGGCAAGTAGGATCACCACTGGAAATTTGACCTGAAGCAGATCAGCATTGGGTGGAAGTTTGCAGCACAATAAGCTTGGAAAAGTGCATTGGAAGACTTTCTAATCCAGAGTAGAAAAAGGTTCATCATTGGTGCAAAGTGTGCTTTCCATGGCAAGATGGGAAGGATGGGCCAGAGTTTTTTACTTTTGGAGACAACAAATGTGGTTGAATGTAACTTCCCCTCTGCAACTATTGGTTTACAAGTGCAGAAGCAAGTTATTGAAGCTATGTAGTAGAGACCTAGGCCTGACTATGGGTTGTGCACTGAGGTTGCGGGATTATAAGTCAATCAACACTAAAGCTGAGGAGGCGGCATGCAGTTTTTTGGGCATCCATTATTCATTCCACATGCGGGATTGGTAGAGATCCACTAAGGAAGATCAACAGGAATCTGTTTCTAGTACTTCATTGGTGCAACTCAGCTGTTAGGAAGATTTTGAACAGGAATTGCCAAAACTACTGCAAACAATTGGATCAGGTAAGGGATTGGAATAAGGGTGAGGAGGATCAATGCAGAATGCATCGAGGAAGTGAGGAGGAAATTCTTTCTTTTGTTTTTTTCATTCTTTTTGAAGTAGTGCTTTTGAGTTGTATATATAAGGGGAACATTTCCTAGACCAGAAATGGGGGGGATATTATCATTGGATGAGATCTTATGGAATCAAATCAGGCGTAAAATCAACACTCTTTCTTTGGAGAGTATTTTCTTGCTTAAGTAACTTGGAGTCTTTAATTGGAAAAATTCAAGTGTGGAGCTTTTTGGGGATTCCGCTTTGTTTACTACTATTACTTCATTGAGTGTTAGCTTAAAGAGTGTCTGGATTAGTGCGGAGTAGTTTTTTGGATAGTGGAGAAGGCAGTTGGGTGTGATTCTCAACCGCTGCAGGACTTAGTAACTTTCCTTGCAGAGCAGATTTTATTCAGTTTGCGGAGGTACAGGAGTGTAACTCAAGGGCTTGTGGAATTTCTGTAACTTGGAGTGGGATTGTTGCAGGGAATTTTACAGAACACACAATCTCTTTCCACAAATGGGGGGTCTGGAAGGGAAATTCCTTTCTCTGTTTAAAACCTGGTACCTTCTGCGGAGTTATATCTTTCTTTATATTTCATTTTCTTACCCTTGATATGTCAATGATGATCAGGGATTACAAGGCTGGGACATGCAACTCCCTCCCAACCCATTGACAGGAAGCAGCCAGCGGCACACTACCCTATCAAGGCACTCCACATTGAACCACAAGTCTGGCGGGGTGGCTGTTGAGCGCAACCACGGGCAGTAAATTGACATATGCGGCGCCTGAGTTGCCAGAGGAGCAGCGGGGAAGTGGGGCAAAGATTAGGCCAAGTTATTACCCCATGGTCAGGTTCTGTCCGGAGGATGTTCAGCAGTTCCTGGAATGGTTCAAGGGTGCAAACAAAGTTGAACAGGTTTGGCAGATAGTCAAATTCATTCTGGACCAGGAAGATCTGCGTAATGTGGAGGACATGAAGGTTTATAGGGGGAAAGATTGTGACAAGTTGCAGAGGGAGATAGTGGAGAAATGGGGGTCACAAGAGCAGAGTTTCCAAGAGGTGGATCTTGAGCATCTTGCATTGGAAATGGCAAAGGATGGAGGTGTTTCCTTGACAACATTGTTTGGTGTGTACTGTTCCTCATTTGATTGTATTCTAAAGTACCTAGTCCGCAAAAAGATTCTGGTGGAGCATGCTGTTCAGTGAAGAGGAACGTCTTTCAGGGGCTTAGCCCAAAGTGGCGCAGGAGTGTCCATAGAAAGCTCTACATTTCAGGGTTAATTTGGAGGTTGCAGGATGGATGATTATCCCTACTCCCGGAAATGAAGGACATCCAAGCAGCAGTTGCAGGTGAATTTGAACTTGCATAAATTATGGAGGAAGACCCAAAGGTTCCAGCAAAGGGGGAGGTACAGGTGAAGAGGGTGATGGGCCCAGTAATTCCAAAAAAAACTGCATAAATGACGGACATGTTTAATGAGATGTGTCTTTTCTGGCAGAACGCTATGGCAAAGACAGTCACAACAGCCCCAGAGCCACCAGAGGAGTCAACTATGCATGTTCCAACTCACAAAAAACCAAGGGAACCAGCAAGAAACAATGGCAAGCCTTGTGTTTTCCAATGCTACTATTGTCAGGAGGACAGCCATCTCAAAAGGTTGTGTAAGTACCTAAGTGTGGAAATGCAGAATAAAATTGTTAAGATGGATGGGAGGGAGTGTTTCTACCCTTCTGGAGAAGCTATTCTGGACTTACTGGATCAACTGTTGGAAAGAGATTTGGCTTGAGCGGTGGCAGAGGAGAAGAAGGAGGCAACCACCTTGGCCAGGTACACATTTCCCTTGCCTTGGAAATACCCATAAGTTTTCGTGAAAGTAAGGGAGGTCCGCTCCAACAAGAGAAGAATGGACATTGATGGTTCTACTACCGCAAAATCTCTGGGGAAGGTGGTGGTATTTAAAAGCAAGGGAATCCCACAGGAGGGCTGGAGAAGTGGCAAGGAGAATTTGCAGAACGGATAAGCCAGTTTCCCCAACCTTGAAAGAGCTGGCAGCAATCTCAACAGTGATGGCGGAGGAGATGGAGAAGTATATGTTAAATAAGGAGGAAAACCCAAAACCCAGTGACAAGGCAAAGGTGGGCTCTCTTAATGCAGGGGTGGAAGTTCTGGGAGCAAGCAGCGCAATGATGTGCCCCTTAGGGTGCAGGGAAACGGGGATTGGAGGAAAACGGTGTTGGGCAATGTTTGATAGCGGCTCAATGTTGAATGTACTGCAATTTAAATTGGCAACAGATGAAGTTTTGGTCCAACACAAGGCAAATATTGGTTTGAAGAATTTGGGAGGTTTTGAATTCATGGTCAAAGGGGTAGTGGAGAAGGACATCACAGAAGTGGCTAAGGTATTGGCTCCACTGTTGTATTTGGTAGTAAGCCAATTGGAGTTCATACTGGGTAGGCCATTCCTTTTTGCCTTCCAGGAATCTCTTGGCTTCCAACTGGATACTAGGGAGGAACTCCTTACTGTTGCGGAGGCCTTGGGGAAATGTTACAAAACAACCATTTTTTGGCCCAAGAACAGTAGATGGGAGCATTGGAGCAGGTGCCTGTTTGTGGATGGCAGTCACAACAATCCAGAGGCAGAGGATTTTCAGATTTTGGCCATGTTTCCTGTGCAGAGAAGGCTACGTCTTTGCACAGACAGTTGACAGATGAGGAGCAAGGGGAAACCCCCATGGCATGGTGCAGCATGCTTTGGGCGGAATGGAGGAGACCGGGAATTGGCGTAACAATGATGGGGGTGGGGATGGAATAAAAAGTGAGTCCTTCCTCTTATGAGCCTCCAATGGGTGTTAGCACAATCAGCTACCCTTGTGCAAAAATTTTCAGCAACCCGGATTTTGTTTCAGGCCAACAATTACAAGTGGAGGAGACAAACAAAGGGTTGAAGTTGATCAAAGTGGGGGATTTTGGTGGCAAGTACAAACCAGTTGCCAAGAAAGTATGGCCACAGAACAAGCCAATGCCGTAGGAACTTAAAAAACCCATGAGGTCAATCCATTGGTTGCAGGACCTGTATGAGTTGCCACTGACACCCGCAATTCTGAAGGGAGATTCAACAGGCATAATGGAGGAGCAGATGGCGGAGCTCAACTTTGGACCAGAAGGGTGGTTGCAAGAGGAGGAAGTGAAGTTGCTGAAAACAGTAATTGTTGTGCGGAGGAAGGAGCTATCCTTTTGTCTGGAGGAGTGGGGTTTTCTCAAACGCAAGATTGCAGACCCCTACCAGATACCAATGGTGCCTGACAACCCTTGGCAAATTAAACCCATTCCTATTCTGGTGGCAGTTAGGGATCAGTTTACAGAGTTGGTGTGGGAGCAAGTGCGGACAGGTCTGTATGAGCCATTTTGTTCTAGCTATTCTAGTCCAATTTTTGCAGTGCTGAAATAGGAGGGGAAGAGTCTGCTGATTGTGCACAACCTGCAAAAGTTGAACTCATTCAGCATCCCAGACGCTGGGTTGCCTCCGCAGGTGGAGGATTTTGTGGAGAATATGATGGGGAGAGTCTGCTATGGGTTGGTGGAGATTATGGGGGGGGTACAAACAATGGGAGCTACATCCGGAGTCCTGCCCAATGACTGCATTTGAGATTCAATTGGTGAAACTTCAGTTGATGCGGCTTCTGCAGGGGGAAACAAATTTGGTGGAAGTTTACCAAGCACAAATGACATGGATTTTTCAGGATGATTTCCCAGAAACGGTGTGTATATTCATCAACAATGGGGGCATCAAGGGGATGCAGAGCATCTATGGTGGGGAAACCATTTCAGTTAGTTCAGGGATAAAGCAGTTTGTCTGGGAATATGCGCAGACTTTGGAGAGGATCCTGTTCTGGATTGAGGAAGCGGGATTGACCATCTTGGGGAAAAACTTTGTGGTACACGTTCTGGCCTTGGAGTTCCTTGGTCACAAAGTTTCTGCAAAAGGGAGAAAGATCACTAACACCAAAGTCAATAAGGTTCTAGAGTGGACTACTCCTTGGAATGCTACTCATGTGTCCCAGTTTCTAGGTCTATCTGGATGGGTGCAGATCTTCATTGAGAGATTTGCAAAGATAGAAAGCCCGCTGCAGAGGCTGATTTGGAAAGGTGCTGAGTGGAATTGGATGGGGTAATGTGATTGGGCGTTCTGGAAGTTGAAGGAGATTGTCAGGCAGCAGATATTGTTGAAGGACTTAGATTAAACTAACAGGGGAATCCAGTTGGCAGTAGATTATAGCAAGTTTGGTGCGGGCAGTGTGCTAACCCAGCAAGATGAAGGGAAAGACAGGCCTGTGCTCCAAAAATTGGTAACCTTTTTGGAGGTCAAAGGTTGGTACTTGCAGCAAGAGTTGGAGTTGTGCGGAGTGACTCTGATTTTGCAGAGGTTACAGCATGTGCTGTGGGGGGTGATGTTTGAACTCCTGGTAGATGCTGAGGCACTAGCTAGGATGATTAATTACCCAACCTTGCCTAATGCTCCTAGGACTTGGTGGGTTGCATACTTACATTTGTTCAATTTCACATTCAGGAACATTCCAGGAAGTTGTTTACGATTCTGGATGCTTTATTGCGGTATCCAGAGGTCTGGTGCGCGGAAAAGGAGGATTTGGATGTGGAGAAAAGGCTTTTAAAGGTGGCAGAAACATCTGTAGAAGTTGGAAAACTTCCCCTGAAACAGTTTTGTAGGTTTCAGGTGTTAGAGGAATATCTTTGGAAGCTTCATTTTCCAGAAGGATTGCAGCTGGCAGAGGTGAGGTGGGTTTGGCGGAAGGTTTGGCATTTCTTTTGTCAGGAAAGGCAGTTATGGAAGCGGGCACTTCCAGTACCCCTGTTTGTGGTCAAAAGACAGGAGGATCAGGAGGACTTGTTGAGGAGCCTCCATGACAACTTTGGGCACCGGGGGAGAGTTAAGACCAGGTTCTGGTGGCCAGGTCTGGGGCAGATGGTGCCGGATTGGGTGCGGAGTTGCAAGGCTTGTCAGCAGCGGAGTACTAGGTTGCCTTGGGAGGTGGGTATTCCAACAAGGGAGGATGCTCTGTTTGGACAAGTCTCATTAGAAGTGGTCCATATCAAGGAAGGGAAGTTTCCGTATCTGCTTGTGGGTTAGGACAACTTGTTGGGATGGGTGGAGGCGCGTCTGTTGGTTAATTTTTTGGTCAAAAAAGTTGGGCAGTTTTTGGAGGAGGATTGGTTTGCCCATTTTGGGTGGTTGCAGATCATCATGGTGGATGGCAGGGCGGAGTTTTGGGGCAATATTTGAAGACTGGTTGAATCTTGCGGCAAAAATTTTGGGCAGGTTACAGAATATTATCCGGAGGGGGCAGGTGCAATAGAGAGAGGGAATCAGCCAATCAAGGACGCAACATTTAATATCTGCGGAAACATTGGTAATAAGTGGCAGGAAATTTTGTAGATTGGATATTGGTCAAGCAGGGTATGGGGTACTTGCCTTACAAGCTTTTGTACGGTCCGCAACCAGTCCTTCTGGTAAATATCAAAACCCTCCCTTATCTTGCTATTGAATGGTGGAAGTTAAAGATCATGGAGGATTTGGTTGTGGCGCCGGCGGAGCAGCTCTTGCGGAGAAAGGAAATGGTGGAAAAGGCCGCAAAGAGGCTGCAGGACAGTCATGCCAAGTTGGTCTGGTACTGGGGCAAGCATTGTACCAATTGCTTGCGGGACCCATTGTGGATGGGAAATTTTGTTCTGCTTTACAATTGGAGCTTGGAGATGCAGTGGGGTAATCTTTTTGGGGATTTCTGGAACAGCCCTTATTGGATTATGAGCCAGTTTCCTGGAGGGAGTTATCAGCTGGAGGATTTTGACGGTACTTGGCTTAGGCAGAAGGCAGCGGCAGCTCATGTGAAGAAGTTCCATGTGCGGGGGACTATGTATTTTGACAAAACCACTGGTTTGGGAGACAGAGATCAATAGATGGCCAATGTGGAAGAGCCAGTGGCAGAGGAGAAAGAGTCTTTGGGGGAGGAGCCCTTGGAGGAATGAACATTGGGGTCAATGCTCAAGTTGTGGGGGGATAAGGCAATGGGGCAGCTCAGATCATCGGAGCAGTGTGGAAGGTCTAGTCTCTAGAGGCCTTTATCTGGGGTGGTCTAGGTCCCTTAGGTGATGTGTTATTTGCGGATTTCTGGAGTCTCTTTTAGTTTTCAGATTCTTTTTAGTATGATTAGTTTTCTTTTAGTCTTACAGAGTTTTTGTTCTGGAGTTCTTGTCTCAGTTTTGTCTCACTCTCAGATACGGAGGGGTTCTCACTATAGGCTGCAGAGTTTTTTTTGTGTGTTTTTGTGTGTTTTTGTGTGTTTTTGTGTGTTTTTGTGTGTTTTTGTGTGTTTTTGTGTGTTTTTGTGTGTTTTTGTGTGTTTTTGTGTGTTTTTGTGTGTTTTTGTGTGTTTTTGTGTGTTTTTGTGTGTTTTTGTGTGTTTTTGTGTGTTTTTGTGTGTTTTTGTGTGTTTTTGTGTGTTTTTGTGTGTTTTTGTGTGTTTTTGTGTGTTTTTGTGTGTTTTTGTGTGTTTTTGTGTGTTTTTGTGTGTTTTTGTGTGTTTTTGTGTGTTTTTGTGTGTTTTTGTGTGTTTTTGTGTGTTTTTGTGTGTTTTTGTGTTTTTGTGTGTTTTTGTGTGTTTTTGTGTGTTTTTGTGTGTTTTTGTGTGTTTTTGTGTGTTTTTGTGTGTTTTTGTGTGTTTTTGTGTGTTTTTGTGTGTTTTTGTGTGTTTTTGTGTGTTTTTGTGTGTTTTTGTGTGTTTTTGTGTGTTTTTGTGTGTTTTTGTGTGTTTTTGTGTGTTTTTGTGTGTTTTTGTGTGTTTTTGTGTGTTTTTGTGTGTTTTTGTGTGTTTTTGTGTGTTTTTGTGTGTTTTTGTGTGTTTTTGTGTGTTTTTGTGTGTTTTTGTGTGTTTTTGTGTGTTTTTGTGTGTTTTTGTGTGTTTTTGTGTGTTTTTGTGTGTTTTTGTGTGTTTTTGTGTGTTTTTGTGTGTTTTTGTGTGTTTTTGTGTGTTTTTGTGTGTTTTTGTGTGTTTTTGTGTGTTTTTGTGTGTTTTTGTGTGTTTTTGTGTGTTTTTGTGTTTTTGTGTTTTTGTGTGTTTTTGTGTGTTTTTGTGTGTTTTTGTGTGTTTTTGTGTGTTTTTGTGTGTTTTTGTGTGTTTTTGTGTGTTTTTGTGTGTTTTTGTGTGTTTTTGTGTGTTTTTGTGTTTTTGTGTGTTTTTGTGTGTTTTTGTGTGTTTTTGTGTGTGTCTCTTTTTGTAGGATGGAGCAGGGAATCAAGCCAATTCCTTTCTGGGGCGGGCCAGGCATCATATTTATTTCAAGAAATATTTACAAGATGCAGGAAGCACAGCAAAAATTTAATTTTTTTAGGTAGAGTCCTTTTATAGTTTCTTATTTATATATATTTGAGCTTTTATAAGAATATTGTGAAAAATAAAATAAAATCAAAGGTAAAATAAAATCAAAGGAAGGAAGATGGTGCGGCAGAGCTCACCACCAGCACAATGATGCTCACAGAGGAGTTTGCAATGCTCTGCAGCTGGGATCCCAACCACTTCTTGGAGGATGGCCAGTATTTTCTTGTCTGATTTGCAGACGTACTGGTTGATTTTGGCTTCCTCAATTCCTCAAGCACAGTTCTCATTGTTGCTTTGGATGGCTGCATGGTACATAGAGACCAGGCAGAATTGGGTTGACCAAGATGGGCAAGAGTTGGAGGATCAGAGTGAAGGTTGAGGCAATGGAGTCTGGATCAGTGAAGAACAACGCGGAGATCTTTTGACCAGTGATGGAGGCAACAGTGACTCAGTGTTGGGAATGGGAGCTATTAGAAGTTTTTTTGGAGTTAGTAAAAAAAACAACTTATAGGGTATTGGGAGAAAATTGGAGCTGATCACAATAGTCAAGCACGGGGACAAATCCTCTGCAGGTGGAGTTGTACTTGGAGTAGTAGGCGCCTGAGGGGTATGAGATGGAGGTTGGAAGAGGGGAAAGCTGGGTGCAACTGGAGGAGGTATTGGAGGTGTAGCCACACAAACAAATATGGGAGCCGTGTTGGGCTCGCGCGGTACTTGGCCAAGTCCAACATTCAGGTTATGTTGACAGCCCCAGGCTTGCATGGAATCTACCCAGGCCGCAAAAGTGGCATAATCTGCGCATTGAGGAGGGGGAGAAAGACAGTCCATTGCCTCTGCAATGGGTGACAAAGCGGCGGAGATATCCAGCTCCAGAGTCCATTTTTCTGTCTTGATTGGCTCATCATCATCAACAACAAAGTTGGTCATCAGGCCACAACAATGATGTTTGCAGCGGGGACCGGAGGTGGAAAGGGGACAAGGCAGAAGACAATTCAGCAACAATCCAGGAGTTTGGGAAACAAAAAAACACCTACGGTGGCCTAGGCAGTAGACATTTCAGGCCAGAAAACAAGCAGTGAGGGTGCATGCTCTCTGCATTTTTGTACAGTATTTGCACAATTCCATGGCAGATGATTTCTTTTGGGCGGGTCTTGGTTGTAGTCTTAGGGAGTTGTTGGAAGGGGAGTTTTGAGGGATGGAAGTCCGGCGTTGTAGAGCATGGGAATCCTGGGGACAGAATTCAAGTTGTGGGGGGATGTGGTGGTTATTTATAGACACAGAGGCAAGTAGGCTCAGCACTGGACATTTGACCTGAAGTGGCTCAGCAGTGGGTGGAAGTCTGCAGCACAATAATCTTGGAAAAGCGCATTGGAAGACTGTCTAATCTGGAGTAGAAAATGGCTCAGACTTGGTGTGGTGTGCGCTTTCCCTGGCAAAATGCCAAGGATGGGCCCAAGTTTTTTCCTTTTGTTGACAACAAATGTGGTTGAACGTAACTTCCCCTCTGCAACAATGGGTTTACAAGTGCAGAAGCAAGTTATTGAAGCTATGTAGTAGAGACCTAGGCCTGACTATGGGTTATACACTGAGGTTGTGGGATTATGGGAAAATCAACACTAAAGCTGATGATAAAGCATGCGGATTGTTGGAGATCCATTAGTTATTCCCCATGTGGGATTGGTAGAGATCCGCTAAGGAAGATTGATGAGGAGCTGTTGCTATTAATGAATTGGCGCAAATCAGCTTTTAGGAATATTGGGAACATGAATTTCCAAACCCACCAAAAACAATTGGATCAGGTAAGGGATTAGACTAAGGGTAAGGAGGATCAATGCGGAATGCACAGAGGAAGTGAAGAGGAAAGTCTTTCTTTTGTTGTTTTCATTCATTTTGAAGTAGTGCTTTTGAGTTGTATATACAAGGGGAACATTTCCTAGACCAGAAATGGGGGGTATCTTATCATTGGATAAGATCTTATGGAATCAAATCAGGTTTACAATAAACAATCTTGCTTTGGAAATTATTGTCTTGCTTAAGTAACTTGTAGTCTTTAATTGGAAAAATTCAAGTGCAGAGCTTGTGGGGCAGTCTGCTTTGTTTACTACTATTACTTCATTGTGTTTTAGCTTAAGGAGTGTATGGATTAGTGCAGAGTAGTTTTGCAGATAGCGGAGAGGGGAGTTGGGCATGATTCTCAACCGCTGCAGGCCTTAGTAACTTTCCTTGCGGAGCAGATTTTATTCAGTTTGCAGAGGTACAGGAGTGTAACTCAAGGGCTTCTGGACTTTCTGGAACTTTGAGTGGGATTTTTGTGGGGAATTTTATGGAACAAACAATCCATTTCCACAGGGTGAACACTATACCAGGTCCAGATGTGACCAACACCACCAAGGATTGTTGAGACTGAGGAGAAACAGAGCGGTGTAGATAGAGGTAGAAGGATGAATTTCAGATAGAAGTAAATCAAAAACAGTGACAAGGAATCAGAAAGAAGAAAGAAAAGTGGAAAAAACATGAATCTTACCTGAGGAGAAACAGAGCGTTGTAGATAGAGGTAGAAGTATGATAAATCCTTCTTCCTGACTCCTGCTCTGTCCTCAGGTAGGTACAATGGTCATAGATGTCACACAGTGTGGGACATGTGTAGTAGGAGACAGAGACATGGTTGAGTATTGAATACCTGAGCTGAAGGCGCGCGTGTGTGAGCCTGAGAGGGTAGAAAAAAAAGAATAAGAGAGAAATCTAGATGAAATATTTAGAAAAAGGAAAATGAAAGGAGACAAATTAGAAGAAACAGTGAGAAAGAAACATGGAGAAAAAGAGGTACTCCAACAAGTATTGCCTCAACCAGGCCATTTTTCACCCTGTCACCAGATTGAAATATCTGCTGATTGACTCAGGGGCAACCTTGATGGTAAGTGGCCATTTCCCCTCATTTTTCAAGTTCACATCCTTCCCCAAAGCATTACCCCAAAATCTAGGAGACCCTAATGCTACCTTATATGCTGTGGGCAGGGGGAGCATCTGGTTTTCACCAACCCTGTCTGGGGACCCCCTTCTGAATAAAGTCCTCTTTTGTCTTTCCCCAATTAGCAATATTCGCAAACTCAAATGGATATGCTTTATTTCTTGGTCTGTTTCCCTGAAGCAGATTGCAGATCTGTTGACGCAAATTCTGAGCCAACTGCGCACCAAATGCTGAGCCAGCCGCTGTAAGACTCCAAATGGTGCTGAGCCACAGGAAGTTCTGTGGAGGGGAAAGGTTCTTTTGAGGCTGCCCTCCTGAGCATTAAAAAAATATTTCAATGTAACCAGCATCAAGGTCCAGAACCTTATAAATGAGGAATTAATGAAAAGGGATAATTTTGATGGTAATTGGTAGCAAGGAAACAACACTATCTGAGGCAAGATGGTGTGGGAAAAGACATGAACAAACAAGTTAAAGTTTTGTTCAGAGTTTAATAGAACAAGGAAGTTGTAAGTAACAAGCCCACCAGCTAATAACTCTGGTTGTAAGCAGGAGATTAGGAAATATCAACTCAATCCCAACCAACCTCCAGGTTCTCAATTAACCTGCCCAACTCTCCGCAATAAAGTGCTCAAAGGGTATCAGATAACTGTGGGTGGCTTTACAAAACAAAACAATTAGTTTTATGAAGCTCTAGAAGCAAAGAAGTAAAAATTTTAAACAAGAATAACCCAACACTTCTCAAGGGACTCAAGAATAGTTTGGAGGAATTCAACTTTAAAGGAATAAAGGGAGGTTTAAAAATCCAGGTTTCAAGCTTAAAGAAACCTCTCAGTCAAATGTGACTGGTTCCGGAAGGATGATCAAAAAGAATGATCAAGACCAGTATGGTCAAAAAAAGGGATCAAGAGTGGAATAACACACTCAAGAACTCAATCAAACAAATTCTTCTTCAACCAGCAAGGCTATTGGTTGGTGATAACAAACAAGGCCACAGAGGGACAAATCAAGATTTGAGTATGGAGGCTCAAATATCAAGGGGCAATCATAGATGTACCCAGGATAAAAGTGCACAGATGAAGGGGAAGGGCCCCATGGATTTATTGATTGCTTGTATTGCTGATAGATGGATCATGGATCATGGATGATAAGATGGATCCTCCGCAAAAGGCAGGGGGAGAGCCCCTCCTTTTATGGACAAGAGGCCCTGTGTACTATTCACAAGGAGACAACACAAATGAAAGCAGAATTTCTTTTGATCAGGGTATAAGGAAAAAACAAGAAGTGAAAAATAGTGAAAATGGTGACAGGAGGCCCTGATATGTGAAAAAAAAATAATAACAAAGATGAGAAAAACAAGGAGACCAGCCTGCGTCATGGATGAAAGCAGGCAGTTGGATGGATGTCTGCGGCTTTGTGGAGGCAGAGTTGCAACAGGGGTTTCGGATGACAATTTGATGAAAGGCGGATGAAGGAGGCTTGGGTAGGATCAAGTGAGTTAGTGGGAGGAGGTGGATGAGCAAATGATTGGGCAGAGATGCAATTGATGGGCATTGGCACCAATGAATGAGGTTGTTGGTGTTGGTGACAGTTGGATGTGCAACAGAGAAAACAATGTCAATGGGATCTTTGATTTTGGTGGCTTTGGTCAGGTGGTTGGTGAGAAGGCACTTGGATGCGGGATGACCAAGGCACAAGGTGGTAGGCCGGGATGATGACTTTTGGCAAGTTGATGGCTGCAAGAGACAGCTTGCGGTCTGTCAGATGGTGAAGCAAGTTTGGTGGGGGTGTCAAGGATGGGATGGGAAGGCCTTTGGTTGATGTGTGTTGGAAATGCCAATGGCCTACCGGATGAAGAGGGATTTATTGGATGGCAGGCGCGGTGATAGGGATTGGGTGGATGGGTGGATGATGGAGATGATGATCATAGCTTGCGCTTGGCCAAAAATTGGGGCCACAAACAAAACACAGAGGAATTGAAAAGAGGATCTGGGGATTGGAATTGCCTGGGAGCCTTTCATAGACTGCTAGGACAGGAAGAAGCTGGGAGAATGAAAGGAGGAAGATTCCCCATAGAATTTTTTTTTTGATGATAGTTGGATGAAAGAAAGAAAAAAAATCCCTTTACATGAGGTTTCCTGATTTGGTCACCACACCGCACATCCAATGCTGAGCCTACTTTGCACCTGAAGCTGAGCAAACAGCACACAACACAGTTCCCAATCCCAAGGCAATATAATCCGCCACACTTTACATGGCCCATAAAAAATATTGCCCCCATGTCTCCTTGTCAGGTTTTTAACCTCTATAGCTATACTGGCTGTGTTTAAACCTGCAATAATTGAGATAAAAACTAATACTTAAATCATTAATTGACTTAATAAAACAGTAACACTGTCACAGAACAACAAAAATCAAATAATACAAGATCATTATGAGTAAAAAGCCACATCTTGAATCTCTATAAAGAGATAAGGGACCTAGATTCAACTGAATAAATCCAAAAGTAGCCTTGTTTACAAATGTAAACTCACACCCTTTAAGGTAACAATAAATTTTACAACTCCAAAGGCCTTCCCACACAAACTTGGAGTTGAGTAATTGACTATTTGCATATTTTAATACTAAATTTTAAGGCCCCAGTCAATATTCCTTCTGATATTAAGTTTAATGGGCTTGTTAACTTTTGCTGTATTCTTGGATCAATGATATAATAATTAACTGGTCAGGAAGGGGCTATAGGGTGAAGACCCTCCTCTTTTATGGTAACAGGAGCCTTCAGGGGACTCAAGGAGTCATCAGGGGAGAAATAGGCTCCTCCTTTTTTTTTTCTCCAAGGGCTCAGAACCCCATTACATCTTACCCCATGAGAAACAAAGTACTAGTACTCATTGGGGAAGATTTACTATGTAAAAAAGGTCCTATTTACATACACCAAAAGTTATATAATCTGCAAATAAGCTCAGGGCATTCTGAGAGGAAGCTCTCAAGGCTTGAGAAGGTATATTAAATTATAATCACATCCCCAAGGGGGATAATATTAAGCTTATGTGGTTTGTTTATACAGAGTGGAGAGTATAGCTTGAATTATTTGCTATAGTTTGCCCCAAAGGGAATGGAACTTATTGGGAATTTATGTGTCAATAGTTGGGACACATCTGATTCCTCCTAAATTAATTTAAATTTATATTAGATCCCCATCTTGATAGTATATATTATCAAAGTTTTTATTCTATAATTAATACTCATAAAAACGCACTTATAAATTATTACAAAATATTATCAAAAGTTACATCAATCTGAACTTCTTGATTAATTTTCATTCTTGTCTCTATGGTGGGTTGAACCAGTGACCTTAGTGTCATTTAATGGAAGGTGAGCCTAGAACTTGACCACTATACCAACAAGACATATGAGTTATGCAGGTATTTTGACACGTCCAATTGTCACATGGCTGAAACTCCTCCTCCCTCTGTTTGCCAAGTTTCTTTTCCTCTTTCCCCCCTTCTTTTTATATCACTTCTGTATTACTTCCACTGTGCTCTAGGAAATGTTTCCAAAACTTTTTTCAAAGATTATTTGAAGCACCACATCCCCACTTTCAAAATCAAATCATGGTCCTCCTTCATCTGAAAGCCCTGTAAAATAGCCCGGAGTACCCATAAATGCAAACACTTCCTCAAATCCATCTCCACCAATAAACCACTTGATTTCCTTGTGACCAACATCCTGGGTCCTATTACACCAGACTTCAGTGAAAACCAATAATTGCTTACAATCTGCAACCATTGGTCTAACTTCACAACAACCATGTTCAAACTCAAGTTCAAGCCAGCCAACTCTGGTCTGCAGCTATGGATTGATGCAAGCTGGGGGGGTGAGTTCCACCACTCAACCTTGGGATTACTTGTTACAATGAATGGGTACCCCACATCCTAGGCTTCCAAACATAAAAAATCCATGGCAACATGTAATTTATTTCCATAGGAAGGGCTATTGAGTTTTTTCATTTATCTACTGTCTATTGCACACAACATCTTTCCTTCTACCATTTCTTCATTTTTTTGTGATAATCTTGCCACCGTGTTGGTGGCAAATGATAATGGCTCTATTTCCAGGATGAGAAAAAGTTTTCAAAACTTTTTCTTTATCAATGACACTATCCAAAAGCTGAATTTAAAATTTACATGGGTAAAAACTGGAGAAAAACTGGTAGATGGAATGACAAAAAGGCTGGGCCCAAACAAGCAACACAAGTTCAACACACTTTTCTTTCTTCCGGTATAGTCTGGTTTTTGGGGGGGTTTTTTGGGTGAGAAAAACCAACTATATTATCTCATGCACCAGATATCAGAAAATTTTTAAAATTTTTACATAATATATAATCCTAACACATGCACACCCAAGAAATATGGTCATAGTTTTTTTTTCCCTACTTTTTCCCATATCTGAGCACTACATCCCTACAAAATAGATGAATCTTCAAAAGCTCTGTGGAATGAAATTAAAAATTGCTCTGAAAAAAAACAAGTTTTATCTTGGGAGGAAAGTTTATCATGATGATAGTTTTAAATTTTCCAGACCAATTTTTTAAAACAAATTAATATCACATTTAGTTTTATGGTCTATGGCCTGGAATGAATTTGCCACATCCCATAAAATTAAAAAAAAACACATTCATTTTCATCAAATCCAAGGGGAAATAAAAATACAGAAAGGGTGTGAATTTATCTAAGGGTTTTGATTAATTCACAACCCTACACAACCTGTACACAACCCAAAATGGGTTGTGTGACCCAGTTCACAACCCATTCAAGTTGTGAATGGCTTCCCACAACCCACAGAGTTGTGAATGGCCATTCATGACCCAGAAAGGTTTTGAGCCATGCCACAAAACCCTTTGGAGTTTTGGGGGTCTGTTCACAACTCCAGGGTTGTGAGCAAAAAAAATCAAAGTTAAAAAAAATTAAACAAAACAGAAAAAAAACATCAAAAAAAAGTTCAAAAAAAAAGTTCAAAAAAATTGAAAAGAAAATTAAAACAAAATTAAAACAAAATTAAAAAACATTGTGAAAATTTCACCACTCCAGGGCCATGAATGTGAATTCATGTCCCTATGAATAAGTGAAAATAAACAATTGGAAAGTTTAAAAATACAATACAATGTTTCAATAAAATAAAATAAAATACAAACATTTTATTTTATATCAAAAAAGAAATTGAATTGAATCAGAACAAAATGGACTGGCCCCAAAGTAAAAATGCCAACAAAAAAAGCTCAACTTGTGTTAAGCTTCTCCCATCATAAGAAGCAAAATAGCTCCTGATGATGGGATCAGCCCAACACAAGTTGAACTGAATTAACAATAAAAAACCATTCAAAACACTCAAAATAATGATGTTAATTCAAAACACTCAACATCATGATGTTCAAAATGTGATAACCCTTTATATTAATAGAAGTACAAGATCAAAATCAGAATTACATGTTAGACCAAACCCAAATGATGAAATGAATGTGAGCTAGTGCCCAGGCTGGGAGCTCAACCATTAGTGCCGCACACAGGCACAGTTATGCAATTGGGAAACCCCGGGGAGGAAGGGCTCCAGTAAGGGAAGGAGAGAGTAGGGAAGGAAAAACAAGGAAAGGAAAACAAGTCTGATTCTCAGGACAAAGCTCAGAATTGTGTTTGCCTCAAGCTCAACAACCTGCAATCTCACCAAGACACGCAAATGCAGTAGGATCAACTCCAATTGCCCCTGCTCATTGTATACGTTTAAACATGGTGAGGCTCTGCTAGTTGAGCTTCATTGGAAGGTAATCTTGGCTGTCCTGTTCTTCTTCTTCTATCTCATGTCTCTCAGGCTATCTTGGTTTTCTCCTGTTCTTATCTTGTTTGTTTTTTCCCTCCTTGTTGTTGAAGGTTTTCTTATTTCTATAAGGGTTACTAATCATTGTGACTGCAATAAAGATTTGAACTTGTAACTTTCACAATGAAAACCCAAATGATGAAACGCTATGATGTCTATATATTGGAATACAAATCCAGTTGATCTTTCAGATGATCAATCCAACCAGAAGCTTTCTTTGAAGTCAAAGAAGATGGCTTTGATACAATGGGTGGTATTGGAATCATATCTCCCTCAAGCAATAAATGAACCCAGTGGTTATTGTTAATAAAGCAAATGAAGATGGGATCTGTTGGTTCTTTTACGCCCATTCTTATTGGAGTATAAGTACAACATGAATCTGATGAAATGAAAAAAATTGTCCTTGCATAATTATTTGCTATTATTTGACCCATATCCAAATTTGAAATTTTTTTTGAAGAGGTACTCTTTTCATTAATGTCTTCAAAATTAAGTCTTTGTTTTATCATTTCTACCTATTTGCTACCACCATCTATCTTAGAATACCATTCCTTATTTTTCCTCAATTTTTATATTGTTTACCTTTGGAATTTAAACCATCTATTTTCATTGAACCCAAGTGATTTAGCAATAAATCTAAATCCACAATTACCATCACCAACAGGATCCCAAACCTCACCAAAATGCATGCAACATCCCCAAATTTGGGTTCATTGCACTGAAATTTGGTCCAAGGGTTCCTAGAAACCCCTGTGAAGTTGTGAACAAAACCATTCACAACCCAGGGTTTCAATTTTATCACTTCCCAATCCTAAATTGTCATCGCAATAATTAAAAACCTTTTTCTTAAAAAAAAAAAAAGACAAACATCTCACTCTGATTTTGTTAATTACTCCCAACACTCACTGATTTCAAGATCTTCAAAAAAAAAGAAACAATAAAATAAAAATAGGACATTAGATTTTTCACGCCCCTGCCCCTTAATTTCATGTGGCTGCAATGTTGCTACAATGTCCCCCAACATCCCGGGCCCATGCAGAAATCCTTGATTTCATGTGGTTTTCTGGGGTGGTCAAAGAAAAAAGAAAATAAATAAGGGGCTAGAAAGGCATCTCAAACCCCTGTAAAATAAATATGAGCCTGGTAAAAGAAAGATGAGACATTTTGGCCATTTCAAAGGTCTTCAAAATTGCACTCCAAAATTTCAAAAAAAAAAAAAAAACACTTTATGCCTCAAATTGTTTCACTTTTTTTTTCATTATTTTGGAAAATTTGAAGGGAAAGAATGTTTTAAAATATGCCAGGCAATTCAATTAACATTTTTTTTTTGACTTTTGGTACTTCATTTTGCCTCCAGAAGATGGGATCAACATCAAAAACAAGACATTCTTTTCAATTTTTCTTTTCTTTTTTCCTTATCTTTCCCCAGAATTTTCGAAATTTTGAGCTGGCAATCTTTTAGTGGTCATTGAAAAGGGCGCAAAAAGGTTAGCTGAGGATTTTTTTTTTAGCTTTTCCTTTTTGAAAAAAATTCATATTCAAAAACAAAAACAAAAAAGGGCTGTTTTTTTTAACCAAATCAATGAGTCAATCATCATTAGAGAAAAAAAACTTTGGAAAATTGAGAAAAAACAAATAAATAATTCAATCAAGATCAATTTTTAGTACTTTCTCTCTTGGATGTGTAGAAGTTTTAGGAGGAAAAAAAACCTTCAAACCAAGTTCCAAGCTACAATGAATCAAATCTTCCCATTTTTGTGATACCTTGATAGCAACAGACTTCCAAAGGGGATCTAATTGGGGAGCTGGCCACAGTTCAGAATTATAGTGGAAAGAAACTATGTGCTGAAAATCTTCCAAAATAATTAAAAATATGGGAGAAGTTTCAGGATTGGATGTTGGAGGGGAATTGAGAGGCAAATAGGTTGATGGCATCTCAACTTAGATAAAAGTACCACTGGCCTTTTGTATGTATCTGCCAGCAGGAAAACATGGGAAGGGAATTTGATCCAGTAGCTTTGAGGGGCAGGTTCAGAAGTGTGGTTGAGATTATTTCTTGCTTTCTCAAAATCTTCATCCCAGACTTGATCCATGAAATTTTCATCCTTGAAGAGAGAGTTTGATTCCATTTCCTTGATCATTTCCTGACATATCAAACTCCAATCTTCAGATTTACAGCCCAAACTAACTGCTACTAATTCAAACCCAAATTTCAAATCAACCATCACATCTTGAACATGTGAAATTTGTGGTATGGCTTTCTTGGGGAAAATGAAATTTTTGTATGGATACTAAGGGGAAAAAAATGAGCATTATTTAAGATGAAATGGAAAAAAAATCATACTTATTTTATCAATATTCACCACTTCAAAACTATCAGAAGATGACAAAGACAATTTTGTGACCTTGAAGATCATCACCAAAAAACAAGGAAAGGTTAATAAATGTATCATAAAGCATGATTATCTCATAAATGTATTTGCCTTTTCAGTTTCAGAGGCTGTAGCTGTGGGAGCAAAGATTGGATTCCCTGGAGGCCTATAAGCATCTCAATATTCATCTTTTTGTTTTCTTCTCTTGATTCTCTTAAAAGTCCCAGGACTCAAATTATGGGAAACAACCCTCTTATTCATAATGGTTCCTGACCTCTGATTGACAAGCAAAAATGTGACAATGAATGGAAACTAGAAAAACTAGACTGATCCCCCCCTTAATATAAATCACTAACTGTCTTGATTATATCCAATTCTTCAAGATCTGGGATTTTCTTCTCCACTCAATTTCTCTTCTGTTATAAATTCATCCTGCTCAGAATGAAAAATTAGCCTAATTACAAAAGCAAAAAAAAAAAGAAAGAAAGAAAGAAAGAAAAAAAAATCACCCCTTCCTCTTATTCCTGTTTTTTTTTTGCCTTGCACTTTTCATGCTCTTCCTTTCCTTTCCTTTTCCTCATTTTCTGAAATTAGAGAAAACCAATTCCCAACCAAAGTATGTTAAACTCAATCCAAAATAAAGAGAGAGAGAAAAAAAAAGCAGAAAAAGGGAAAAAACTAACCATTTCTTTACCAACTGGGTGCTTCCTTGGTCTTCCTCTTCCCTTAGTTCCTTCAACATATTCAGACCCAGATGGATCCCTCTTGGAGAAATGCTGAGAGAATCTTTTGCTTTCATTGGGGGCTCCATTGGGTCTTCCATGAATTTTCCTTTCTTGCTTTGATAGGGGTTCTTGAATGTGGGTCAGTTGATACTTGACTTCCAACAGTTTCATCATTTATCCAAGGTAAAAATGTTGTTCTCCTGGGGGAAATTTAAGGAATTCTTCAGATAGCTCATCCTGAAACTGGTTTCTGTTGGTTGATTGGAAAGGTGATTCATCAGACGATTGAGATGGTCAGCATGATTCATTCTCAGCAAGCTATGAATAATTCCAAAATAAAAGAGAAAAATAAAAAACTTCAGAAATCAATGTTGGAGTTATTTTTTTTCTTTTCTTCAAAAAAAAGAAAACATACTGCAATAGGAGGCTTGACATGCCACAGGGGATGAAAAAATCAAGAAAAAAATTTATGTTTCTTGATATTTTCCTTCTTCAGTTGGTGTACCCAAGGAATTTGCATGAAAGAAGAATAGTCACAATCAGAACAGGTGGTTGATTTTTTGGCTGACATGTGAAAGGAATTCACAATTTTGAGAGCATAGTGGCTGATTTTTCCTGAGAGGTGTTCAACACAATATGGAAGACCAATTGAATTCTTGAATTCTGGCTGAAAACTTTGAATGGCAGTTTCATGGAGTTGAATTGAAACTGGAATTTTAAAACTATCAACTCAGATTGTCTATAAAATCAATCAAAATAATATCACAAATGGCTTCAGAATGCACCCCAAACCAGACACTTCCCATTAGTTTTATAGATCCATCCATCATTTTCAGGTAAATAATTGATGCTAAGAATCCCCAGATTATCTTTTTGTACCCTTTTCAATGCCCACTAAAAAACTATCAGCTCAAAATCTGTCAGCTTGCTACTATTGCAGAGCAAGCTGCAAAAGTAACAAAAATAACATAAAAATGATAATAATACAATTAACCTAAGAAGGAGTAGGGAAACCATAAATATTATTACAGAAATGGATTTTCCACCCAAAATTAGGTAGGGTCACTTGCTGAGCCCAACCTTGAAATCCAACTCCTTATATTTTTAAATAATTAAGGAAAGAAAGACCAAAATACCATGGTTCCACTATTGAGCTTTTGGTTGATCAAATATTTCACATGTATTGTCACGTATAGGTTTCACACCTAAAATTCAGTCAGAATTGAGGTGTTGTGTATATCTCAGGATTTACGGATGGAAATGTGTTCTGTCACAATTCCCGCACGCATCCACGGCAGCCAATGCACCCGCGCGCAACTGAGATACAGCCCTGTCACTCTGTCAAGGTTGTGTACACAGCCCCGGGCCTCTGACAAGTACACAGCCGCGGGACTACGGGTTGACAGAGTGACAGGTAGCCTGAGAGGCTCAGGTACCGCGTAAATATGCTACAACCTACACGGGAACATTCTAAATATGTAATAAATGTTCCCTTGGATAATAGATAGTCTAAAAGTAAATAATATTATATAAAAATACTTAAATAACCCTTATAAGTATTTTTTATTGAATATAATTCAAAGTACCAAGAATGTCAAAAGTAGACAATGTCAACTTCTAAAAATATATTAAAATACTTCAAAATACTTTTATGATAATTTCTAGACATAAATATTTTTGTGACATACTAAGAAAACTAATGGTGTAAAAATATTACATGAATTCCCATGACTTATATTTTTAAGTAATTATTTTAGTAAATCCACTGAAAATCTAAAATAAGGAGTAAAATCAATATCATAACTTTACTCCAATTATTTAATACATAATGAGAACTCACCTGACATCAGAATGTCCGTAGGAATGTCTATTAAAATAATTATTAACTTACTGGGAATATTTACTAAGAATAATTAATTAAATAATGACATAAACAGGGCAGATTAGTGTTATTCACACGTGCTAATATCAATTATAAAGTAGAATAATTCCCATACCCTGAGGAATTAGATGCTACCCGTGCTACAGCACCAAGAACACGTGACAGGCTACCACTGGTTACCCTGCTAGCCTCAGTGTCTGTCCCTTTGAGCCCCCGTACCCCTCAGAAGGACAATATTGGGACTCAAAAAGCTATAAACAAAGAGCTCTTTTGAGGATATTGATGGGCAGAGACCCAGTTATATTTATATCCAGACACCATGCCAAGGTAATCAAGTACTTATAAGAGATAAGTAAGTGATTTATGGCTTAGTCTGATTAATAATATCAGTCCTCAACCTCTTTATATCAATATAAACTGCTGAACAACCTTATAACCCCAGTATACAGGTTTAACACATCAGTGCACATCCCAAACAGATACCCAAAGGATCTAATAATATACCAGTGAGTTTTATTATCCTTTCTCTGTTGTGGCAGCTTGGTTACAAAGCCCTGCCACTCCACTGTGTATTTTATATACATATTATCTTTGGGCAAAATATCCTTTAAACTAAAGAGACCAAAGTAACCAGGACTACGTGTTTTCATACTGAAATCCCTGAAGAGAGGTGTTAAAGATCCCCAATATAATTTTGGCCCCTCTATAAAAAATATTTAATAATGAATTTATCTACATTGATTTATAAAAATAAACCATAACCAAACCAATTAACCTTGCAATAAGCTTAATCCAAATATTTTATGGATTTTTGCTGCATTTATTAAATAATATATTTAGTATTTATTCTATCACCTCTGGTAGCTAAAGGATAGCAAGGGTCTTGGCATCTAGGAGGCTGAAAAAATCTTGAAAATTCTTTGGAAAGATAAGGAAACAAAAACAAAAAAAAAAATCAGAAAAGAATGCCTTATTTTTGATGTTCATCCCATTCTCTGGTGGCAAAATGAAGTACTGAAGGTCTAAAAAAAAAAAAAAAAAAAAAAAAAATCATAATTGATTTGGCTGGCATATTTGGAAACGTTCTATCCCTTCAGAATTTCCAAAATAATAATAATAATAATAAAAATTAAATTCAACAACTTGAGACAAAGCATGATTTTTTTTTTTTTTCATTTCAAATTTTGGAGTGCAATTTTGAAGACCTATGAAATGGCCAAAATGTCTCATGTTTGTTTGACAGGGAGGTTTGAGATGCCTGTCTAGCCCCTGACATATATATATATATATATATATATATATATACCACCCCAGGAAACTGCCTGAAATCAAATATCTCTGCGTGGGTTGGGGATGTTGGGGGATGTTGCAGCAATGTTGCAACTGCCTTAAATCAAGGGGTGGGGGCATGAAACATCTGATGCCCTCAAAGATAAATTTTAGTGGAGTGGGGTAGTAGGGAAGACAGAACTAAGACTTCATCCTTGAACTCTGATTCACCTTCAAGAGTGTCTCCTACCAACCAGTGCACAGAGAGACACCTTCTTACCCCAGCTCTCAGACCCTCCCTCTCACCCACTCACTCAAACATGTCTCCATTCAGTCAGAGTTCAGAGTCAGTTGCTCCAATTGAGCTCATACCTTGTCTTACTCTGGATTATTTTCTCACCCCCAAACACACCAAAAAATTTACTGAATCTCTCCTTTCTTTTTTCTTTTTTTTAGCTCATGATCATCAACAAAAGACTTATCCTAAAAGACGGGAAAGATTAGATTGGTTGGGATGGGATCGGATGCATCAATTGACTAGGTCTAAGTCCACAAAGCAGGTCCCCATTAGCTCAGATCTCAAAAAAAAAAAAAAAAAAAAAAAAAGATTTCCTACCAATCTTTTCCTGGTGTTGATCTCATTATTATTATTATTATTATTACTTGACAGCAACATTCAAAGACAAGAAATCCTCGAGAAACTCTCTAACGCTTGTCATCTCTTGTCTCCCGTTTTTGATTTAACTAGGGGGGAATGAGTGAGGAAGGCCTAGGTGAAGAGTGAAGAAGGGAAGATGACTAGTTCTCTGGATCACACTGACTTGACTGACTCTGACATCATCCGATCCATCATCCACATCTACCATCCCTTCACCTCTACTGCACTCATGGACTCAGATCAATACACACGTACACAAAAAAAAAGAAATGAAAATGTCCAGGGTGCTACATCTCAGGAGGAGGAGGGGGGAGCTGGCGTAAGGTGTGGCTACCCCAGTCATCTATTTTGCTGTACTCCTTCTGTGCCAACCTGGTCGCCTGATTTGGATGGACTGATCGAGCTGGTCTCGAACCGATGGAAGGATGAGATGATGATGATGATCAACTCAGGTAAGCCCAGATACACACAGGCACATCAAAAATTTTTTAAGAAAAAATACGCAATCCCTCAACACGACACGACCTCTAAAGAGCTCGTTTTGAGTAGTTCATTTTGTTCTCTGTTACCAAAAAGTAATAACCACAATCAGGAAATCCATCAATCTTGGTGCGTTTACATATCGAGGCCATTCATCAATACCGGGAAGAGGAGAGAGAAGAGAGAATGTTCTTCACAAAAGTTTCGAGTTCTGGAGCAAGAGCGAGCGAGCTAGAGAGAGAATGTGTGAGTGTGTGGGGGTACGGATGCACGTATGTATGTGAAACGCCAACGATGATCGAGTGGAAGTGGTAGGGATCAAGCCGGGACGATCAAAACCTTGAGATTGGGATCGGATCCGATCGTAGGCCGAGGGCGACGAGGTGGATGATCAGATCGATCTGATAGTTTTCCATCCTGAGGGGTCCCGTGACGAGGGTCACCGGTATGGGGATCATGAGCTGGGTCGACGAGTGAATGAAATCGATAGATTCGAATCGGTACGAGTTTCGGGTACGATGATCGTCGGGCCTGGTCTTGGACGTTCTGGTCCATCGGTTGACTTGCCTCGATACTCAGGGTGTCATCATCATCATCATCCCGATCATCACGATCGTTAAAGCTTAAATCCAGAGATTGTAGATCGTTCAAGCTCGAAATACTACACTCGATCAAGTTTCGATCGGTAGTCGGATTACTCGAGTGAACGGTTCGACTGACTTGGCGATGATTGATTCTCTCGAAGACCTCGATCAAGGGTGGATCGATCACTCCAAGTCTGATAGGAATACAAGTGTATGTAAGTACTTTGCATGAACGAGGTAGGATGATCATCGAGTTGATCAACGTCGGCCCAGTCAAAATCCAATCATGTCGCCCATCGACCCGGCTACTACCGGTGCCTTGAATATCTTGACTCTTCTTTTTAACTGTTCGCTCGGACACCTTGATCATCACCTCGACCGTTTTGACCAGGTTTCGATTTTCGATTATGTACTTAACGGTAACGGGCTCGAGCAATTTCAAGTGAGGCTTTAAATTCGTCAAGACTGCGATCGGTCGGGGGATAGGGATCTCGATCTTCAAAGGGATTCGGTTGGTGTGGGCGGTTTCAGTCCCGGTATGACTACTGAGTACGATCGAGCGACACATCAAGCTCAATCTTGATCTGAGGTTTTTTTTCGACCTCTTGATTGTAAATGCAAACAAACCAAGTCGCTTACCAGGTCCAAGTAACCTCAAAAGAGCAATCAGTGACCACTTCTTGAATCAAATCCATTTCAAGTTCGACGAGATAGCTGACTAAATACGATTCTCCCATTCCCAAGTCTGTAGAAGAAAGAAGTATAAGCTTATAGCGCTCAGCTCGGGGTGTTTGAGGCAAAACGTTGATGGACGACTTGATTCGGTCAAAAAAAAAACGGGTTGAAAGATCAAAATGGATGGAACCGAAAGGATTCACAAACCTATGTTCAAATCTGAAGAGTCGGGCTGCTGTAATGAACAAGATAACGTGTTGATTGAACAGGATGCTTTCTTTTGAAATGAGAACAAAGCAGCTCGCATGTCAGTCACCTGATAGTGTCAAGTACATCGATCAAATAGATATACCTCGAGAGAAAGTAAAACTTTCTGAATCTTGATAGAGTTCAAGATCGACATAAAACTATCGTGCTGGCTCGACGAAGAGTTAGAAATCAAAAAGTTGAGATTCATTCGATTTTGAATCGATGGTGGACGGGTCAGCTGGAGATGGGAAGAAGGGCTGCTAAGACTCCAGGGACCAGGGTGATTAAGTGCATGATTCAATTGATGGATGGAATGGATTTTGAAGTCTACTTGGATCGGTTGTTCCATCTCCACCGAAAGCTTCCTGTGAAACTTGAAGCTTTCCAAGTCTTCATCACTACCTTCGGGTTTGGTGCGATGATGATCGACTCGAGCGATCAAATCCACCTCCAAGATCCTCATCCCGACCTTCTCGACTGCCCTAAGGTTAATGCATTTCTCAAGAGTTTCTTGGGCCTTCAAAACACCGAGCTTGATGATGAAATCGTGCGGGTGAGTGTGGATCTGATCATCAAGTTGGATCGAATCGGCTGGTAGCACCAAATGGACGAAAATAGGAATTAGGTGTGATAGTCAACGGGAGATGATAGGGTAAAAGCCGTCACTTTCCGAACGGAAGGGATGATGGACGAGGAGACTCCGAGCAGCTTGAAATGATTCTAACAGGTTCGAATCAACAGGCTTACTGGCAGAGGGGGATTGAAGTTTGACCCCAAGTTTCAAGTCTAAGGCATCCGTCTCTTCCTGATTTGAAATCAAAAGTCGAAAAGTCTGCTCCTCGTAAATCATTCCGTAAGGCTCGTGGGCTATAGAGAAAGTGATTTGAGGATCTTTGGCTTGAGCTCTTTTTGTTTTCGGAACCCGCGCCAAGACCCGGTACGGTTCATGAGCCCAGGTACTTGACAGGATAAGACTTGGAGTAATCGACGGGAAAAGAGCGTGAGAAATACTGACTGGCAACTCGACTGAAGATCTTCTGTTGGAAGAAAGATCGTTTCGTGACGATCCGGTTCGAAGCCCGTAATCCATCGTAGAGGATTAAGAGTCGGGTCGTTAGGTGAATGACCAGGTGATAGCATAAATTCAACGGAGATACCATTGATGATGTGGTCTAAATGAAAGATGATTTTTTCCAGGATGACCTTATCGATCACCGATGGTCTTAACCGACCGGTAATCAGCCAAAAGGATTTTCCGATGGCTCGGAGGTCCAGTGGGAAAGTTCGGTCAACGGTTCCTTGGGGATCATCATCCGATGAGACCACTCCAAGGTCCAGAGTTTGATGATTGCAGGGTTGGGAAGCTTCGGGCGAAGAAGTGGATCGATGGCGGATCGTTAAGACTGGCATCGAAGTCAACTTGAGATCGATGGAGGAGATGATCGGATGGCAATCTGCGAATCCTTGAGGGATGGTGAGTAGGATTTGAAAGTCCATCTCATCACCGAGCAAGATGGAATTTTCCCAAAATGCGATCTGAACACGCACTAGATGTGATGGGCGATCAAGTTCTCAAAGTCACGATCTCGAAGTAAACCCCAAGAATCGGTTCATAACCCAGGCTCATGATGATCATCAGGTTTTCGATAAAACAAACGAGAGAGAGCAAACCTGGGAAAGCCGATGGCTCAAGTTCGAGCCTCAACGGTTCGACTTCCGATAAGCGATTCTCAGAAGGGAATGGCTATGATGGAGTGAGAGGATCGGATCCGGCTCAGTGTTTGATGGATTGAATGGATCAAGTGGAGGGGTTGGTCATCCAAAGGCGAGGGGTTTTTACCTGGATCAATCCGGACCACGTCTTGCAGAGATCTTGATGGCGAGTACTAAGCTCGGGATCGGCTGACGACGCAAGTAGTTGACTGCCTAGTAGCTCGAGACTTATCTTTAAGAGTTGGATGACTTCCACGGGAGGTGGTCCAGGTTCTGCAGTCGATGAGGTCCTCGTCTTCCACTGGTTTACCATCCCTTTGAGGCTCTGGAATGATAGGTAGAGTAAGGTATCCAAGATATGATCGAAATGGCTTTTACGATAGGAAGTCAAGATTCGTTCGAAGAATTTGTACGAGGTGTTGTAATCGTTTTGATTATGATGAACCAAGGCTATCTTGAGAGCCACGAACAAGGTCATTCGATGAGAGCCTACAGTCTTGAAGATCTCGTATGCTTTTGTGTAAAGCTGTTGAATAATCAGTTCTCGATGTACTTGGGCAAGGATCCAGCCAAAGCTAGGTAAGAATCATCGAACGCACACCGACAATGATCTCGGGGTGATTGACCTTTTTTTCATGAGCCAAGGCGAGTGAGGCTTGAGATCGAACGGAGTCTCGCTTGGATTCAGCCATCGTACCCATTTCTTCCTACGCGAGAACGTCGATCGGGGTTTGCTTTACGTATGTGAGTTGAGGTGAGACGTAAAGATGAAGGTTTCATGTTTGGTTTAGGATCAAGATAGACTTACTTGAACGGCTTCGTACGCACGAAACTTATCACGACGTTCGACGGCACATTGAGCAGCGTGAAAGTAATAAAAACCCGGATGGACCAAGACGCCGACCAAGTTGACGGCACCACCGCCGGTCAATCGAGAATCGGTTAGGATGGGTGATGCCGATCGATTCTTGTCAGTCATGGGGGTAGGTGGAGGACATAGATTGGGTAATCTCATCCCACTCCTACATCCTATATCGACTAAATCGGCCAGGACGTTGTATTGTTTTGATAACCAAGCCCAAAACTCGTAGGTCTCGTCACCTATACCCCATCCATTACAGAGTTCGTGAAACTTGTTGATGTGCTTGTGGTATTGGTACATCGCTCGAGTGGGTTCGCTTGCGATAAGATATAACTTGGAAATCTGGAGAGAGAGAGAGAGAGAGAACGAAGCATGATTATTAGTATTTGAAAAAAAAAAAAAAAAAAAAAAACTAGACCGGCATCGGTCGGGATGATCTCGAGCTTACTTTGAAACTGATACAATCTATAAACACTTTTGCCTCGGCCCATCGTTTAGTCCTGGGAGGTAGGATGGCAGTGCTGAGAAACATTTGACAGAGGCCTTCCCAGCAATCCTCGTAAGACTTGAGGGCGACCTGAAACTCTTGGCGGAACTCGGCAAACGTGGCGAGTTTGTAGTCGCTCCTGACGGCCCAGCCCTGAGGGTTGAGGGGGGTCGTGGTCGGCAGCTGGCCGGGTTGGTGGTAGCTGCTCGACTGGGCGAAGGAGTGGGAGGTCGAGCGACTACGTTTCCTCCGGAGCCTCCTCGAGTGCTCCCGGTAGTAGTCCATCGCGGGCTCGTGGAGCTCGGCCTTGAGGGTCTTGAGGAAGTTCGCGACATCCGCGGGGGGCACGGGGGAGAGGACGAAGAGGGAGGCACGGGCGTCGAGGGAGGATCTCTTGCGGATGAAGCTGAGCCGGCTGTCGAGCTCAGGGTGGTCGAGCATGAGCCGGGAGGTGAGGATGACGACGGCAAGCTTGATGCCTCTCTCGGATGTCGTCTTCTTCCGCTCGACGATCTCGTGGACCAGTTCGTGATCGAATCGCTCAAAGTCGGGCGAGCTGGTGCTGGCTTCGAGCTGGTCTGGCTCCCATAGGCTCAGGGTGAGTACGAAGACGGATGGGAGCATGTCCCGATGCTTTCGGATCCAGATCGGGGTCATGATCCCATCGGGGAAGAGGGGTGAGGTTTGGGAGAGTGGCGATAGGGGGGAGTGGGAGAGTGTATTGGAGGAGGGGGCACTGCTGACGGAGGAAGGCCTGGCCTTGCGAGGAGGGAACCGGATGGACTGGGACAGGAGATGGGGGAGAGGGAGTGAGTGAGAGGCGATGGGACGGGATGGGATTCCCGACGGACGACGGACCTTGGGCACAAGGAGGACCCTATAGTCGGGCACCGAGGGATGACGATGAGCATGACGCGGGGGGGTCCAAACCGACGGAGGTGGCTGGCAGTCGACGAGTTGAGTTCGGAGGGATTCGATCAGAGCCTGGAATCGGTCGGTCGGCGGCGCGGGGATGGCTGGAGGGCAGTCAGTCGGCCGGCTGGGCTGGCTCGGATCGATCGCCGGCTGGGGTGGGGGTGGCTCGGTGATGCCGGCGAAGAACATGAGCGGCAGATGGTGGGAGAGGAATTCGATCGGACTAGAGACATCATCATCAATCGGCTCGAGGTTAGGTAGCAGTAGTCGAGTGAGTCGGTTCAAACAGTGAGGATGATGATGGATTACTGTGATCACTGGGGTGGGCAAATGATGAGAGCAGAGAGAGACTGACAGAGTATCCATGATGGTGGGGGAGATTCCTGGGTTCCTGGTCGGCGATGGGGGGGCACTTGGACTGCAACGAGTAACTAAATATTTACGCTGGTAATATGTACATACTTACACATACTGACTGGCTGCTAGTCTGAATTCTGAGCTCACCACCAGCTAAGCATATCCTAGCCACGCCCGCCGAGGAGGGAAGTAGCCCAGCAGTCCATCCTACGAGCGAACTAGTCACTCGCCAGCACGTCCAACTTGCAGGTTCTGATAGGGCGAGGCCAACCATTCCCATCCCCCGGGGGGGGCCACTCGAGTCTCAAGCTTCGAGTCGAATTCCATGACCCGGTCATCATCCCTCCTCGACCAGGTTCCGATGTGAACATACAGTCAATAGACAAACATAATGGGAGACTGATGGACCTCAAAACGGTCATTTAATTTTCAGGCATCGGTTTCAAGCTAAATCCATCGCTCAAAAAAAACACATGAACTTACTCTTATCCATGGGGTTTAGATAGTTTAACATCTGTACTTGACTTACATCACAATCAAAATTTCAAAAGAGATCAAACTAAAATTTTTAAAGCAAAAAAAAAAAAAACTTCTTTAAAAGCGCAAAACTCTCAAAAAAAAAACAAGCTAGAGGTGAAAAAAAAAATCTGTACCATTGATATTTTATTCTTCCTTATATAAGGGTTTGAGTGAGAGGATCAAGAGCAATGAATTTCAGTATTAAAGAAACCTTAAAGTTGAAAGTTTCAAAAATCAATCAAAACCAATCTTGATCAATGTTGATTTTTTTTTATTGCCTTGGTAAGATGGTGAAGGTATCCTCAAGAGAGTTAGGTTGGAAGTCATGGAAACCCTTAATAGATCCTTATTCAAGGGCTTAAAGCACCTCATGCTCAAATCACTAAAGTATTACTGCTCTTTGTCAGCAGCTTTGAGGTGCCTTTAGCTGCCTGGGGTTGAATCAGAGTTGGGCTGGTGGATACAGTTCTAAAATTGATCCCAACCAGTGCATTCAAACCTTTCTCCAATCATTTTTGTCTTCTGGAAAAAAACCAATTTCCAATTCACCATGAAAGAATTGGGTGTCTCACTTGCTAGCAAGTGCCATCAAGGAATCTTGACTTGAAGCTACCTCCATTCTTCAGTCCAAGTTTTTGGTGCACGGTCACTGTATGTACAGTGAAGCTTGGTTGAAGCTTGACCTGAGCTTGGTTGGAGCTTGGTCCTGTGCTGGGTCATGTATTGGGCTTGAGATCCTTGATGGCACTTGCTACCAAGTGCCATCAGTTTTTTTTTTGTGGCTTTACACAAGATATAATTAGGGTGGTTCAAAATAAGGCAAGAAAACAACAACATCCTCATTTCTTGACATTGGAAAGTGTTGGGATTAACCTCAAACCCTCAAGGCTCCTGCATGCACTCCTTTGCTAAGACAACCACAACTACATTCATGCTTGACTCAAAACTTGTCACTCAAAACCTCACAGGGATACTGGAACAGAAACCAACCATCTCAATTCACTCAACGCCACATTCACTCCCCATTCAGTACCCTCACTTCCTCATTTTTCTCACATCTTTTTGTCAACCTCTCCAAACTTTTTCCCTATTGTCCTCATCTCTACTTTTATTCCTTGCCTCAACTTTTGTCCACCAAGTCCTACTATTCAATCCTGTTGTACATCTACAACTTCAACCCACTCTATTTAACCTCAACCTCAAACTGTCCATGCCTGCCTGGCAAGAGTCTGCCTTCAGACCACCCAATCATTCAATCTTTCTTGCTGAGACTACTTCATTCTGTTGTGTCTTTCCTTGATTTTCTTTCTTCCATTTTTCATTTCTTCAGTCATTGTCTATTTCCTTGGATTTTGGTAATTGAACCATGAAGTTCTTTCATGTTTAAAAGCCAAAACATATTGCTCCCTCAATCTCAACTGAATTCACCAAAGCCAAGGAAAGTCCCAAAGTCCCAGTCCTCCCTCAAACCACAATGGACCACTTCAGACAAGCTATGCTCAAAACTGCCCTTGAAACCATTCCAATGATTGGAAAGGACAACTACAGGATTTGGAAAGACAAGATGGATGCCATTCTAGAATTCAGAGGCTGTTTGAAGATCATTAATGGAGAAAACACTCAACTCAAAACCAACATCAATGACAAGCTAAAACTCCTCATCATCTCCAAACTCAAATCCTCTATGCACAATAACATTGTTACTCCTGTAAACAAGAATTCATCCAAGCTACTCTGGAGGTCTATCATTGAGAAATGCACCTCCTCACAAGCTTTGAATCAAGCCAGAATTTTCAAATACTTCCTCTACCTATGTTTCAATGGCAATCACATTGATCAGTTCACAACTAAGGCTAAGGTTTGCTTAAAAAAGTTGTTGTAATTCCAAATCACTCTCCCCAGCAACATTCTTGCATATCTTATACTCTTCAAATTCCCAGATACCATGAAAGATCTGAAACCGCAGATCATGCAAACCAACAAGAACCTTGCCATTGAATTTTTCTTCAACCATCTAAACCAACTCAACAAGGAATGAATCCTCAAAGCTCCATGGATCCAAACAACTCATCAAAAAAAAAAGGTGGCCCTTGTCTTGAATGCTCAAAAATCTCATTTCAAGGGTCAGGGGAGCAAAATAAAGCAATGCATAGATGGGTATCACAATCCCAAGCAAGAAAGATCCCACTCTGCTGATTACTGCTGGCACCTCTACCCTCAGATTGCTCCTGATTTGTGGAAAGACAAGCAGAAAAAATTGTGAGAAAGGAAATCTAACTCAAAATATAAAACTCTGACAGCTCACTACCTGGCCTTGGTTTCCCTATGGATAGACCATGGAAACCCTCAATCCAAATTCTCACTCAACAGTGGCGCTTTGGTTCACATGATCAACAACAGCTGATACTTCATCAATATGGTGCCCTGCAAGCAACATTCTATCAAAACTGGAAATGATGGAGCTAGTTTGAATATCAAAGGCAGAGGAGCCGCTAGAATTTGCTGGAAGGACTTTATGTTTCAACTATCAAAATTTTTCTATGTACCAGACATAACAATTAACTTACTTAGCACTGGAACTCTCAAAAAAGCTGGCTGCACCCTGAATGCTGAGAATAAAACCTTCACAGTGACCTATCTGAACACAACAGTCTTCTCAGGCTTGATTCTCAACAATCTCTATACCATTCCCACTCCTGCCTTCAACTTGAAGCAATTGTGCCTCTTGAACTTGGCCAAAGGAGAGCTCATGAACATCCACCGCAAGTTTGGCCATGCTCCTCTCTCATGCCTCAAACCCTTCATTTGTCACTTAACCAAAGACACTTGTTCAAAATTTGAGTGCATGGTATTCAAAGCAAGAAAAAAAAATCAAAATTCAACAAATCTTTCAATCTTTTTAAGAAGTTATTTGAGAGAATCTATCTCAACCCAATTGCTCCTCTCAATCCGCAGTCAAAAAAAGGCCATAGTAATGCTTTGAAGTTGAAGGACAATGCCTTGGGATACATAGGCATGTTCCCTTTAGCCTTGGAAGAAAAAAAACCTGATTTTTTTATCAACCTAATCAAGAAGGAATTCAAATGGAGAGGTCACTATCCCTCCAAAGTCTTCTCAGACAGAGGAAAAAAATTCAAAAACCTCAATCTAACCACTTAATTTCAGGAGAGGCATATCCAACAATTCATCTCTGACCCCTATCATCCCAAGAATAATTTTTGAGACAAGCGTACAAATTGGACAATGGTCAAATCAACCAGATCCATCATCAAAGATGGGAACATTCCAGCAAACACTTGGGAAAAGATTATAAAAGTTAGTTGCCTTATGCTAAATCAAATACCACAAGGGGAAAAGAATGTGACTCCCCGGGAAAAGGTACATGATTACTCACTCTTGCCATCATTTTTTCAACCATTAGGGTACCCATGCATGTATCTTCTAGCAAAAAGGAAGAAATCCTTCAAATTTGATCACAAGGGCAAAGAGGGAATTCTATTAGGCTTCAAAACTATTCTTCTTTCCTATTGAATTCTGACAAAAGAGGGTCTCCTGATATCAACAAAAAATATTTACTTTCTCAAGATGGACCACTCAAGCCAAAACTCACCCTAGTATCCAGAGGAAGAATCAGACTACAAAGCTCCTCTGACAACAACAACCAAAGGAAACATAGAATTACCCTCTAACCCCAAAAGTGGGATGCCTTATTGATCTTCTGGATGGAAATACTACAGAGACTCACAAGATTGCAACTCCAGCACCTCAGCCTCTGAGAACAAAAACAATGATTCAGGTTCTTCATAGCTTTCCTCCCACAATATCACACCAGAAACTTTGATGTGTCAAACTGAGCTTCCTTTCCTCCCCACCCAAAGCCCCCATGATTTCTTGTCTCTTAAACAACCCCAGAGATACATATTCTACCATCATTATGATCCAAAAACATACAAAAAGGTAATCACATGCAACAAGTGCAAAAAATGGATTGTGGCAATTAACTTGGAGCTTTCAACAATAGAGAACTTGCAAATCTGGGAGGACTATTGTGGTCAAGTCCCGTTGAATTTCTTAAGCACCACTTGGGCATACCACATCAAAGAAAAATTCCATGGCAACCCAGATAAATTCAAGGCCAGGCTTTGCATCCAAGGATTCAACCAGACCAAAGGACTTGACTACACAGCAACTTTTGAAACTACTGGTAAACCCTCAACTCTAAAGCTACTTTTACTCTAAGCTCTTAAGTCAAAACTACCCATCCAAAAGTTCAATTTAAAAAGCACTTTTATTCATTCCCCAATCAAAAAAGAAGTAATCATCAAAACTCCCAAGGGCTCAAATTGCTTAGCTGAATTCCTTAGGCTCAGGAAATTGCTGTAAGGGCTCAAAAAATTTCCAAAGAGCTGGTACAAGACCCTAACTGAATGGTTTAAGACTATTTTATTTTCCAAATAAAACTGAAATCCTTGCTTTTCAGTTTCCAAACATCAAACTTCAAGACTGTTCTTCCATATGGAAAATCTAATCCTGGTAGGTAGTAGTGCCAACTTCAAGAGAAAATTCCCAGACAAATTCCCCAGATCAATTGCTCCAACTACCCAGAAAGTCCTTGGTATGAAGATAAAATTCCAGGGATACTCCACTTTACTAAGCCAGCCCAAACATATTAACACTGGGCTGGAAGAACTTGGCCTCTCCAAAGCCAAGGAAGCAACTTCTCCTTTGACCTCAGGTCTCCAACTCAAGCCCACTAGTGACAAAGATCATGAGGGCTTCAAAAAAAATTAACATAAATTACCTCTTGACTATTGGCCTTATCAACCACATTTTCTGCTACACCCGGCATGATGTAAGCTTTTCAGTATCAAGTCTTGCTAGGTTCTCTGCAAATCCTGGAATCAGTCACTGGAACAAGCCAAAGCGGACTTGGAGATACCTGAAAACCACCCAAACTCTCAAACTCAAATTGAAACTTGATGCTGCAAGGACCCTTCTAGAGGTATTCAAAGATGCATCCTGGGCCAACAACCCAACCACCTGCAAGTCTTAACCCAGCTACCTATGCCTTGTGTTTGGTAGTTTAGTCTCATGGAACAGCAGAAAAAAAGGAACATGTTCCTGGTCATCCAACCATGCCAAACACAAAACACTGGTTGATGGCTTCCACAAGGCCACCTGGATCAAGGCTCTCATCAAAGACAACTTTTGGTCTAGATGTGAAAGCTATCCCCCTAAATATTGACAGAAGCAGCCTTGAAGAAAAGAGTTGCAAGTTTGGATCAAATTGGAAGACTTGTCATCTCAATCTCAAAACCAAGGGAATGAAAGATGATCTAAGTCAAGGTAATATAATCATTGAGCTCATCTGCTCTCATTATATGCCGGAAGATGTTCTAACTAAGTCCTTTTCCACTCAGAGTCTCAGTCTCCTTGTTGAATGCTATTCTGTTAAATAAGAGTTATTTCTGTCTGCTTATTATTTCCATTTACTTCTCATGTTTTCAACCCTGTGTTTCAATCATGCCTTTCATTTCTTTCACCCTGAGTTGAATTTTTTCATTTTGTGTTATTTTGAATGAGGTCTTACCAGGCATGGAGGGGTGTTGGGATTAACTTCAAACCCTCAAGGCTCCTGCACGCATGCACTCAATCCTTTTCTAAGACAGCCGCAACTAAATTCTTGCTTGACTCAAAAGTCATCACTCACAACCTCACAGGGATACTGGAACAGAAACCAACCATCTCAATTCACTCAATGTCACATCCAATCCCTTTTCAGTACCCTCACTTCCTCATTTTTTTAACCTCTAAAACCTTTGTCCCTATTGACCTCCTCTCTACTTTCATTCCTTGACTCAACTTTTGTCCACCAAGTCCTACTATTTGATCTTGTTGTGCATCTACCATTTAAATCCACTCTATTCAACCTCAACCTCAAACTTTCCATGCTTGCCTGGTAAGAGTCTGCCTTCAGAACTCCCAATGCTTCAATCTTTCTTGCTGAGACTACTTCATTCTGTTGTGTCTTTCCTTGATTTTCTTTCTTCCATTTTTCATGTCTTCAGTGATTTTCTATTTCCTTGGATTTTGGTAATTCAACCATGAAGTTCTTTCAGAAGGAACCATGATCAATTAGCCCAGTTGAAAATAGCTTTTACATGAAATTGGGCATTGAGTCCATGAGTTTATGAAGAGTTTTTGATCCCAAAAATTCATCCCAGGAAACCTTTGAGGGTACTGTCTGATTCAGGGATTGAATTTTTGGTTTATAAATTGATTGAATATCCTCACACTTCGTTCTCCAAGGCTAATATTTCAAAAAAAAAAAAACACACACACACACTTCGAAATCCATCCATCAACTCAGGATCAACTTTCAAACTAAGAGTGTGAAACTCAAAGATCACTCTAAAAAATTAGTCCATTCTTCTGAATACTATTTTTTTTTTTGGCACTAGATCAAGGGACCCATAATTTTGACTATTTTGGTGATGAGGTGTGATGATCCCCAAAAATTGGAGTTCAAAATTTTGATTGAACCTCATCATCAAACCTATGATTTCATTTTTCAGTCCCTCACACTTTTCCATTCATCAATATTAATCACTGACTTCAAAACCCATATGAATCAACCAATTAATCAACTCATCTCTGCTTATCTTTGAAGAATCAGCTTTCAGCTTGCTGGGTTCTTGTGCATTTACCAATTACTTATCAGTATTCATCAATCTTGCCCAGGATGCCATCCTATAAATCATATCTCAAACTCCTTAGTCTCACCTTTATGTTCTCCCATTCACATCAATTTTAATTTTTTGTTGCTTTTTAATAGAATTACCTCTGTCATTCCCTTGCTCATGAATTTTCATCATCAATAATCTTGAAACTTTATCCTCTAACCTTTGAATTGATGACAACATTTAATTTTCATCCCATATTTTCTGCACAGGCCATATGGACCTCATCACTCAAAAACTAGAGCTCAAATTCCTCAGTTTTTATCTCACCCACACCCTACACTAGGTTTTAGATTAACTTAAAATATTGCCTAGATTTCCACTATGTATTTTTTTCCCAGTTAGTTAATACCAAACTTGACTACATCTTTTTTCCTCAATTTAAGAGTGTGAGATTAGATGCTAGCGCTCAGAGAGAAGAACAGGAAATGGTAGGCTACTGAAGAGCCAATTGAGAAGTATTTATAAGGCAAAAAAGAGCCAAGGGAGAAGGTATTTTACTTGTGAATTCAATTGGACCTGATCTTATTTTGGAGGAAGGGGGTTCTCTGGGTTAGATTTCTGGTAATCAGATGTTTTTCATTGATGGTTCCAAGAAAGGAACAGTATTTAAGGACAACTAGAGAACCACAAGTGGGGCCTAAGGTAGCAGGTTAGAGACAACTAGAGAGCCCCAGAGGGGGCATGATACAGGAGTAATGGGATATAAAAAACAGTAGGATAGAAATAAAGCTAACCAAATTTTTTTAGTTACAGAATATGAACAGAAAAATAAAACACACCACCTTAACTGAAAAATTCAGGAACTTATTTTAAGGCCAATCAAAAATCCAGGGATTCACAAAAATATGAGAGGAGAGAATGAGAATGATAGATATATAAGATGGAGAATGGATGGCAAGACACCACTGTCAGGATATGAGATGGGGAATGAAATTCTATTTGAAGAGGAGAGACTAGGACCTCAGGCATAGCTAACTAGCATGATAGAGAATAATGATATTGATATTTTAATAGAAGCAACTAGATCTTTGGGAATAGCTGCCTAGAATTATGGGGAGAATGGTATTACTATTTTGAGATAAAAAACTAGGTCCTCAGGCATAGCTGCCTAGAATGATGAATAATGAGGGATGATGATGATGGCGGTGGTAGAGATGGTGATGGTGATGGTGATGGTGATGGTGATGGTGATGGTGATGGTGATGGTGATGGTGATGGTGATGGTGATGTAAATGAAGTTGAAATGGATTGGTAACAGTTATTTAATAATGTTGGTGGACTATAGTGCATAATCAAAATGAATGTTTTTATGGTAAAGATAGAGGGTGGAAAATGGGGAGATATAGAGATAGTATTGAAAAAAAGGATGAAAGGATTCCAACATAAAAACCATGACAAGTAGAGCTTGTACCAGTTTCATTCAATCAATTGTTCTTCCCCCTCAAACTCTTGCTCCTTACTTCAAACTATCAGCTTCAAGCTTAAAAGGATAGAACCCTAAATTTGAGATTGATTTTAGTGTTTTTCTCTTCCCTTTGCACCACATCTAACTGATTCCATTTCCCCTGTCAGCTATGGACATTGGGTGGGTGGGTGAAGGCCAGTGATCAGAAAATTTACAGTAACTCAAAGTTTGATACCAAGTTGTTGCCTAAAATCTGATAGGAGATTTCATGAATTCCTCCTTTTAAGTTTGACTGAGACATTTGTAATTTTGGAAATATTAGCTCCTCTAGGCATGTGGAGTGCCCCCCAAGTTGTTGTTGATACAATTTTTTTACATTGATTTTGCTGATTTTTGGGGAATACCCAAGGGTTAAGGTGTAGGTTCTGTTGCCTATTTATATACATGAATACACATTGGCTCAGCAGTGGATCAGTGGAAAAATGAGGGCATAGCAGTGGGAGAATGCAGGATCTGCAGCACTATAAGAGAAATGCTGAGCTCAAACTTTTGCCTAGTCCAGCAGAGGCAGAAAAAGGCTCAGCAGCATGCAGATGTGGGATATGCAGAAAAATTTGAAGAAACACTGAGGCCAGCTCTTGCGTATTTTGGAGGTGAAAGGTGTTTCAGAGCAGGAGTGCAAGCTGGAAATGTTACACAAGTGTATTGACTTAGGATAGCAGCAGTGGAGCTGTATGTGTTTAGGTGCAGAGAAGCTTATGGCCAAAGTAAGCGCCATTAGCGGACTATCAAGTATGTTTTTGAAGACCAACTATGGGTTATTCAATTGATTTTGGATTGGAAATCTGATTTTTGGATGATAGCTTATGAATGTTGAGGGCATGATATGCACAGATTGAAGGGGATCTACTGAGGAGGATTGGTGGGGATCTTTCAAGGTAGGCAGATTGGCCAGTAAACTATTGGAGATTGCAAGCAATGTTGTAAGTATGTATGTCAATGGATCATATATGGAATCAGTTGAAGTCAATTTCAGAGGTGCCTGGGGAGGGATTCTTCTTTTTAATGTTCTCTTCTGGATTTTCTAGTTGACTTGAGGGGTGTATTTATAAGGCCATTGTTACACAAAGTGAAAGGGGGAATGGAATGATTATCTTGTAGATATAGGAGTTCTTATAGAGAATAAATACTAGCACAAACAATGGAGAAAGGGAGAATTAGGGTAGTTCTTCAGGGAAAGTTTTGAAGAGTTGTGTTTAGGAGTCTTGCAGAGTAGTTTTTTCTAGTGCATAGCAGCAGTGTTTGGATAAAGCAGGCAAGGAGTAGATAAATCCTGTGATGGAGCAGGATTGTGGCAGATATTTATTCCTTTCCACCATTTTGCACCACACCAGCAGGATGGCCTCAGGTCAGGTTGCTTTACGTTGTGGTGTTGTTATATAGCCTTGGGTTGGGAACCATGCCGCAGTTGGCACGCTCAGCATTTGGTAGGTCAGGCTCAGCATTTGGGATGCACATGGTATCAGCAGTGGCCTCTGCCAGCTCAGTAGTAGGCACTGCGGGGCTCAGCATACTAGGTGTGGGTTGGGCTTGATTGGATGTGGCAGGCCGCAGCCTGCTCAGACATTATGGACCCAAGAATGGAGCTGTCCCAACCAGGTTTGCAGGCGGCTAGTTTGGGAAGGTAGAGCAGGGTGATCAGGGCTATAGGAGCGGGAAAACCCGCAGGGAAGGAAATCACACGGTGCACTGGGTAGATATGGACAACACGGGGGGCTCCAAATAGGGCCCAGCGGAGGGCCGCGTCATGAGTAGGACAAACCGGGTGTGTAAGGGTAGGCGGGCTCAAGGGTGATTGCAGCATGGGAAAGGGTTAGGGTTAGGCTAGGGTTCTGTTTATTAGGGTTTCTTTTCTATTTATTGTTGGGCTGTCATTTTGCTTGTACTTAGGTTAGGGTTGAGGATGTGGGCATAAAGTCTGCGCTCTCAACCCCAGCTTGTAGGAAAAGGATACGGCAAAGGATATGGAAAGTAAAGGAAAGGAAGAAAATCCATCTCTCTCTCTATATCTCTCTTTTAACCATCTCCTCTCTTAACTCATCAGCACTCAACCTCCTTACAGATGCTGGGACCAATAACTTCCAAACCTGAGGACAACTTTGGGGAGTATCTCTCTCTTGTTTCCACATCTGGGGTTCTGGCCGGGAAACCTCTTTTGTCTCAAGTCTCTTGAAGGTACTCAGGATGCTACCAGCATTCACTTCTCCTTTTTCTTCCTCCTCCCGCCCTTTCTGCATCAAGCCAAAGGATTAACCTCACATTTGATTCAACACTGCAGATGTGGAGCAATTCATCTCACAATTTGAAGTGATTTCACACTCCAAAGGCGCATCCCATTCAGACAACGCGCACCATTTTGTCCTATTTATCATGGAAAAGGAAGAGCTTTGCAACATGGAAGAGATGAAACACTACCAAAACCTTGATTGGCAAAAACTGAAGGGGGACATGCTGGCAAGATGGGGGAAGCGCAAGCCTTGTTTCCCGGAAGGTGAGTTCAAACAATCCATGGCAGAGGCAGGTGCGCGCGGCGGGGTCTGGTTTCAAGCGGAATTGGATTACATGGCAGCGTGTGCTCTGGCCCCACGACCAGAAACCATCCCTTGGGTTAGTGAAATTGCAGAGTTGGCAAGGGACCTCAAGATCTGTTTGAGCCACATGTTGCAGCACTGGTGTGGTTTGCCAATTTGCATGGCGGAGGGTTTTCAGCTCCCTAGCATGCCCGCACCCCAGGTGTGCACGTATGGTGACAATAACAGGTATTGGCAGTTGGGAAGCAAGAACCGGACAATGGATTCAAATGCAGGATTGGTTTCCCCAGCAGAGACAGGATACATGTTGGGAAAGCAGGTCTTGGAAGAGTTGGATCAGCCTGTTGCCATGAAGCAAGCAAGGACAAGGGGACAGGAAGTGGATGTTGCGCGCAATTTGGGATTGGATGGGCGGCAGGCAAGTCCTGCAGAGAAGGGGATGGGAGCAGATATTGCGCGCAATTTGGGAACCAATGGGTGGCAAGCAAGTTTTGCGGAGAAGGGGATGGGAGCGGATATTGCGTGTGGCTGGGGAACCAATGAGTGGTGGGTGGGTCTTGCAGAGAGGAGGGGAGCGGTGGCAGAAGGAAAGGACCAGGTGTTCAAGGATTGCAACCAGAGTCAGACCCCTTTGAAAGCAGGGAGAATGCATGTGGAATGGAAGGATGTGGAGCCCAGGGAGTGCGGGATGGATGGGCCAATGGGGGGCCCATTGCCATCACAGCTAGCGGATATTTTGGCATTTGTGCAACAGACACGCAAAGTGGGGCTTCAGTTGCAGAATAGGAAGGGATTGGGCCTCAAAGGTATGGCTGGTGAGAAGGAGTTTGGGGTTTCAAGGGCTTTGATGACAGAAGGCCGGCCTGGAAGGAATTTTGGGAAAACAGCCTGTGAACATGACCCCCATGGGATTGGATGATGCCATGCAAATCTCTCTCCCAGCGGAGAAGAAGTTTTCAAACCACTGGGGACAGCAGCTAGGTTTGGGGGGGACAAATGGAAGGGATAATATTTCAGGAACGGTGGAGCGGTGTGATTCCAGGTCTGTATATGCAAGGACAAGCCCTGCAACCAATGGCGGAATCCAAGGTGGGACAAGGAGTGGAGTGCTGCATAAAAAAAAATTCTCTCTCTTTCCTTTCTTTTTCCTTTTGTGGTCTGGGTTTGTTTCTCTGTTTATTTATCTTTTTCTTTTTCTATGGACAGGTGTAATGTGGAATTGGTGCAGAAGTATGGTTGGGAAAAGCGCGGGAAAATCTTGATTTGGTGAGGGGGTGTCCTAGCTGGTTCACAGCCCCAATGCCTAGGTACCCCAGAATGTCCATTTCCCTTATGGTCTTTCTCTCTGGTGGTTGTGCGTGCACGCTGGCGGCTTGTCTGTTTTATTTTGTAGGACCGGCACGGGGGAACTGTGTGGAAGTTCTTCTGGGGTGGTCCAGGTACCTTTTCTGGTGACTTTGACAATATGGGGTGCGGATCACGGGGCTTTTCTCTCAGGCTTGCATGCAGACGCAGAGCTAGTTGTTTTCTCACTCTTACTCAGGATCAAGGTTGCTTGTGGGGTTCACACGCAGACACAGATTTCCGACTAACTCTCACTCTAACTTCACTCAAGGCCCAAGGCCACTCACTCAACAAAGGATAGCACATTGAAAGTCTATTTCTTTGGAAGTTACAGAATCATGCAGATAAAGAAAAAAAAGGAAAAGAAGGGAAAGGGGGGGGGCAATCTGCCTAAATCAATTCTGTAACCTCCACCATTTCCAACCGCACCACGTCCACAAGTCCTTGGAAGGCAGTCCAGAGTTTGCTTTGGGATTTGGCTCCATGAGTGCCTGGAGCTGAAAGGAACCTCTGGAGGAGATTGTCTGACTAGGCAGCAAATTCCTCAAAGTGCGCCTCCCTTAGCGCTAGTCCGGTGGGGATTTCCGGGATTTCCAGAGTGGCCGCGCAAGGTGGATCTGGAGCCAGAGCTGGGGAAGAGGAAATGACAACCCATTCCGGGGATGCCGGAGTTGACGCGTGTCCCACGGGGCTGGTGACAGTGATGCCACTGGAGAGGCCAGAGGACCGGGAGTTGGGCTAGGGGCTGGAGGAGGAGCCAGGCACCATCCAAAGAGTTCCTTGACTTGTGCGTTGGTTGCACATTCATTTACGTGGACCCGGTGGGCCCAGAAGCGGAGAGCCTCTTGCCAGTCTGCGTGGTTTGCAAAGTCCTCCATACGCAGCAGTCCAGCATGGCAAAATGGAGAGGCCAAGGTTGGCGGAGGTGGAACGCAGGGGCAATGGGATGATGGGGAGCCAGGCAGAGTCCATGATTGCTCCAAGATTGAGTTGTCACTAAAAACTAAAAATGAGTTGTGGCAAGCCCTCTTGCTCAAATGAGAAGGGTTGGGTCCAGGACAAGCCTGCGGCATTCCCTTTCTAAGCAAGCAGCGGCGGTGGCCACAACAGCCAAGGATGATCAAGCACACATGCCCGTTCCGGGTGCAGAACTTGCAGGGTGTCATGGTGGTCAATGAGAGTAACAGTCCGCGGTGTGTGAGGAGGAGCGCAAGAAAGGGGTTGGATGGTATGGGGAGGACACAAAGACGGTTCAGGTAACGGTTGGAAGACCTCTGGAGACAGAACTCAAGTTGGGGGGGATGTGTGGTGTTGTTATATAGCCTTGGGTTGGGAACTGCGCTGCAGTTGGCGCGCTCAGCATTTGGTAGGTCAGGCTCAGCATTTGGGATGCGCGTGGTCTCAGCAGTGGCTGCTGCAGGCTCAGCAGTAGGCACTGTGGGGCTCAGCATACCAGGTGTGGGTCAGGCTTGATTGGATGTGGCAGGCCCCAGCCCAATTGGAAATGACAGACCCAAGAATGGAGCTTTCCCAACCCAGTTTGCGGGCCGCTAGTTTGGGAAGGTAGAGTGGGGTGATCAGGGCTATAGGAGTGGGCCAGGGGCGTGCAAGCACGGCCAACCTGCAGGGCAGGAAATAATGCGGCGCGCCAGGTGGATACGGACAACGCGGGGGGCTCCAAATAGGGCACAGCGGAGGGCCGCATCATGAGAAGGAAAAACCGGGTGTGTAAGGGTAGACAGGCTTGAGGGTGATTGCAGTGTGGGAAAGGGTTAGGGTTAGGCTGGGGTTCTGGTTTTTAGGTTTTCTTTTCTATTTTTTTTTTTGGCTGTCATTGCACTTGTACTTAGGTTAGGGTTGAGGGTGTGGGCATAAAGTCTGTGCTCTCAACCCCAGCTTTTAGGAAAAGGATATGGCAAAGGATATCAAAAGGAAAGGAAAGGAAGAAAATTCATCTCTCTATATATATCTCTCTTTTAAACATCTCCTCTCTTAACTCATCAGCACTCAACCGACTTATAGACACTGGGACCAATAACTTCCAAACCTCAGTACAAATTTGGGGAGTATCTCTCACTTGTTTCCACAACGTACATTGGGTAGACCAACTTTGTGGGACCAACCCTGAAATTTTTGGCCCACCTTTTTCTCAAAAGCTTTTTTGATTTTTTTTCTCACAAATCAAAAGGAAATTATTGTTAAAAATTTATTTATTTGACTAGCTGAGAAGATCAATTTCAATTTAAAATTATTTCAATTTTTCTGTAAAAAATGAAAATAACATAAAAAGAAGAGATAATAATGTGGTATATTTGGCCTTTTAATGGAGCATGAATTTGAAAAAATATTGAAAAATACTATACCATCAAAAATTGATGGGAGTTGACTACAATAGGAAGAAGGTGATGAGAAATAAGAAAAAAAAGAAAAAGAATAAAAAATATCTTAATCTACCATTGGGTAGAACCACCACCAGCCTTGATGACAGAATGCATGCAATCAGCACCTCAAAACAAGTAGTGGCACTTGCTAGCAAGTGCCACCAAGGCAGCTCTGGTTGAAGCTCTGTCCAATCTCTAGTTGAAGGAATTTTCATTCTCTAACATGTTTTTGGATCACAGTGACCGTGCACAATGCAGAGTGACTGTGAACAATGCAAATTGACTGTGCAAAATGCACAGCAACAGTGCAAAATGCACAGCAACTGTGCAAAATGCACAGCAACTGTGCAAAATGCACAGCAACTGTGCAAAATGCACAGCAACTGTGAAAAATGCACAGCAACTGTGCAAAATGCACAGCAACTGTGCAAAATGCACAGCAATTGTGCAAAATGCACAGCATCTGTGCAAAATGCACAGCATCTGTGCAAAATGCACAGCATCTGTGCAAAATGCACAGCAACTGTGCAAAATGCACAGAAACTGTGCAAAAGTGCTCTGTCCAATCTCTAGTTGAAAGCATTTTCATCCTCAAACATGTTTTTTGTTCAGTGGCTGTGCACAATTCAGAGTGACTGTGCACAATGCACAATACACAGCAACTGTGCACAATTCAAAGTGACTGTGCATTCTGCACAGCAACTGTGCACAATGCACAGCAACTGTGCAAAATGCACAGCAACTGTGAAAAATGCACAGCAACTGTGCAAAATGCACAGCAACTGTGCAAAATGCACAGCAACTGTGCACAATGCACAGCAACTGTTCACAATGCACAGCAACTGTTCACAATGCACAGCAACTGTGCATTGGAGCTTGGATAAATATTGTGCACAGTCACTGTTCATTACACATTGGAGCTTGGCTAAATATTGTGCACTGTTGCTGTGCATTGTGCACAGTTTCTCTGCATTGTACACTGTTGCTGTGCATTGTGCACATTTCTCTGCATTGTGCACTGTTGCTGTGCATTGTGCACAGTTTCTCTGCATTGCGCACAGTTTCTGTGCATTGTGCAGAGTTGCTGTGAATTTTAAACAGTTGCTGTGCATTGTGAACAGTTGCTGTGCATTGTGCACAGTTGCTTTGCATTGTGCACAGTTGCTGTCTATTGCGCACAGTTGCTGTCCATTGTGCACAGTTGCTGTGCATTGTGAAGAGTTGTTGTGCATTTTTCACGGTCACTGTGCATTGTGCACAGTCACTATGCATTGTGCACAGTCAGTGACTGCGTCAATAAATTTTGACCTGAGCTTGGTAGGAGCTTGACCTGAGCTTGGCCATAAATTGGGCAAGAGCTCTTTGATGGAACTTGCTAGCAAGTGACATGCTGATTTCTGTGGTGCAGGCATTTATTTGATGTTATTGTTGAGTTTTTGAAATTGAAAGTTGTCCCAGGCACTTTGGAGGGCTCTTTCCATCTATGGGATTGTTTTTTGATTAGTGAAGTTGTTGGATTTTGTTTTTTAAAAAATTTCCATCAGTTCTCAATTTGATCAAGGTTAGGTGATTGAGCTTGCCAAACAAACTTTTTGATCCCTTTGGATTTTTTCCAGTCTTTGCTGATTTTTGCCTTATGAACTGAGGCTCTGCCCTCCATTAAAAAAAAATTGGATCAATAAAATTTTGAGATCCGGGGGCAAAGACCCGCTTTGTAAACAATATTGATAGAATTCTTTGTGTTTTTTATTTTTGATTGAATGATGATGAGCCCACTGATTTCACCAATGAAATAAAACCACACCATAACTGAAGACCTCCCACTCTTGAATGTGGGGGCCAAAAATCCTGGTTTAAATTTTTCTTTGTTATTTATCCAGACCATGACTTACTGAAGTCCTTTCCAATTGAAAGCTTGATTTGTTCCTCCAATAAATTTTTTCCAATCTTTCAATTTATGGGCTTGCAAGCAAAGTTGAGTTGTCTTTTTTTTATCATCTGTCAAATGTGGCTTCTTGGAAGCCACCTTTGAATAAAATCCCAATTCATGGGCTCTTTGTCAAATTTTCAAAGTTGATACATCTTGCAAAATCAAATCACAGATCTCAGGGGCCTTCAAATTCCAAAATTTCTTGATGATCACAGCTCACAAAGATCATGATTGATTATTTTTCAAGGTTTTCCTGGTCCTTTTGAAGATTTGATGGTCTCTCAATCCCAGAAGTGCTTGAGGACGTTATACATCATTGTCCTTGGAATACCCAAATTTGAACTGCTTGCATCCCTCAAAGTTCTGGCATCACATATTTCAATAATCCTGGCCTTGATTTTATCTGGTAAGTCTTTTTTTCTACTTTTTTGTTAACTATAAGTAAAAAATTGTTTTTTTTTAAAAAAATAGTAGTAAAAATCAATGAAAAAATAAAGATGTGATGAAAATAAACCCTACTAAATCCATCTGTCAAGGTGATCAGAAGAGGTGATGGTGACAGATGGAAGGCTGATGGAGGGAAAGAGCCAATGTGGTGAAGAGCATGTTTTTATACCCATTTATTGAATGGAGTTGCGCAAGGAGGCCAACTTTTTTTGGAGTGGGTGGGTGTGGTACTGACCCTCTGATTTCTGCCCACCTTTTTTCTCAAGGTTTTTTCATTTTTTTTCTCACAAATTACAAGGAAGATATTGTTGAAAATTTATTGATTTTACTAGCTGAAAATGTCACTTTCAATTCAAAATGAGTTGCAGTTTTTTTAAAAAAATAAAAATAACATAAAACTGAGAGATGGAAATATGGTAAATTGGGCCTTTCAACAAAGCATGGACTTCAAAAAATATAGAAAAATACTATACCATCAAAAATTGATGGGAGCAGGGTAAGATAGGGATAATATGATGAGGAATAAGAAAGAAAATAAAGAGAAAAAACAAAACTTGATTCTACCATGGGTTAGAACCTCCATTGGCCTTGATGAAAGATTGCATGCAATTAGGCATGGAGCTGATGAGGTTATCCAGCTTTTTACTTGGAAATTTTTCCCAGGCACTTTAGAGGACCCTTTCAATCTCTGGGATCAATTTTGGTTGGTGAAGTTGTTGAATATTGTTTTTTAAAATTTTCCATAAGGTTTTCAATTGGATTGAGTTCCAGGGACTTAGTTGACAAAACCATTCCTTGGATGTTGTTAGTTTTTCACCATTCTTTTCTCATTCTGAACTTATGGAATGGTACCCCAGCTTCCATCAAAAAAAAATCCAATCAATTGGGGTTTTTGATCCAGGGACCAAAAGCACCTTCATAAACAATTCCAATGAAATTTTTTTGGTTTTTGTCATTTTGGTGACATGATGACCAGTGGGGAGGTGCTTTCACCAAGGAAGGAACCCCACACCATAATCCAAGAACTCTCACTCTTCAATGTGGGGCCAAAAAGTTTGATTTGAAATTCTCTTGAGGGGTTTTCCACACCATCACTTGCTGGGAGTTTTTGCAAATTTGGAAGCTGAATTTGGCATTCCAAATGATATTCATCCAATTTTCAACATTCCAGTCTTTTTTTTGCAAGAAAAGGTTAGTCTTATTCTTCTTTTATATTCATTAATAAATGGCTTCTTGGAAGCAACACTTGAAAAAAAAACCATCTCATGGGTTCATTGTTGGATTTTCCATGTTGAGAAATCCTTCAAGATTAAGCTGCTGAGTTTGGAGGCCCTTATCTTCATAAAATGCTTGATGAAATGCCCCAGCTCCCAAATTTAACAATTAGCCAATTTTTGAGTTCTTCTGGGTCATTTTGCAGATTGAATGGTTCCTCTTTTGTTGAATCAATTGAGGAAATTATAAACTGTTGCTCTTGAAACCTCAACTTTGATGGTGATGGAATGTACTGATGTGCCTCCTTTTTACATACCAACAATCCTTGCCTTCATATTTCCCAGTTTTTTTTCTTAACTTTGAATTCAATACAGAAAAAAATAATCAAAAGAAAAACAAAAAAAAGTTAGAATAATGTTGAAGAAAGAAAGAGAATAGAAAACAACTTACCAAAGGCATCAGGTTGATGGATAGAGGAAGAGAATTAGAAAGGATTTAAGGGGTTATGGTGATGAATCAAGTGATGTGGTCAAGAGGAAGCTTGTCAAATATATCCAACAACCAAATTTGTGCAAAGATTGTGGTCAATATCATGTGTGTGGCTGTGGGAAATTTATAAAAAAAAGTCCCTAAACTATTTTCCAACCACTTCAAATACAAAAGTTTGTGCTTGGATTCCCAATTTATCTGTAACTGTAACTAACCTGGACCACCAAAATTAAGTTATAGGGGTTTACAGGGGGGTTATATCTAGAGTTACAAATGTGGGGTTTTTGAAAACTGCTGTAACTCCCCAAATTTAACTTTTATGGAATTTAAACAGAATTTAAACCCCCACCAACACCATGACTCAGCAAGTTACAAGGATTTGAATTTTTGTTTGTTTTAAGTGGATTTTGAATTTTTCACAGATCACTTTGTACATGCATAAAGGCTGGTAGGAAATTACAAGATAGAACTGGGGAATCAAAATTAAGCCCCATTCACTTCCTTTGGATCAAAATAGCAAGACAAGGGCACAAGAAAAAAAAGCAAATGTGAAGGTGAAGGTGAAAGGGAGATAAAAGGTGGATGGGAGGATAGAGGACTGATTACAGGAGACATTAACAAATAGAATGAGAATGAGATCTAGAAACTGGTTTCTGTGGGTTCCAAGGGTGTCTTGGGCTCTGGGGAAGATGTGAGGAAATTGAATCTGTTCATCAAATGGACAAAAGCCATCAGGCTGAGCCACTCTTTCAGATTTTTCAGTGCCAAGCTTAAATAACTGGGGTTGTGAGCCATACAAAATTGCCTTAGGTCCTTCCTCAATTCATATTGAGATTATTTTTACACAGGAAAAAAAATGAAAGAAATTAGTTAATGTTTCCCTGGTTTATCCATATTGGCAGAACAAATGGTCTGGGACTTTCCTAAACTGAATAAAGGTACACATTTAGACTGAAAATACCTGACACAAGCTGACTTAGTAGTGCTGGGGATTGGATCTCTATGGCTGGGATTTTTTTTCAAAAAATATGTCCATTGTAACCTGGTTAGCTAGAATATTTTCTCTTACTTTGGTGAGCCTGCTGTGGAGGGGGAATGGTGCATTGAATCAGGTGTTTACTTCCAAATTGGCTCTTTGATCTGCGATTTTGTTCCCTTTGATGCCCACATGGCCCAGGAACCAAGGTAATGTGATCTGCAAGCCTGGTCTAGCGCAAATTAGGGATTTCATCAGTTTGTGAAATATTTGTTGGTCAGATTTTTCAGATAGGGGGCTCATTGTTCTGAGAAATAAACCCTTATTATCAGTGAAAATCATGAGGAAATCAAAAACTTTGAAGTAGAGTTTTTATTAGCTGCACGGCAGCTATTAGACCTAAGGTTTTTCACTCATGATTGGAGTGGGTGATCTCTTTCTCTGTAAAAAAAATATAATTTCACTGTTAGTATCAATAATAGTAGCCGCCACTCTGCCTCCTCTGTCTGGATCACATGACCCATCTGTGAATATGAGGGCATCTCTTCTAGAGGACTGGTTGATTATAGCACGTGTTGTGGTGATCACATCCCATTTGGTTAAGCTTAAATTCAGATATGTTATATTTTTTAACAGGGTATTAAAATTTGCCTTTAACTGAGTCACATTGGTTTCCACATTGAAATAAATAAACATTTTCAGCATGTCCTTACAGATGGTGGTTTTGACTTCCAATGTTTTCAAACTTGCTATTTTGGTCAGTCTGAGTTATCAGGTCTTCCCAAATGATCAAGGAGAATTTGGTCTTCATGAGCTTTCTGGTCAAGAAAAGGAACACTGTTTTCTTCAAGGCTTCTATTATCAGCCCGTGAGTAAAATTTTGTTCCAGAAATCTCACATTGGTGTTTCTGAAGATGCCTTTTGACCACATTGCGCATACTTTATCCAATTTTTTATGTAGGTTGAGAAATCAAGATAAGTTCTTTTTGTTAGCAAATACATGAGCCACATGAATTATTCTGGGTAAAAGCACCAAGTTTAAGAGCCCTGATCTATTTTTCTCTGGAAGGACTCATTGAAATTTTCCAAGTTGATTTAAAGTTTGTAGGGTTTACTGGCCCTTGATTAACAAGTTACCTATATGTTGGTGATAAGACAGTTTCTGGTTGATTGTGATACCTAACCATACAGAAGAATGCTAAAATGCTACAGGTGTGTCACCAAAGATAAAGGGGGTAGGTCAGTCTTTGGGATTCCTGGAATTAGATAGAATCATGATTTGGGAATCCTGTTTATCAAAGGTGGCAGCAAATTAAGCACCCCAAAATAAGCAAGAATTTTTCTAGTTCTGTCATCAAATCCAAGGCTCCTTGTAGGGTCTTGATGGACTTTAGTTGTATTTACCACATCATCAACATATCCTATTGATGTGGTGACCAAGGATGGTTGGTTGGTTGAGCTGAGGAGATATGAATTATAGATTATCTATAGAAACACTGATAGTGGGGAGCCCAGTGGCAAGCCCATGGTTAACTGCTTGGGAGGAAATTTATAACCAACTAAACACATTGTTGTGCTCCTTCCTCTCAAGAAATAATGGATCAATATCCACAGATATGCAGGAAATCCTTTAATAGAGATTTATATGTGAATAATTTTTTCTGGGTGGATGGTTGGGTAGGCCAATTGGACATCCAGGAATAACAAAAAAAAAGCCTTTTTCTAAAAAAAAATCCCCTTTCCAAGGATCAAAATCCAAGATATCATCCTCTGTGCCAACTCTTTTTTTACCACCATAATTTTGATTAGGTGAAATTTTTGATTTCATAGCCCATTCTTCCACTCATCTTGCTAAGATTATTTCCAGAGTATTTCCCAGGGTATTGAGAAGAGCTGTTGGGTGGTTTGTGCCAGGACTAGTGTAATCCAGTTTATTTTCCTTTTGAATGATTCCAGTTGTGGCATTTGTCCAACATAAGGGATACTTACCTTGACTTAGGACCTGGTTGTGAATTTGAACTAGATGTGGGTGAACAACTGAGAATTTTAATTTTAAGATCTAATTCCTGACCTGAGCCAGGCCTGGGGCTTTGGAAAATTCCAGTTTTTTTTTGAACATCATGAATTCATTTCCAGTGACCTCATCAAAAGTTTATGCTCAAAATTCATCCACTTGTTTCAAATCCAAGAGTTCAATTTTGGTTTGGATGGTTGAAATGCCAGCACATAGAATGGTAGCCTTCTTGGATTTCCCAGTGGCAAAAGATCCATCAGTTCTTTTGGAGAGGTAGTATCTGGCCACTGGAAGTTGGTTTGATGTTTCTTAGTGCATTGAAAGCAAATGATTGTCAGCTGGCTCTAAGTATATCCTCCAATTTGTTTGCTTTCCATTCCTGAAAACTAGACAGAAATAATCATTCCAATCCTTATAAAATTTTTATACCTCCTCCAATTTGGTCAGTAACATCCATTTACATGCATGGTTCCTGTTTTTTTGAAAGATGGGGTTGATGATTTGAGAGTTCCACCAGGATTTGAACCAAGATTCATTGCTACATACCATCTTTCCTAGGTCCAACTGAGTGGAGAAAAGAGCAGTAGACAAGGCTTCTGCTGCATCATTCACCCTTTATTAAATGGTGCATTTTTTTATGAAAGCTTCAAAGCTCTTGAAAAATAAGCATTGATAAAGAGCCTTCCAAGATGTTGTTTGCCATTTTTGAGGTGGCTTGTAGACCACCATATTAAAGATCCCCTTCAGGGCTTGATGGTCAGATCCACAATTCTCCTCAAAGACATGTATGTTGGACATGATTTGGGAGGCCTTGTTATTCACCCAAATTAAATGAATGTTTGTGCCTTTCCATTTGGTTGCATGAAAGTTTTGGATGTGGAATGTTGATTCTAAACAAAAACTATGCTTGCCACACAAACTTATCAGGTTTATTGCTTCATTTTGAGTTGATTTGTACCTGGCCAGATTTCACATTTGATGATGGAGGTTCGCATCCATGAAAATAAACATGGGTATTTGCCTGTTTCAACTTGATGGAAGCCATAGAATAAGGTCCTGTAGACCTTCTTTGGTGTTGGAAAGGTTGTAAAATTTGACAAGTGTGATTATCTACCAATTTTCTCCTTGGACTTTTACGCCTTTTAGATGTTTTGAGCTACCAGGTAACTGCATAATGCCCTTGGATGGGATTAATTTGCATATATATACACAAGACTTGTGCCAATCCCTCAAATAAGCTGGGTTGTGGCTACAGATGGTCACCATTTTCCAGTCATTATGTGATGGAGGAAGTAAAGTGTAAGGATTTACCCAAGGTTCTTGCAAGAGGAGAATGGGATCAATTGGGGAATTATGGAGAAGATTGAGGGTGATTTATTTGGAAAAATGAGAATTTGAATTTAGGAAGGGGAGGGTATCAGGATGATGCATGTCCCTCATTAGAGTTCAAGCTTCCCTGTTTCTGAACTCCAATGTTGCAGGGTAAGAAGAGGTAGTTACATCAGTAAGTTGGTTTGTTTTGGGTGTAATTAACATGAGAGAGAAACAGAAAATGATGTATTATCCTGCAAACATGTCCTTTTAAAGGGACACAGGAAACTGAAAACCAAGTGATGAATGTCATCAACACCCTCAAATTTGTTTTTAATTCCCTCCTTGCACCAAACAGATTCTTTTCATTTTGGTTGATCCCTCTGGAAAATCTTTGCTCATATTTTCTCCCTTGCATCTGCCACATCTAAGTTTTTGGCAAAACCATTTGCCAAAGTGGCACATCTTGAGAAATTTGAATCATTGAGCAGGGTACAGTTTGAAAGTGGTGAATCTGTGATAATAAGAATTTAAGAACATTCTTCTGAATGAAATCAGGTCAGCTAATTCCTTACTGGTGAAAGAAAGAACTATTGATCCTGCAATTGTGGCTGTATTCATGTTTTCAGATAGCCAGCGCATTTGGACTAATTGTTCCTTGTTGAAGTGATTTTCCATGGCCACCTTTGACTTTCTGAAATTGGAAGTTTGTTCAAATTACTTGGGAATCTTGTGCACTAGAACCAACCAGGTGCTGTGTTTCACCTCTAAATTCAAGTGTACTTGCTAAAACCATAAGTGTTTGTGATCCATTAGCCACTTCTGGTGAAATTTTTTTTGATGTAAAGAAAAAAATCATCAGATCTCATGACATGTGCTCCTGTGACAGTTACTAATTAATCTTTGAAATATGCATTCATTTTTGATAAAGCCTTTTTTTATTTTTGGACAAACAAAACTTTAGGTAACTGATTATCAATTTGGTTGTTTAAAGGATTGGATTATATGATTGCTCTACCTTGCTTATACAACCTCATTCCCTCCTTTGTTGGTGGTATTATTCTTGGCTTTTGGGTGGATGGAAAAGTATTTGGAACTGTTCTCTCTGCATATTTTGGCTCTTATGGAAACCTGGCTGGCTTTTGAAAATTTTTAGGCTGTGGGGGTTGCACTGTGTAGAGAAATCAGGTTCTCCAGGCAGTTTGACATCACTTGCATCCTATCATCACAGCATTTATTGGCTTCTGATTGGTTTTTTTTGTTTCAATCAGGATTTTAAAAAATTCAATCATTTTCTCACTGATTAGAAACTCTCCATTTGTATCATAATTTCCTTTGGAATCTGTTAAATGCATCATAAAAAAAGCTAGACCACTGGCACCATTGATGTTTGAGGGTGGCAATGGGTTTTTGATCTCAGTATTCATTTCGGAATATAGGATTGCCTTGGTTCTTGGAGGGTCAGGGGGGCGTAAAGAGGCCATTTTTCATGGGTGAGAGAGGTTTTTTGAGGTGATCAGCTTTTTTTATTTCAACAAAAAGCAGGTTTTTGGGGGTTTTTGTCACGCTTCGCACTTAAGGATTATTGTCTTCACCACTTTGACATGTCCTCTCCTCAGTACCATCTACCTCAGTCTAAAAGCGTGACACAAATAAAAGCACAACCTCAATGGTGCAATCCGCTATTTCCTCTGGCTCGCGTTGACCTTCCAATCTTGGCAACCAACTCAGTATATAATTGCAAACTTCACAGTGTGGTGCCCCATCCTGGACACCCTGGCGGCCTTAAGACCTCAATCCATAAACTGTTGCGCAAAACGTACTGTCCGGTTGAACAACTTATCCTCAGGCTCATCCAAACCGTCCTTTACCCGCGCGCACGCGCGCCGCGCCGCGCGCGCTGCGCTTCCATTATCCGCGTCGCGCGCCGCGCCGCGCCGCGCTTCCATTATCCGCGTTGCGCGCCGCGCCGCGCTCCTTTCATCCGCGTTGCTTGTCATCTCCGCCGTTGTCATAGCACGTCCTCATCTTTGTTGTTGCGTGTCATCATCTTTGTTGTCGGGCGTCCCCATCTCCTCATTGCTACCGTTGCGCGGCACTCATCCATGATTTACTGAATCCATCCCGACTGCACCCTCAAGCATTTGGCAAATCCTTGGATCTGTCAAACCTCCCATTGCACTTGATCTATCAGTCGTGGATCTCAAGGCCGTCAAAATTTACTCAACTTTCTCAAACCAATCTCCTATCCGCCCATCCGCGCTCTCATGGACTTCATCCGTCACCTTTCCTGGGACTCTCCCACCCGCTTCCGCCTTTGGAAGAGTGCCAACGACCGCCCGCGGACATCCGCGGCGGTTTGGTTCATTTCTCTCTCCCACCCGCTTCCACCTTTGGACAAGGGGTGGGTGACTGTGGTATTGTTACGCACGCCCATCCACAGACGGACGCGAGTGACCACGTGGTTGCCTTCCATTTTCCGCTCTATTTGTAGAATCCGTTGTATATAGTCTAACAGGGCCTCCTGCCCATATAAGGAGGGGCTCTCCCCTGCCTTTTTGATCATCATTGGAAATCATCAGAACATGGAACGATCCAGAATGAAATCAGCACACCTTTGATCCTTGAGCCTCCATACTCAACCCTTGATCCCTGATCCTTATCACCAACCAATAGCCTTGCTGGTTGGAGAAAAATTCTGTCTGTTGGAATTTTTGAATGTGTCATACCACTCCTTGATCCCTTTCTCTGACCATACTGATCCTGATCCCTGATCACCTTTCTGGAGCCAATCACGATTGATTGAAGAGGTCTTATTAAGCTTAAGACCTGGAGTGTTATACCTCCCCTTAGCTTCTTTGGAGTTGCATTCTGCCAGCCTACTCTTGAGTCCCTTGAGAAGTGTTGAGGTTATCCTTGCTTCAAATCAGTTACTGTTTGTTTTAGAGCTTCTTAAACATTGTGCTTTGTCTTGTACAGCCACCCTCAGTTATCTGGTACCCTTCAAGCGCTTGATTGCGGAGAGTTGGGCAGGTTCATTGAGAACCTGGAGGTTGCTTGGGTTTGAGTTGATCATCCCCAATCTTCTGCTGACGACCAGAGTTATTAGATTGTGGGCGTTGTTTACACACAACAGCTTTTGTTCTTTGAACTCTAGGAAGACTTTAACTTCTTTTGTTCAAGTTTTCCTTGCATAATCTTGTCTCAGATAGTGCTGTTCCCTTGCTACCGAACTATTATCATCTTTATCCTCTACTCCTTGATTCCTCATTTACCAGGTTCTGGACCTTGATCTTGGTTAAATTTAAATATTTTTGTAACACTCAGGAGGGCAGCCTAAACAGCACCTTTCCCCTCCACAGAACTGCCACGGCCTAGCACCGTTTGGAGTATTACAACCGTTAACTCCATACCAGTTGGCCATCCATTATGAGATCCAATCTCCTTCCCTGGCCAATCAACAGCCTTGGACTTCCATCTTCGGTCATGCATTGTTTGTTAGTTCGCATCTACGTCTAACTAAGCCATCACTACTGTATAGTTTGCAATTGGACTAGTCCCTACCCTGCATATACTATTACCTTCAACATCACTCGCTCCTGTCCCAATTTGTCATGCAATTGTACGCTCAGATTCTATTGTCTCGCACTAACGCTAAGACCTTGGATCTATACCACTGCTTCATTTCCTATCCCCTTCCTGTTATTCATTGCCTCATTGCTTCAACTGTAGTTAGCTCATCACCAGGTTGTATCTAGTCACTTTGGATTACCTTATAAGGGCTATCCCCTTGCCTGATGATTGTCTCCTCAGTTAGTTAATTTCATACGTTCTTGCATTCTGCTACAACCTAGTTATCACATTGGACTCAGGTTGGGTTTCCTTCTTTGAAACACATTCCATTCCTCTTGCCGTTTGTTGGGTGGCAATAACCAAATTTGCACTTCGCAACTGGGTCTTGCTATTTGCACTTGCCCTTGCACTTGGCATTTCCTTTGCGCTCACAATCATCTAAGAATTGCCCTATAGTACGTGGGGTGGTCGTGTGACAGTAAATTAACTAACTCAACTCCTCATCTATTGTAGCCTGCCAACCTATAGTAGACTTCTTCTTTTTTGATGTCACGTACTTGCTCAACCAGGAACGCTTCCCTCGCCCCTTACAATGATGAGATCCATTGGGTAGGGAGAACCAGCGCTCCTTGGGCCCAACAACCCTTAGATCCAGTTCCTCCTTCTAAATTGCCATCTGTGGAACCTCTTGATGATCCTTGGGCTCCTCCACGGGATTCTCCGACGGACCCTCTTGCGGAATTTGCAGACTCCAACGATTCTTCCGATGAAAACTTGACTTGTGGTAGACCAGGGGTTTGCACTACTGCTCCCGAGCCCGATGCTCCGACCCTGCTTTTGACATTGATCAAGGCCCTCACTCATGGTGCCCAGCAATCTAGTCCAAGCACTCCTAGCTTTCGCACTCCGGGCATGAAACAACCCAATCACTTTATGGGAGAACACCCTCATAAACTTAGATCCTACCTGCAGTCTTTTAAAATCATCTTTTCAAACGACTCCAACAATTTCCCTTCCAATAGACATAAAGTTATATATGCTTCGTCCTTCTTAGGAGGTAGAGCCTTGCAGTGGTTTGAACGGTACCTCAAACTTTTGTCCAACCACAGTCCCACTTGTATTCTCAACAACTGAGACAGGTTTGAGCAACAACTGTTCACCCTGTTTGGCAATCCCAATGAAGTTTGAAACACCAAATACAAACTTAATAGTTTATTTATGAAGGAGAATAGTAGAGCTTCCGTTTATATTTCTCATTTTCAAACCTTGCAGTCTTGCATCCAGTGGAACAAGGCAGCTCTTCTATTCCATTTCCAAAAGGGTTTACTGGCACGCTTAATTGAACAGCTTGCAGTTGGGGGTCATAAGACAACCTTGCTTCAGCAGCTAATTGATTGAGTGATTGATCTTGATAATGGCTATCATGACAAGAATTGCTCTTGGCAAAACGACCATGGACCGTCCACCTTGGCTCCGAGGGGGGACAAATCCTCAAAGCAAAACACAAGGAACCCAAAACCATCCAAACCAACCCCAACTTGGAACTCCAATTCAAAAGGGAAAGCCATTGCCAAAACTCTGAAGTTCTTGGACAAAGAAACCGGGATGCTTCAAAGCGAGGAACCGCTGCAAAGGGAAAATAACGGGCTGTGTATGTATTGTGGAGGAAAACATGATGTCAACAGCTGTGCAAAGCGGTTAGCGCATGAAGCGGCTAAGCAGTCAAAAAATTAGCTTGTAGTTTTTCTGATACTTGCAAGGAAAACTAAACATTATCTAAATCATCGCAAGTAAATCTTTGCACTTGCAAGTCACTAGGTGCTCCGAGTTTGAGATTTATACTATTCCATTCCAACAACACTCCTTATCAAGTATTACTTGATTCTGGCGCTAATGTTTCCTTCATCAGTGAATCTTTTGCCACTTCCAAAAATCTTATGCGTTCCAAGATAGATAAATTTCCTATCTATTTAGTAAGTAGTGCGACTGAACCGTCTTACTGGGTTTCCCAAAAGGCAAAATGGACCTTTGAATTCTCCAATTTCCCCAGCTTCAAATGGGATTTATTTGTCTTGGCTATACCTGGAATGGATGATACCATTCTAGGCCATGATTTTCTAGTTTACTGGAATCCGGATGTGAATTGGCAAGAAGGAGTAATTAACCTTTGAAACTCACACCCCCAGAACGCTAAACTTTCCTTCAATCAGGAATTAAACAGCCTACCTGACACTGTCATTGAGTTGGATGACACTTTTCTGCCAGGAGATTTGCAATATCCTGACCTTCATTCCCAAATTCCCTCTTCAGATTTAGGAGTTATTTCTTACCTATCCAGCTTACCTCTTTCCTGTTCCTTTGAAGAGAAACAGACACCAACCAAACGGTGTATTTTGAGCTCCCTAATCCTCTCGCACCATGCAAGCACCTCAAACCCGGTGCTCAAAGATGACGAGATTGAAGATTTAGAAATCATTCAAGAGTCTTTACCTTTGGTTTATCATGACTTTGCTGATGTCTTTTCAGCTGCAAAAGCAGATAAACTGCCTCCATCCCGTCCTTACAATCACAAGATCAAACTTACTGGCCCACCTCCGGCACCAGGACCAGTCTACTCTCTCTCGACGCAAGAATCAATTGCGCTTCAAGACTACATTGCGGAAAATGTAGCAAAAGGATTTCTTCGACCAAGCAATTCAAAAACCGTTTCACCTGTCGTATTTGTTCCAAAAAAGGACGGCGGACTTTGCCTTTGTGTTGACTACAGGAAACTGAACCAGCTAACACGGAAGAATGCCTATCCAGTACCGCCTATGTCACATCTCCTTACCCTCTTCCATGGAGCTACTTATTTATTGAAGTTAGACCTTCAAGGTGCCTATAACCTAATTTGCATTAGGGAAGGTCATGAGTATTTGAACGCAATGAGAACCCGGTTTGGCAGTTATGAGTATACCGTCATGCCTTTTGGCCTCTGTAACGCTCCTTCCACTTTTCAACATTTTGTCAATGACATTTTCTCTGATCTTGTAGGTAAATACCTTGTGGTATATCTTGATGATATACTAGTCTACTCAAGGAACCTCAAAGATCACATTGCACATGTGCAAGAGGTGCTACAGCAACTTTGCAAGAATGACCTGTTTGCAAAAGCCTCTAAGTGCGAGTTCCATTCCTCTTCTCTTCATTTTCTAGGTGTTGTAGTCTCGCAGCAAGGACTATTGATAGACCCAGCCAAGAGCAAATGCATATTGGCCTGGCCCCCACCTTCTTTGGTTAAATATCTTCAAGTTTTCCTTGGTTTCAGTAATTTCTATAGAAGGTTTATTGCGCGTTACACCGAAAAAACCGTGAATCTTACTAACCTTGTACAAAAGGACACTCCTTACATTTTTACCAAACAAGCTGCTTCGGAGTTCAAAGCTCTGAAGAAAGCATTCACCACGGCTCTGATACTTGCTCACTTCAATGAGCTAGCTTGCACTATTGTCAAAACAGACGCAAGCGACTATGCAATTGCAGGAGTAATCTCGCAGTTTTCTTCCTTGACTTCTCTCTTTCATCCCGTAGCTTTTGAGTCTCGCAAGTTGCTTGCTGCAGAGCTTAACTATGAGATTCATGACAAGGAACTTCTTGAAATTGTTTATTGCTTGAAAAAATGGCGTTCATACCTTTTGAGCCTTAGGGAATCCTTTGAGTTTTTAACTGATCATAATTCTTTGAAGTATTTCATGAGTTCAAAAGTCCTCACACATAGACAGGCACAATGGGCCAAATACCTCTCTGAGTTCCACTTTATGATCACGTACCGTCCTGGAAAACAAGCGGTAGTTCCTGATGCTTTATCACGTTGGGACGGCGTTTACCCAGGGGGGGGGAGCACCTTTGCCAAAAACAACCCTGAAAACGTTAGGACACTCTTCTCAACCCAAACTGCCCAACTCAGTTCAATCATGGCTCGCTTATGAGATTTGGCTTCCAAACTCCAAAAAGCTCAACACAACAACCCTAAGTGCATCAAACTTTGCAAAATTGCGAACTTTTTAGATAGTAGTTACAGTATTGATGATAATGACTTTTTAGTCTATGATAATTGTATAGTAGTACCAGAAAATTCTTGCATTAAGTTAGATATCTTCGAGTCACGGCACGATTCTCCGCTTGCTGGTCATCATGGGCAGGATAAAACCTACCAATTGATTGCACAAGACTTCTACTGGCCCGGTATGACCAAAGAATTAAAAGACTATGCTAGCGCATGCTATGATTGCAATCGTAACAAGTCCTTGAAACACTGGAAGTATGGGCTGCTCCAGCCACTTCCAATTCTGCCTTGTCCTTGGCACTCGCTGTCTATGGATTTCATCTCTCAATTACCTTCTTCTAGTGGATATTATGCTATTCTAGTAATAGTAGATCCCTTCTCAAAGATGGCTTTATTTTTACGCAGTAATGTGACGGCCTCTTAAGAAGACTTAGCTAACTTGTTCATAGAATATGTATTTTAAAAACATGGCCTCCCTGATAATATAGTTAGTGATCGTGGATCTCTGTTTGTCTCAAGCTTCTGGACCTTGCTATGCCAACATTTGAAGATCACTTGCAATTTATCAACGGCTTACCACCCGGAAACGGATGGGCAAACCAAGCAAGTTAATCAGATTCTCAAACAATATCTTCAAATGTATTTTGCCTATCAACAAGAAAACTGGTCGCAATGGCTCCCACTAGCTGAATTTGCCTACAACAACTCCACTCATTCTTCCACCAAACAGTCGCCCTTCCAAACTCTTTATGGTAGAAACCCAACTTTCTCTTCCCTTCACGTAGCACCTTCTCAACCTGCTACCAATTACCTTGAACAAATTGAATCCCTTCAATTGCAACTTTGAACCAACCTCAAAGAAGCAAACCAGAGCTATAAGGAGCAAGCAGACCGATCTCGCAATTCGGATCCAACCTTTGCAGCAGGAGATCAAGTATGGCTTGATGCTCGCAACATTTGCAGCACTTGCCCAACTTGCAAACTCTCCGAAAGAAAGCTTGGCCCCTTTAAAGTAGAATCAGTCATCTCCCCTAACGCCTTAAAACTTAATTTACCTGCAAAATGACAAGGTATCCACCCGGTTTTTCATGTGTCTCTCCTAGAGCCAGCTCAAGTCCTATACCCAGGCAAGACTCATCCCCCTCCTGAACCGGTCACTGTCCTTGATCTTCAAGAGTGGGAAGTAAGCCGTATTCTGGATTCCAGGTTACGCAAAGGAAAACTTCAATACCTTGTCGAATGGTCTGGCTTCCAGTCCGACAAAGATCGCACCTTGTGGGAACCAGCCCATCACCTTTGCAATTCACCCAATCTGATTCAAGACTTCCATGCGAGCTACCCTTGTAAACCTTGACAATCATGATTCCTTCCCATCCAATACCATTCCATTCCATTCCACATTTCATCCCATTCCATTCCACATTTTATCTTATTCAATCCCATTTCATCTTGCATTCTCTCTCATCCAATCCCATTCCATTCCATATTCCATCCCATTTAACCCCATTTTATTTCACCATCATCCCATCAGTTAATTCCTCCATCTCACCGTGTTATTATTTTTCTCATTTTCCTTTCATTTCTACTAAATAAAAACTTCATTCCTTATTATTAACAAAAAAAAAAAGTTTATAATAATATTTCTATTTATAATAATGAAAAAAAATAATTACAAAGTTTCTTTTATTTCTTTCTCCGCATCCTCCCAATTTGCCGTCAATTTCGCAACCATGGATCAAAAAGTATCCAGGTCTTCATCGTTGATCAATGCAGACATTCTTTGGAGAACCAGCACTTCCGTTACGATGTGCCTCTTGAAAATCTCCTCGCATCTCGCAACCCGAGCTTGCTTTGGCCAAGCATTCCATCCGCCTTCCTCCAAGAGCTCTTCATACGCTCTCTTCCTTTGGCCACCCGACGTGCCTTCTCCAATATTGTCCGTCAGGCGCCTCACATCCGTTTTGACTGGCCCTACGACTCGCACCGGATCCGCTTTTCCTTGGCCCTCCATTCCTTCCGTCCCATCCACTTCATCCCCTTCTTCTAATTCACCCACTCCATTTTTGTTTTCTCCACTTCTGTTTCCTCCATTTCCCGCTCTGTTTTCTTCCTCCTCCCTCTCTCCCTCGGTTATAACTTCTACCGGTTCCGCACCGGACACTTTGCCTTGCACCTTGGCATTCATCTGGGCCCCCGGGAGTTCAGTTGGTGGTCCCCAGTAAGGTGGTGGTGGTGGTGGTGTGTTGGTAGTATATCTTTGGAAACGGGGCAACACTAGCAAAACAAGCAAAATTAGTTACTATTTTATGATCATTAGTCAGTCCAGATTAGTACTCACCAGGAACTAGAGTCCCCAAGTATTCGATCTCTGGCAATGGTGGTATCTCGTAATTAAACCTTGGCGCGGACCTACAACTTTGCATCTCCCTCAATGATTCTGAAGGACCCTTGACAGTCGACTTGACATTTACAGGGAAATTGCATGCCACCTTGCAAAGGCAACATTGCTTGCACTTGCCTTGAAGGCCTGGGACGGCAGTACTAGGAATACATTGCTTGTTGCGGCAAATACAGTTTTTGCAACGGCAGGATGACAATGAAAACATTTTTATAAAATTCATAAATCTATTGGGTAATAAATTAAATAACGTATAAGGGTATACAGTGATAATTAACGACTTGGAATCAATGGGAAAATTTATCTGAACGCTTGCAGGAGCTCGTGTCTTTATACCCGGGCAACTGTCACGCTTTGCACTTAAGGATTATTGTATTCACCACTTTACATGTCCTCTCCTCAGTACCATCTACCTCAGTCTAAAAGCGTGACACAAATAAAAGCACAACATCAATGGTGCAATCCGCTATTTCCTCTGGCTCACGTTGACCTTCCAATCTTGGCGACCAACTCAGTATTTACTTGCAAACTTTGCGGTTAACTCCACACTGGTTTGCCATCCATTATGAGATCCAATCTCCTTCCCTGGCCAATCAACAGCCTTGGACTTCCATCTTTGGTCATGCATTGTTTTTTATTTCTCATATACGTCTAACTAAGCCATCACTACTGTATAGTTTGCAATTGGACTAGTCCCTACCCTGCATATACTATTACCTCTCATTCGCATTAACTTCAACGTCACTTGCTCCTGTCCCAATTTGTCATGCAATTGTAAGCTCAGATTCTATTGTCTTGCACTAACGCTAAGACCTTGGATCTATAACACTGCTTCATTTCCTATCCTGACCCTGTTATTCATTGCCTCATTGCTTCAACTGTAGTTAGCTCATCACCAGGTTGTATCTAGTCACTTTGGATTACCTTATAAGGGCTATCCCCTTGCCTGATAATTGTCTCCTCAGTTAGTTAATTTCATACGTTCTCGCATTTTGCTACAACCTAGTTATCACATTGGACTCAGGTTGGGTTTCCTTCTTTGGAACACATTCCATTCCTCTCGCCGTTTGTTGAGTGGCAATAACCAAGTTTGCACTTTGCAACTGGGTCTTGCTATTCGCACTTGCCCTTGCACTTGGCATTCCTTTGCGCTCACAATCATCTAAGAATTGCCCCATAGTACGTGGGGTGGTCGTGTGACAGTTTGGGGGTTTTGTTGATGAGGTTGTGGTAAGGAAGATGATCCCCCATGCTCAGGTTTTGAACTTTTAACTGTGACTTATTTGGTGTGACTCTGTCAGGGATTTAACCTCTAATGCTACACTTGGGCCATGGTTAAACCTGAAAAATGTAAGAAAAATCCAAGTTAAAATTAGTTGTTGACTTATTGAAACAGTAATACTGTTACAGAAAAACACAACTTGAACAATAATGGAGTATTTTGAGTAAATGGACACACCTTGATCTCTATAAAGAGATAAGGGACCTGGATCTAATTGAATAAAGCCAAAAGGAGCCTTGCTTACAAAGTAAACTCACACCCTTTAAAGTAACAAAAAATGTTACAACTCCAAAGGACTTACCACACAAACTGGGAGTTGAGATATTGATTATTAATTGATTGCAATACTAAAGTTTAATGCCCCAGTAAATCTTCTTCTTGAGATCAAGTTTAATGGGCTTGTTAACTCTTTCTGTATTCTTCAATCAATAATATATAGTAAATAACTGAGGAAGGGGCTATAGGGTGAAGAACCTCTTCTTTTAAGGTAACAGGAGCCCTCAGGGGACTCAAGGAATCATCAGGGGAGTGCTAGGTACCCCCTGGTTTCTTCCTCAAGTGCTCAGAAACCTGTTAAGTAATACCCAATGAGGGTACTAGTACTCATTGGGGGTGATTTTCAATGTAAAAGGTTCTAGTTACATACCCTAAAGGTTAGTTAAATGATACTAGGACTTAAAATAAGTAAAAAGGAAGGTGCAGAAGTCCTAGAACACCTCAGAAAGATTAAATAATTATAATTTGATATCCTTGCCATTTACATACCTACAAATTGATAGCCTTGGCGTGTACTTATTTCTTAATTCCTTGTAGCTTGGCAGATATTATAAATATAAGATATGTATATTTTTGGCAATGGTATTACATGGTTTATACTTTAAAACTGAGCTCAGGGCCTGCTGAGTGGACGCTCTCAAGGCTCAGTGAATTATATTGAAGTATAATTACATCCCAAAGTGGGATAAGATTTAAATTATGCAATTTGTTTATACAGAGTAGAGATTATGGCTTGAATTAATTACTATAACTTGTACCAAAAAGAATGGAACATATTGGGAAGTTCTATATCAATATTTGGGACAAATCTGAGTCCTCATAAGTTATATTGGATCCCCATCTTGATAATATATATTGTCAAGGTTTTGATTCCATAATCAATACTCATAAAAACATACTTATAAAATATTACAAAATATTATCAAAATTTATTCTATAATTCTAAAAATCTTGATCATTATTCATTCTTGGCTCTATGGTGGGTTGAACCAGTTAGCTTGGTGTCAGATAATGGAAAATAAGCCTAGTACTTAACCACTATACCAACAAGACATATGAGTTGAGCAGGCATTTGGACAACTCTCATTGGCTTGTGGCTGATACTCCCTACCACCAAAAGAAAAATTACTCTTCAGAGGAATTTTTACCCCTCTTAGAGGCTCATCTCTCCTCAATACTACTTCAGAGTTTTTAATGTCTTTGGCTTCTAGCCATAAATTTCTATCAGCTAATTTGTTCTTAAACCTCACCAGATAGAGTCTTACATCTTTACCATCCCTCCTAAAGATTTTATGGTTCAATATCCTGTGAGGTAGCTCTTCCTCAACATCTTGCAGAGGGGCAATTACAAATACAGGTGCCTTCCTCACTTGAAACTTTTCAGTAGGTTCTATCAACTTTTTCACCAGACTGATTGGGAAAGTAGGATGTTTCCTGTCAGATTCTTTGCTCAGAATGACTTCCACTGCATTTTTCCCATGTAAAGCCTTTACTAAAAATGGTCCAACAAATTATTCTTTAAGCTTTCTATGTCCTGCTATGTACAAAAAGTTTACTTTCAAAATCAAGAACATTTCTCCAATCTTGATGTCATGATCTTTGTGAGTTTTATCCCACCTACTCTCTTTGTATTCTACTGCTTCATTAACACATCTACTTGCATACTTCTCAGCTTCAATCATCATTTATCTAAAAAAATCAGAAGATGGATGTAGTATGGTTCTCTTGCTAAGGAGAATATCCTTGGGAGTGTGCAGAATTCAACCTCTTTCTAGTTCAAAAGGTGACATGTTGGTGGTAGAATGCTTACTGGAGTTATAGGCCGCAAATTTTAAAGCAGGCAACAGTGATACCCAATCATGTTTATAACCATTGTTTTATTTGGAATTGATTCAATATGCACAATACCTCCTTATCATGTCTTCCAAGGTTTGTATCATTTTTTCAGCTAGACCATCATTCTTTGGGTGGTAAGCTGTTGAGAAAGATAATTTAGTTCCTACTAGATCAAAAAAAGTCTTCCAGAATTCAGAAGTAAATTTAGGTTCTCTGTCACTAATTATATTCTGTGGAAAACCTACATCACTTACAACGCCGTTCCAGAATAAAAAAACTATATCCATTTCAGAACTGTCCTTGTAGCATGGTAGAAACCTAGTTCTCTTAGAGAACCTATCAACTATCACTAGTAAACAATTATGATTATCTTTTGCCCCCCCTAGTGGCAGTCCAGATACAAATTCCATATTAATAGTGGACCACCTTTCCTTTGGTTCTTCTATGGACTTTAGTAGCCCATACCTCTTTCCTGTGGGTCTGTTGGCCTTTTGGAATCTCTCAAAAGAATCACAGTAGTCTGAGATAGTGTTTTTCAAACTTGGCCACCAAGCTATTTTCTTAATTCTGTCTGTTGTTCTTTCTTTGGATAGATGTCCTGAACAGATGTTGTCATGGCATTCATTCATCAATAACTGTATGCGCTTATCTTTTGTCAATACTAAAGAACAGCAGTGGGCTGACTTATGATATAACAAACCATCCAAAAGCACAAATCTACCATCAAGTATTTTCTTTTTCCATTATTCATCTAGTCCTCCAACCAAGTCTTTTCTATTAATTTTTGATTACAGAATTTCTACTATTAATGAAGTATTTTTTTTATTTGAATAAGAGTGAAATACAGAATCCCAGAATCTCTGTGCCAAATTACTTATTGAAATTGCCATGATAGGCATTATATCCACAGTACCCTCAGGGTCAAAAGCAGGTTTATTTATTTCATTGGGTAGTTCCCATCGTGATAAAACATCTGCATTCTTATTTATCAACCCTTCCCTGTGAACTATTGTCATAGAACCTCTCCATTCTTGGGTGGAAATCTGCCACATCAACATATGCCTGTTGGGTGTCTTCAGGTTCAGTAGAGACTTAAGAGCTGTACAATCAGTAATGACCTCAAACTGAAATCCATCTAAGTAATAATATAGTTTTTCTAATGCCCACATCAAGCACAAACACTCTAACTGTGAGGCACCATATTTTTTCTCACTATCTTTAAGCTGTCTGGATATAAAAAAAGTTGGTCCTTCAACCGGTTTATCATTTACTATCTCTACTTGGTGCAATGCAGCTCCAATACCTTCCATACATGCCTCCACATATAGCTTTAATGGTTTCTGAGGATCTGGATGAAATAATAGTGGTTCAGTTGTCAAACTTTTCCTAAGTAATTCATAGGCCTGTAGCCTCTCCTTTTTCATTTCAAATGACACATTTGGACTACAGATTTTATACAAAATTGAAGCTATTTACCCAAAATCTCTAATTTGTATGCTATAGTGCCCTTAAAAACCCAAAAAACTTTGTCTTTCTTTAGTATTACTAGGTATTGGCTTCAGTAATACAGCAGCTACTCTCGTCTGATCTATACCAAGGGACAAACCACTCACAATATGACCTAAAGCTTTTGATTCATTTAATCCAAATGAAAATTTAGTCAGGGATATTTTAATATTCATCTTGATTATCTTCTTAAGGATTACTGAGATTCTTTCTTTATGTTCATCCCATTTTTCTGAAAATAGAATTATGTCATCTATGTAGATTATCAACCAGTATTGCATTGGCTCTTCATGAAAATCTGAAACCATCATTCTTTGAAAGTTTGATGGAGCATTTTTGATACCAAAAGGCATTATAAGGTATTCAAATACTCCCAAATGGTATACTATCTGCAGAAACCTCCTGCTATCAGGGTACACAACATTCTGATGAAAACCCTTCAGAATGTCCATTCAAGAAATGTACTTAGCTTGGTTCAATTTACTCAAAGACTCAACAATCTTTGGCATGGGATATTTGTCATGGGTAGTATAGGAATTTGGTGCTTTAAAATCCCTAACCATCCTTGACTTCCCATTTTGCTAAGCTATGATAACAGGGGTGGTGATATCTACATCCTCATTAGCACCTACTTTCCTAATTAAATTTAATTTCAAAAATGTATCTATATGTTCTTTCAGTTCCTCTTTTCTCCTGGGGATAGCAGGTAAAGGATTTTTTCTCAAAGCTGGGGGCTATGGTCTATCTATGGTCAAAGTGACTTAACATCATGTCCTATGACTGAAACAAAAGTCTGATTCACTGTGGCAAAAGGGTTCTGTTGTTTAGACATCAGGGAAACTAGATAATTCTTATCCTCTCCTTTCAAGGAAGTAATGATCTTTGAATCTCTGATGAGCTCATCCTCAAAACTCTCCTTCAAAACATTATTCACAAAATTTTATTGGACTTATTGAAGTAAAATTTTTCACTTTTTCCAATTTTAAAGTACAAAGAATTTTTCTAATGAATCAAACTGAAAAAGTACCTCTTCATGTAGTCACTCCCAATTGTGAAATATTCAATGTCAGTATAATCAATTACTACAAAATTGGTTACTAAAGCCAAAACTTCTAGGAATGATCTAATTTTGACCATTCCCAAGGGTACCAAGGTACCAGAACAGCTTTGCAGGCTCATCTTGGGTGAATCTATTAAGTTATTCTACCACTGTGGACAGAACTTTTATAAGTACCTTTAGACTACTGTAGACTTACAAGCACCAGAATCCAGAAGCACTTTCCAAGATTTACCACAGAATGAAATCTGCACCAATTCATTTTATGCATCAACAGAATTGATGCAACCTATAAAAAGGTTTTTATCTTCCTCTTCACTATGGTCATCATAAGACTCATAGCTAATTTTGACTTTTTCACCTTTCTCTGCATCTATGTTCTTTGCTTTGCTAGCTTTCTGAGGACAAGTTCTGTAAGTATGTCCTGCCTTACCACAAGTATAACAAGAAAGGTAAGTGTTCTGTGGGCTTGGTTTCAAGGGAGCTTTATTCTTGTTGGACTTTTCTGTAAGGATTTCCTTAGGGGTTTATGACTTTCTTCTTCCCAAAGATGTATCATCTACTATTTCTTCAAGTATATTAATCAAGTGGGAGCAATCATCTGTAGTTTTCATACTTGTCTTTAATGCAAATGACACTTTGCCATCCATCAGGGATATCAACTTAAAATCAATACTGTCCTGATCCAGGTATGGGTCACATGCTCTAGGCCTCTTCCTTTGTCTGGTCACCCATGTTGCTGGTGGTGTGACACCTGCTAGGAATCTGTCATTGTTGAAGGCATTTAAGCATTTTATTTTCCAATTTGATGTACCAAATTTTGAATTAATTTCTCTTTTCCAAAAGTTCCAGTCCTGTACACCTACTGAATTCCTTCTGTCCCTATACCAATCTGAGGCTATGACCTTAAATAGAATACTCAAACTGCTATTAATCAAGGTATCAGGAAGTCCTGTGTCCTCTTTCAGGGTTTCAATCCATGAAATAAACTCAGTATGATCATACTCACCCTCCCCAGAGAAATCAGGCCATTCATTTATCTTTGGCAATCCATTTAATATCTGCTTTAAAAACCTCACCTTTACAAGAATCTTGCACCAGAACACTGTCCTCTGCAAAATTTTTTCCTTTTTAGCGCACCTCTTTTTGGGTTCTGGGTTCTATGGCATGACTGTGGTTAATTGGGACAAGAATAACAACCTACTAACAAGCTTGTCATGTTTGTGATCTAATGGTTCATTTACTTTATCAATATTGGTACTTTATTTTTCCAGAGTCTTCTCTGACACAAGCTGAAATTTTGATATAACTTCTTTAATAGAACTCAAGTTTTTATCAAATTTATGTTCTAACAGCTCCAATTAATGAATCAGTTACAACACCATGGAGGTCAATGAGTTGACATCCTTCTTAATTTTCATAGATTCTTTTGATGATTCTTTCAAGGAGTCACCAATATTTGTTAACTTGTAATCCAAATTACTTAAATCAACTTTCTGCACTTTTTTCAAGTCTAGCTCTATTGTCTTATTGGTCAAGTCCTCTATATCTTTCACAGAAATTGCCAGAATGGATTTCAAAGTCAAACTGTCTGAAAAAATACAAGAATATTTATTTATGTATTTCTGCAAAGCCTTCTATACAACAATTGTTGGTGTGGACCACTGCATTCTTAATATGAAGAGTCTCATTAAATACAATATCTCAAAATTTATCCAGCAATATCTCTGATTCTAAGGACAACTTCAACCCCTCTTGGCTCTTTTGGCTCTATCCTACTCCAAGAATTGGAAGCCTCCCTGGAGAGATTAGGCCATCCTCATCATCTCCCCATAGATGGACTTCCTGCGCTCCCATTCTCTCCTCATTCTTATCCCCTGGCTGAGGGGAGGGGATGGCTGATTGTTCCTCAAAGGCTCCTGGGATCCTGAAGCTACTTGTTGTTGAAAATTCGCAGTCTCTCTTCTCTTGTTCTCTCTATCTCTAACTGAGATGTCACTCATGTGTCACCATTCCTGTCTCCATGTGTCTCTCTCTTAATTCTTCTCTCCTTTTCTTTCACCGCATTCATGCTGTCATTGGGTCTCTTTCTCTTCTTTGTCTATCTCATTTGCTTGGAGGATCCATTCTCCTCCCTCAACTACTACTTACATTCACAATCTTACTACCCCCCTATGTGACTTACAATCACCTGCTCAATACTTCCTTCTTATTTGTTGAGATAGTCACTGTTCCTCACACTGCTGAGGACTTATAACTAACCCTTGGACCTCCTAGATTGCCACCTTCCTGTTGTACTTCTCTGTCTCTATCAGCTCTCCTCTACTTTCGTCTTATGTCTCTTTACTCTCTATCTGTGGTTTGTTCCCTTATCATTTCATCTGCTGTTTTCTAACATGTGTCTTGAGCTCATCATTCCTTATTGGCTCTGCACGTCAGACTGGTTTTGGTTCTTAGAAATTTATAAAAACTTCATCACAATTAACATTCAAAAGCGCACACCAAGGATCCAAACAAGATACCTCTTTGCATACACCACCAGTCACGCCTCACTATGGAGAACATCAATACAACTATTTTCAAGACTACTATTGAGGCTATCCCTTGATTGACAGAAGAGAACTTTACCATATGGCGTACTCAAATACTATCTCTACTCAATCTGGCAAATTTGAAGGAAGCAATCAACTCCAACTCAAAACTGAGCAACTCAGACAACACTATTCTGACCTCTGTATTGATCTCTAAACTATCTCCCTCAATAAATTCCGACATCATCAATTCTTCCAATAAGGAAGACACTAAGTCAATCTGGAAATCCATCCTAAAAAATTTCCTATCTTCCCAACATGCAAATTGAGCCAGAGTATACAGCAAATTTGCTTCCATTGTCTTCAATGAAGCTGACATTCTATCTTTCATCACTGAGATTAAAACCAGGGTCAACAGGCTTCACAAAATTGTTATTAATCTGCTGTCCAACATTCTCACCTATATTACTTTGGACAAGCTACCCGATTCCCTAAAGAAAATCAAGCAAAAGATAACTCATTCCAATGTGGAATCCAAAATTACGCCCAATGCCATTCTCAACCATCTTTGTATTTATTTAAAAAAAAAACGGATGTCCGCTGCCGCCGTGGAAAACGTAACCACCTTGTTTACGGAAGCATCTGGCAAATGCAAGCCTTGTTGACACAACACCTTGGCCAATCATCCTCAGCATCAATGCTAGATGATGTTCCCTCACCTGCGCCCCAAGGCTACCAGCAACCACAAAAATGAGGAACATGTCAGCTTCCATTCCAATACTGCCACTATGACTGCCTCTGTGTTTATCTTAGACTCTGGTTCCTCAGATCATATGATCTCTGATAATTCTTTTTTTAAATCATTAGACAAATCCCAAAAAGGATTAATCAACACCAGCTGCGGACCAGGTAGACTGAAGATTGAAGGAAGGGGTACCGTCCATCTTTTGTCCAGCTTGGGGCCCATCTTTCTTGATAATGCGCTCTATGTGCCTAACATATCCTCCAATCTCCTATCTCTGCATTGTCTTCTTCTCACTGGTTTTGTAATCATGTTCCAATCCAATCACTTCCTTCTCACTGATCCCGCCAACTGCCAGTTGATGGGATACTACAAGAATCACCTTCCTATCATAGAACTGCATCCTGTGGTCTCTTCCTGCAACTTAACAGAATCTGAGCTCTTACACAAGTCCCTGGGCCATGTCAGCTATCATTGCCTGCGGCATAAGCTTGATCTTCCCATTTGGAAGCCTGTGGAATGCATACCCTGTTCCCTCTCCAAGATCACTTGTGCCTCCTTCAAGGTCATAACTTCCACCGCTTCTAAGCCTTTTGAAGAAATCCACCTCAACACCATAGGACCCCTGCCTACCTTGACCCAAGGTCACCGGTACTTGGTGGTTCTTGTGGACTCATTCTCTTGCTACTGCTCCACCATTCCTGTGCAAACCAAGGATGAAATACAGTTACAGCTGATTGAATCCATATCATTTGAGGCTAAAAGGTTTGAGTACTTTCCCTCTGTTATACACTCTGATTGTGGCATGGAATTTATCAACTCTACCATGAACAAGTTCTGCAAGGACAACCTCATACACCAACGCACCTCAGATCCGTACACCCCTCAGCAGAATGGTCTGGCTGAGAGATTTAATCAAGCCATACTTGACTCCATTCGGACTATCCTGAAGGACTCCGGTCTATCTGCCAAGTGGTGGCATGAGATTGCCAAAGCTTCTAAGCTCACTCTGAATCAAATTCCCGCTCATAAGTCCAAACACTCTCCCTATCAACTATTCAAGGGCTCAGTTATAACGCTTTCTTATTTCAAACCAATTGGGAATCCTGTGGTTTTCCTTAAACTTCCTAAGGCCAGCCACTCCAAACTTGATTCTCCTGGTTCCATAGGGAGACTGATAGGCTACAACCATGAACTACTCTTGTATTGATTACTGGTGCAAGGCTGTCAGATTGTTGAATCCAAAAACGTTTGATTTCTTGATTTTGAACCTTCTGATACAAAATCCTTGGATGCAGGTGACTTTCATGTCAAAAACTTCCATCAGCAAAAGAAACAAATTCCTCCCACTGTCTACAAACCCCCCAAATCTCCTATGGAAAAAGACTCCTCCATCTCTGCGGAATCTGTCTCTCATCCCTCTGAAGCTAGTTCAGACAACTCTGATCACAGTGACAAAAGCACTTCCGTCAGCCTCATTCCCAATGGTTGCGTCCTGAGGGAGAGAATGCTGGCAGTCAAACCTATCAAATACTCTCACCACTCTGAAGCAAATGAATCTATCAATCAGGCCAAGCAAGTTGAGTTGATGAACTTTGAACATCATGAAGTTTGGGAGGATAGTTGGGAAAAACCTGACCAAGTACTTTACACAATGTGGGCAGTGCGTGATAAACTGGAAACTGTGTTTTCTCTTGCTAAAACCAAGGCTTGCCTCTGAATCAAGGGGCTCCTACAAGTACCGGGTCTAGAATTCAGTGAAACGTTTGCCCCCACTGGGAAATTCTCATCCCTTCTTGTCATGATAGTTCTTGCCCTGGACAAGCAACTCCCTGTCAGAAAATTTGATGTTAAGAGCGCCTTTCTTTTTTCTCCCTTAGATGAGGATATGTACATCAAGACTCCTAAAGAATCTCATTGAAAGGCTCCCTTCCTAAAACTCAATAAATCCCTCTATGGGCTCAGGAAATCTCCCCGCAACTGGAATTGCACCTTCACTCAATGGTTGGAAAATCTTAATTATCATCAGTCCAACTCAGACGCATGCCTATTCATTCACCAGAATCAATCATTGTTCATCTTCTTCCACGTTGATGATCTGATAGTGTTAGGAGATGTCAACAACTTTCAAACTGAATTTCTCACTAGGTTCCCTGAGTCCTCAGCACACAATCCAGACACTCTTCTTGACATGGAAATGAAACTTACCGGCTCCCAATGTCTTCTATCTCAGCATTGTCTCATCAATAAAGGACTGGAGCTACTTCATCTAACTGACTGTTGATTGGTCTGCACTCCCATGACGCCAGGCATACAACTAAAGGAAGCCACTGAGGAAGAAAAACTGGAGTTGGCCAAACTCAACATAAACTATCAAACGTACACCGGTATGCTGAATTATCTGGCCTGCCAGACTTGTCCCAATCTATCTGCAGCTGTATCTCTCCTCTCAAGGTTCAACCACTTGCCAGGACTCACGCACTGAAGAGAGGTGCTGCACTGCTGGAAGTACCTAAAAGGAACTATCCACTACAATCTCCGGCTAAAACCAACATATATCTACAACCCCAATTGACTTACCTTCTACACTGACGCCACCTGGGGCAACGACAGCACTGACCGCTTATTGCAATCTCAATACCTGGGGCTGTGGAAGGACTTTCCTGTGTTCCGGGGGAGCAAGAAGCAATGGAACATGACCTTGTCCTCTACAGAGTCGGAACTCAATGCTCTCTCTGACCGTATTCAAGAAAGTTTGTGGCTTCAGCACTTAGTCAGAGAACTATGGGAGACCAAACCAACTCCCACTCTCTTCAAAATAGACAACAAAGGATTCAAGGACAAGATCATTCATTTTGGATCCAATTCTAAAACAAAACATCTTGAAATAAAAATGAAGTTCATACGGCAGCTGTACTCTGACGGCAAACTTGTTGTTGATCTGATCCCTTCTTCCCTCATGCTGGCTGACTCTCTATCAAAAAGTTCCCCTCTGTCATCACTTGCTACTCTCAACGCCACCATCTTTAATGATAAAACACACTCTCTCTCCAAATAACCTGGGGTGTTGGAAATTTGCAGTCTCTCTTCTCTTGTCCTCTCTCTCTCTAACTGAGATGTCACTTATGTGTCACCATTCCTGTCTTCATGTTTCTCTCTCTTAATTCTTCTCTCCTTTTCTTTCACCGCGTTCATGCTCTCATTGGGTATCTTTCTCTTCTTTGTCTATCTCATTTGCTTGGAGGATCCATTCTCCTCCCTCAACTACTACTTACATTCACAATCTTACTACCCCCCTATGTGACTTACAATCACCTGCTCAAGACTTCCTTCTTATTTGTTGAGATAGTCACTGTTCCTCACACTGCTGAGGACTTATAACTAACCCTTGGACCTCCTAGATCTCCACCTTCCTGTTGTACTTCTCTGTCTCTATCAGCTCTCCTCTACTTTTGTCTTCTGTCCCTTTACTCTCTATCCGTGGTGTGTTCCCTTATCATTTCATCTGCTGTTTTCTAACATGTGTCTTGAGCTCATCATTCCCTATTGGCTCTGCACGTCAGACTGGTTTTGGTTCTTAGAAATTTATAAAAATTTCATCACTTGTGGAGGTTTAGCCTCCTCCAGTAATTTTTTCTTTAACCTTTTTTTTTGGCATCACTGGCCTCTTTATCTGATTTGGATGCCAGGAATCCATCTCCTTCATTAATCTGTACCTTCCTAACAATTTGATGAGGGCCCTGTACGTTTCCAGGGCCTGAGTAAAGAACTTGAACTGGTTCTTGATGTTGTTTTCTGCTACCGCCTCCAGGTAGTTGATTCTGTTCTGACTGTGGCAAGTCAGAAGGTTTTCTGTGCCTGGAGGTAGTTCATCTTCTCTTCTGTTTGAATTTTCTGGGGGGAACAAGCTCATACCCCTTGCTCCTAGTCATCATTTCAAAAAAGGTGGTTTTAGATTTTGATTAGCTCTTTTAGCCCTTTCTGATTCCACATTTTCAAATTATTTGATAGGGAATCACGGCTTACAGTTTGTGATGATGTCTGTTGCTGGCAATCTGGATCTTTCTGTTGGTGCTACACTACTGGCAATAGCTTTGTAAATCTTGCTACGCCAGTTGGTACTTGGTTCTGACACAAAACTTTGAGCTTTCCCTTGATTAGTGGGGAGGAACAAGTGAATAGATAACTGCCTTGACACTTTTGTGTGGACAAGACGTTAGGTCAGATAAAAACTTTGCAGCTGAGAAAATGATAATTGATTGCTTACTTACTTTTTTTTATACGCTACAGTAAGGACAATTCATTTACTCAATCAAAAAATTTTTTCAATCACTTGTATATGATACTCTAAGATACTTGCCCGCCCAGTACACTCAATCAATCACCCTCTGCGTGGCTGATCTGACTATGAATCAGGAGTATGGTTTGGCCAATGATCCTGTAGATTGATGGCTGGCACCATTGTTGTTCTAGAAAATTAGGTCTTTGCAGAAATAGCAATATCTGAAAAAAATAATCTACTTAGAGCAGTTCCTGAAGATGATATTGAGACCAGTATTGGCTAGTACTGCAGTTCTACAAGCAATCCTCTGGCTCAAAACTGAAACTCACAAATGCAACTGCTCTCCTGTGTTCTACCTGTAAGATTCACTTGAAGCTGCTCAAAAAATCTGTATAGAACTCTTCTGAAGGACTGAAACTCCCATTGGTGTCTAGGTGGGGGGTTACCATCTCACCGTGTTGCAAATTGAATTGCTTTTCTCAATGTTGGAAATTGTAGGTCCTATGGTGATTGCTCGATTCACCATTGGATCTGTCTTATCAGCAATTCAATCTAATGCTTGGTAATTGTATTTTTTTATGGAGAAAATTAGAACATAAGGATCTTCAAATTGAAAAAATATCTATAAAAAATGATTTTTTTTTCTAAATTCTATGGGGGAAAAAACCAAAAATCAGTAAATAAAATGGACAAAAATGATGGAAATGCATACAAAACATACCAGAACACTCAAAAAACAGAGCTTTAAAAGCCCCAAGCAATAAAACAAATTTCAAAAAATTACTGTTTTCCTATTTCTTATATTTTTATCAGAAAAAAAAAATATAAATCAGTCAAAAAGTGGACAAAAGACCACAAAAATACGTACTTTAAGTAGACAAGACACACTTAAAGGCTCTAAAACTCAATGAGGCCCCCAATTTTCAGGTATTTAACCTCTAATGCTACACTTGTGCCATGGTTAAACCCGCAAAATTTAATAAAAAACCAATTTAAAATTAGTTATTGAATTATTAAGTTCTATATCAATAGTTTTTACGCATCTGAGTCCTCATAAATTTATTCAAAGTTATATTGGATCCCCATCTTGATAATATATATTATCAAGGTTTCAATTCTACAATCAATACTCATAAAAACATACTTATAAAATATTATCAAAATTTATTCTAGAATTCTAAAAATCTTCATCATTATTCATTCTTGGCTCTATGGTGGTTTGAACCAGTGAGCTTGATTACAGATAATGGAAAAGAAGCCTAGTACTTAACCACTATACCAACAAGACATATGAGTTGTGCAGACATTTGGAAAATTTAAGTTGGCTCATGGCTGACAGACTCTGCCTTCCCTTGGCCTATTCTAATCACATCTATACTTCCATTCCCCCACGGTTACCACATACACCATTATGTTAACCTAATAATCCTTGGGATATTTGGCTGCAGGTCTCCGCGGACTCACCCAAAGTTACATTGATGTGTGTAGAGTGGGTAGACAAAAGTAATGGGACTTTTTGTCAAAGCAAACACACCTGGGTACTTCAACCAATGTCAATGAAGCCCTGGGTGTTATGAGTTGAACATCCCATATTCAGCCTCCCACTCCATCTGACCCATTGCCACATTGCAACTTACTTGGTTTTTTGATTTTGATGTCTGACTACTTGATTGATCCAAAAAAACAAAGATGGTAAGTGATTTTTTTCAGAATCCTATTCCTCATATTTGATTCATGTTTTTTTTTTTTTGAAATTTAGTCTTTTTCAGGAAATCATTTGTTTCAGAAGATCAAGATGGTCCAACCATTGGAAGAGGATATGATTGCAATGGTTGCAATCATTTTCAGAGCAATTAAAATCAGCCCAAACCAAAATTTACCTCAGGTAAATCAAAAACTCAAGGAGCTCAAGGCACCTCAAATCTGAAGGAGAGTAGTAGAATTGAACAAGATGAACATCAGATGACCACAGAGCTTTAATGAGTATTTCTAAGTGGTTTCCAAGACTTCCAACCAGCCTATCTCAAAATTACCATCACCATCTTACCAAGCCACTGAAAATTCAACATTGATCAAAACTGGTTTTAAATTTTTTTAGGAACTCTCAATCTTAATTTTTTTTCATGATAATCATTCATTTTGATCCTCTCTAACACCCCTATAAAGAATAAAAAAATATCAATCCTAAATAATTTTTCAATTTTCTTCTTTTCCTCAAGTATGCTTGTTTTTTGAGTGTTTTGTGCTCTTTTGGATTTTTTTTTTTCAAACAAACTTATAACTTGATGTTTTTCAAAAGTTTAGATTGTTTTATTATTAAGTTCCACATTCTAAAACATCTATTCCCATGGATCAAATCAACTACATGCCTTTTGTTTGAACAATTGATTTAGCTTGACACATATCCCTGAAAATGAACTGACTGTTTTGGGTCAATCAGTCCCATTATTTCTGTCTAACCACTCATGTACAGCAGGTTGAAAAAAACCATGGGACTGATGCCCTTATTTTTTGTTTGAACTGTGTTTAAAAAATTATGGGAGTTACACAAGAGAGAAATAAGATGGTAAGGAATGAGAAAAAAATAGAAAATAAAAAAAAGGATAAAATTAATTATACCATTAGGTAGAACCTCTGTTGGCCTTGAGGGATGCCTGAATGCAATCAGGCCTTGATTTGATGAGATTGTCAAGATTTTGACTAGGAAATTTGTCCCAGGCACTTCTTTGGAGTGCCTTTTCCACCTCCGGGATTGAATTTGGTTGGTAGAGATTCTGGATATTTAATTTTTAAGAATCTTCCATAAATTCTCCATCAGATCAAAGTCAGGAGACTGAGCTATCAACATAAATCTTTTGATCCTCTTTGCATGTTTCCGGTCTTTGCTGATCTTGGCCTTGTGAATAGGGGCCCTTTCTTCCATTAAGAGAAAATTCAAGTTGTTGAGATTCATGATCCATGGGAAAAAAGAACCCTGGTAAACCGTTTTGATGAAATCTATTGTGGTGTGTTGCTTTGTGGGCATGATGAAAAGAGGCAAGTTTTTTTCATCAATAAAAGCACCCCGGATCATGGTTGAGGAGCCCTTCCACTCTTGAAGTTGGGAGCAAAGGCAGTTAGTTGGGTTCAATCTTTTCATTGGGAGAATGCCAGATTAAGACTTTCTGCAAATTCTTGCCAGCTTCAAAGCTAGATTCATTGGTCCAGATCACCTTCTTCCAATTTTCAATGGTCCAATGGTGAGGTTTTCTTGCAAAGTTAATTCATCTATTCTTCTGATCTTCATTTATAAACAGCTTCTTGGCAGCCACCCTTGAGAAAAAGCCCATCTCATAGGCACTTTGTCAAATTTTCCAAGTCAAGACATCATTCAAGATGGAATCCTGGATCTTGGAGACCTTCAACTTGCAGGAGTGCTTGATGGTATGCCTGAGCTTGTTAAAGGTCTTGATCAGTTATTTTCTGAGGTCTTCTGGGGTGTTTTCCACTAATGGGATGGTCCCTGGTGGTCTGTATTGTTGGAGAATTTTGTCAATTGTAGTCCTTGGAATCTTCAATTTTTCAAAAATCATGTTCCCTGATTGGCCTGCTTCAAACATCCCCACAATCCTGGCCTTGATCTTTTCAGGTAGGTTTTCTTTTTTTTCATCTTTATTCCTAATTTAAGATTCAAGATTTGAGAAGTAGATAAAAAAAGTCAAAAACAATTGAAAAAATTTTAGAGAGGAAAAGAAACACTCACCAAGGTCATCAAATCAAAGAAGATATGGAGGGAACCAAGGTGATGGAAAGAGAAGATGCAGGGTGTTTAATCAAGGTGGTCAACAAGAAGATTTCCCCCATCTATGGCAATGGAAGTTGCACAAATATCCCAATGTGGAGAGGATATTACTAGAAATCAACAATGTATATTTCCCCAAAGGTTCCTCCTTCCATACAAGTCAAGTTGCCTCTTATTTATATTCCATATACATATTTTTCCAGAATGTTCTATGGAAATACTATGCAATTAAATGATTGATATCTCCATTTTGTGTAGTTCTAGATTATTCAATATGTATATGATACCCATATACCTGATATTCCCCCCACAATTCATCACAACTAAGGGATGAATTGTGGAGCCAGTCAGAGATGTAGGGTGGTGCAGTGGGCCAAGCCAAAAGGGAGGAAAAACAGAGACAAGAAGGAAGAATAAAAGTATAAAGTGGATGGGGGAAAAAATGAACAGAACAGAGCATTAGAAGACCTAGAGCAAGTTTGCCAGGGAAAGAAAGGAATAAATGAAAAAAAAAACAAGATTGCAAGGAAAATGTGTGAGGAGGAAGGATGAAAGCAGACAGAACAACAAGAGAAGCTAGAGTAAAAACTTGCTTGCAGAAGTCATGGAAATTGATTTTCACCAGGGCTTTTGTGAGGAAATTGGCCAGTTTATCTGTTCCATTTTATCCAACCAATTTTCAGGTTGCTGGGTCTGAGGTGTTTTTTCACAAAGTGGAAGTCAGGGTTGATTTTCCTGGTGCACTTCACAGCAGTTTTGGTTGTCAGAGGAGAGGGTTGAACAGGGTGATAGAATCTCCAATTGCCTTTGAAAACCCCCTTGTTAGCCAAGTCTACCAACTGAACAATCTTCACAATTGCGCAAAGATAAGGGCTTGCTAGCCAGCAAGCTCCATGAGCCCTTTCTGATTTCCATCAGGTTACCAGATCTCAGCAAGCTTGCTATCTCCCACCCCCCTTGACGTCTCTTGCATATCCTATATGCCAATAGCCTGCCAGCCTTGTATGTAGACCACTTCCACCATTGTGAATTTGATATCCTGCCCACCCATCTCCCCCTCCCCCCAGCCCCAGGCCCAATATTCTCCACTCCCCAAACTCGCTCCCTCCTTGATGATGAGTTGCCAGAATGAGCTGCAAGGCTGAGTTGCAACAAAGGGGGGACCCAGCTAGCAAGCTTCTGATGTGGCACATGGTTGTGCGGTTTGGGTTGTGAGCTAGCTGCCACGGCCTTGTGGAGCAGCCAATAATGAGACACGCAGGGTAAGATTTCTTGCTGGCTATTTTTTTTTTGACTAGCAAGGCGAGTGGCTACCTAGCAACTAGCCAAGCTTTCCAACAATGGAAGATGATTCTCTTTAGAATCTTTCAAATCCGCTTGAGTTGCGTTGGTCCAAACCAGTAGTTTGACGTCATACCCATCTGTATGCAAGGGTCATTGATCCAAGTGGTGAGTGAGCTTGATCTTGAGCCAGAGGACTCAATTGATAGTTGGGTGAAGTCATTGGTTGGCTTGATCATTGATGAGTCTGTAGTGTATTTCCCGCTGGTTGCAGACCCACAGTTTTCAGCCTTCAAGTTCTTGTCAATAGTTAGAGAATTTTCTTGGAGGCTATCAGTCAGGGTTCTTCACATTGTTGCGCTGGGGCTGGGGTGATAAGGGTAGCCCTGAGCTTTGCTTGTTTGCTGGATGATTTGTGGTGTGGTGTGGTGTGGTGGATGGTTCCATGCTGTTGTTGCACAATGAGTGTATGTACAAGTCTGGCTGGCTAGCATGGGTAGGTTGAGTTGGTGTGTGTTCTTTGTAGTGAATAAAAACTATGAATTAACAAGATTACATGTATATGCACTATACTTGTATATACTTATTACATAATCTGTACCACAACTCCACACCTATACGCATATCTCATCCTATTTTTATAAAAGGTAGAAGATTAAGCTACATGGATTTAAATTCCTTGGGGGAATTCCAATAAACATAAATTCATATTCTCATCTGCTTCTGCAGCTTATGAGCCTGTGAATGCTTGCCAGCATGCCCAAATTTCTTCTTACCTTCTGCATCAATCAATTTTGATGCTACAGCTTAATCCATCACAACCTTTTGATCACCTTTTTGGAACCACTCCTTCACCCAGAACTCCTGCTCCCAAACCACCCCACCTTACCAGCCTGGCAGGGACTACCAGATCCGGCAAGAAATTCCAACCAATGTCTCAGAACAACAATGCATCCCCAGCCACCTCCTCTGGCTCTTTGCGTAAGCGCAAGCCTTTGGTACCCCTGGCCCACCTTGAAACCATCTTGAGCACGCTCCAGAAACAGCAAGCTGCACCAACCTTGGATTCCATGGCCCAAACCCAACTCCAATACAAACAAGTGGGAAAGGGCCTACGCTCCAACCTGAAGGCAGATGGTTCAAACTTTCTGGAGTGGTTGCAAGCACTCAACCTACAAGTGAAGCAGCTTTTTAACAAAAGAAACTACTTCACCTTGCCCACCCCCAACAGTCATCCCAAGAGAGCCGGCATCACCGGAACTCTTGTGAAGTATAGCATTGACACTTCTCTTTCACCCTTTGTATCATCCAAACCGGGTTGCAAAGCTTTTGGAATTTTGCGCAATTGCTATGGAATGGTTTCCTGGTCCTACCTTGTGGCTAGCTGGTCAAAGTTTTTCAACAGAAGTGATGTGATGACCAACCCAAATAAGTTGTATAACAACATGAAGCTTAGCCTACAGGAAATAGAACATCACGTAGGTGGCTTCTCCATTGACAACCTTCTATCTTTTTGACTGCATCAGAACATTCCCAGCTGTCAGCATGAGATCACCAGTGCACTGGGCAGCATAATTGCTATCAGCAAGACCTTCACGGTCAACACCCAAGACATCCTAGAGATCCTCTTGCAACACATATCCTCCACCACTGAAATCCTCAATAGCCCCCTCCTCAGATATTGCACTCAACCCCAAACTGCAACCGGTCAATCCAGCCAAGCAAGAATGCATGACGGCAATCACACTCAGTTCCAACATGGCACCACCGCGGCGCTCAACCCTCTCCGTGACTCATGAATTGAAAAGCCCAGCAATTGGGCCCAAAGCAATCTTAACTCGCAAAACACCTGCCAATGGTGCTACAAGTGGGGCCACTGGCCTGCTGACTGTCCCAAGAAAGAATCTAGCAAACCCCCGGTGGTGGACCCAAGGCTACTGAACCCTACTGCCCCAATAAGGCAATCCACAGTTGTACACCCCACCTTTAATGGTGATCATGCACACGGCACTGTTGCCTCCATCAACAGTGCATGTGCGCCTGCAGATGCGGCTCTCATTGAATCCGGAGCAATGGAAAGTGTCACTAACAATGTCCGTCTCTTTACTGCCCTGAAAAACACCAACCTGTCTCTGACTGTTGCCTCTGCAGATTGGTTTCCCATGACCAAGATGGGTGATGCAATAATTCCCACGTTATATGGTCTGCTCTGCATTACTGACATGCTTTACTGCCCGCATGTGGACGGCACAATTATCTCCAGTGGTAAATTCAAGCGCAAAGATGGAGAGGTCCAATATGATGGATAACAATATACACTTGTACAAGATGGTTTTTCCTTTAAAACTATTAGACGCCAAGATCATTTTTTCCTAGTTATTGCCAAACCAACTGTGCAATCTATCTCTTCCTCCCCTCAACACACCCATGACCTCATTGGTCACTTGTCCACCAGGATGCCAAAAAACACCCTGAAGCACTCTGAGGCCAACCATGTTCCCCTCCCTCCAACTGAAAACCTGGGCACATGCCCTTCATGCTTGATTATGAAAGCGCAACATCAGATTCCCCAGATTGCATCCCACGGCTTATGCCATTTGCCCAGGGATGTAGTTGCGGCAGACATCATTGTTGGCCCTTATGAACCTGGATGTGAGTGCAAGCGCTTTGTCCTCACTATCTTGGATCTAGGTTCTGGAATGATCTCTTCACTCCCAATAAAAGCAAAATCTGAGGTTCCTGATAAAATCATTTGGTGGACCAACCAATTTAACAACATTTTGCCCTTTAGAGTGAAACAATTACGCGCAGACAACATGTTTGAGTTTTTAAATCACAATCTCCTTGCATTTCACCTTGCCAACCTTGGCATATTACAAAAGAAGAGATTTTGCTATGAGAGCCATCAAAATGGTGCTGTGGAATGGGCAAACAGGAAACTGTTGGAGATGGCCCAAACCATGCTCCATGCTTCTGGGATACCCAAGCCCTATTGGCTGTATGCGTTCAAGCATGCAGCTTACATCCTTAACCACCTGATGCACCAGGATCAGACAGAGACACCCATTGGCATGGCCTTGAACCAGCACCCATTTCTCAAAATGCTCCACCCTTTTGAGTGTCGTGCCTACTCTTATGACCGCACGCACCTGAAGCAGCTTGGCCCCTATGCCAAAGCGGGCCACCATCTTGGCATCAGCTTGGATTCCAAGGGTTGGACAATCTTGGAGGAAGGGACCGGGAATATCCTCACCATCCTGTCAGTCCGTTTTGATGATAGTCACCCTGGCTCCCCCCCTACTGTTTTCCAAATCAAATGTAGCCAACTTGGCAACAACCTGGACGCCCAAGACCTCTTTGTCTCCAAACTGCAGACCCCACTATTTTCAGCCTCCTGGATGCCAAGATCCTTTCTATCCTTTAGCTACCAGAGGTGATAGAATAAATAATAAATATATTATTCAATAAATGCAGCAAAAATACGTAAAATATCTGGATAAAGCTCATTGCAAGGTTAATTGGTTTGGATATGGTTTATTGTGATAAATCAATATAGATAAATTGATTAGTACATATTTTTATAGAGGGGCCACAATTATAGTGGGGATCTTTAACACCTCTCTTGAGGGAATTCAGTATGAAAAAACATAGGCCTGGTTACTTTGGAACCTTTAATTTATGTTTTTAAAGGATATTTTTCCCAAAGATAATATGTACATAAAATACACAGTGGAGTGGCAGGGCTTTGTAACCAAGCTGCCACAACAGAGAAAGGATAATAAGACTCACTGTTATATTATTAAATCCTTTGGGTACCTGTTTGGGATGTGCACTGATGGGTTAAACCTGTATAATGGGGTTATAAGGTTTTTCAGCAGTTTAAATTGATAAAAAAGGGTTGGGGACAGATATTATTAATCAGACTAAAGCCATAAATCACTTACTTATCTCTTATAAGTATTTGATTACCTTGGAACGGTGTCTGGTCAAAGTTAATAATTATTTTAATGGACATTCCTATTGATATTCTGATGTCAAGTGAGTTCTTATTATGTATTAGATAATTGGAGTAAAGTCATGATATTTATTTTACTCCTTATTTTCAAAATTCAGTTGATTTAATAAAATAATTACTTAAAAATATAAGTCATGGGTATTCATGTAATATTTTTACATCATTAGTTTTCTTAGTATGTCACAAAAATATTGATGTCTAGAAATTCTCATAATATTATATTAAAGGATTTTAATATATTTTTAGAAGTAGTCATTATCTTCTTTTCAACATTTTTGGTACTTTGAATTGGATTTAATAAAAAATACGTATAAAGGTTATTTAGATATTTTTATATGAGTTTATGTACTTTTAGGCTATCTAATATCCACGGGAACATTTATTACATATGTAGAAAGTTCCTGTGTAGGTTGTAGCATGTTTATGCAGTACCTAGGTTTCTCAGGCCACCTGTCACTTTTTCAACCTGTAGTCCTGCGGCTGCATACTTTTCAGAGGCCCAAGGCTGTGTACATGGCTTTGACAGAGTGAAATTGCTTTAGCTCAGCGGCGCTTGGGTGTATTGGCTTCTGCGGCTGCGTGCGGGAATTGTGACAGAACACATTTCCGTCTGTAACTCCTAAAATATACACCACACCTCAATTCTGACTGAATTTTAGGTGTGAAAACTATACATGAAAATGCATGTGAAACATTTAATTGGCCAAAAAAGTTCAATAGTGGTGCCGTGGTATTTTGGTCTTTCTTTCCTTAATTATTTAACAATATAAGGAGTTGGATTTCAAGGGTGGGATCAGTGAGTGACCCTACCTAATTTTGGGTGGAAAATTCACTTTTGCAATAATATTTATGGTTTTCCTACTACTTCTCAGGTTAATTTTATTATTATTATTTTTATTTTATTTCTGTTACTTTTGCAGCTTGCTCTGCAATAGTAGCAAGCTGACAACTGGGCACCAATCTGGAAAGCCCAACTGTTCCACAGGCGCTCAAATCCAAAAATGCAGAACAATGGCGTGACGAAATTGCCAAGGAAGATCAATCTCTCCTGGACATGAAGGTCTTTGAGGTTTGTGACCCTCTGGAAGACAAATCTAAGATCCTTGGCTCCCGCTACATGCTTACCACCAAGCAACAGCAAGACCAAACGTTCATACAATGGAAGGTGCGGCTTGTGGCTCAAGGTTTCACTCAGAAGCAAGGAGTCAGTTTTGAGGAAACCTTTGCCCCAACCCTCATCTTCTCCTTGCTGCGGATGGCCCTAATGCTATCAAGCAAACACTTGTGGCCACTGGCATCCTTTGAAATCAAATCTGCCTTCCTGCACAGCAATATTGAGGAGGAGCTTTACCTCTGGCCTCCCCTGGGACACAAATTCTCACCAGGAAATGTCCTTTGCCTCAAGAAATCCTTTTATGGCACCAAGCAAGAAGGCCACTGCTGGTTGCTCCATCTATGGCAACAACTTGATTCCATTGGATTCAAGTCCAATGCTGAGGACCAAAGCACCTATAACTACAACTCTCCTGACGGAAAGGCCTTTCTATGGATCCACATTGACAATGGGATCCTGACGACCAGCAACAATACCCTCCTTGCATCTCTTTAGCAGAAGCTCACTTACCTGGTTGTAATCAAATGGGATAGCCAGCTTTCATCCATTGTTGGCATATCTATCTTCCCTACCAATTCTGGCTTCCTCCTATCTCAGCCCGCACTGATCAAAAATATTATTGCCAAGGATGACTCACTCCTTACTGCCAACAAACCCCTGGCGGACACAAATCTTGGATTGAACATTGCTGCCATCCCAGACCAGACATATCTACACTGATGTGGTGTTCTTGTATAGATGCAAGTAAGAATTGGCTGCGCGCTGAGCGCTCAGCAGTAACGGCAGGCTCAGCAGGGGTAGAGCCCTCAGCAATGGGTGCAGCCTGGCCGTAGCAAGTTGCGCTGAGGGCTCAGCAGCAGTCAAATTGGGCTCAGCATCTGGAGACACTGGATGGATTGGATTGGATTGGATGGATTGCGTGCGGATTGCGCGTTGCAAGATGTGGATTGGATTGCGCGGATATATCTTGGATATCTGGAATGGTACGTTGGGCAGATGCCAACATGCCCAGGGGGCTCCAAGTTGGGGGCGGAGCAAGGGCCACGTCATGAGAAGGACAAGCCGTGTAGACGTAATGGAAGGGGGGCAATACAGATGGATATGGGATATGGGATGGGAAGGATAGGGTTGGGGCTAGGGTTCTGTGCTTAGGGGTTTTATTTCATTATTCTTGCTTTTTTCTGGTTGTACTTAGGTTAGGTTTGAGGGGGAGGCTACTTAAACCGCACCCTCAACCTGGATGAGCAGGGGAGAGGAGATGATAGAGGATCACATTGGGTTATCATAGGTTTTAGAAGGATCTTTACTCTCAATTCTCTATCCCTCAGCCAAAGGGTGAATGGTTGCACTCAGGGTTTACAGACGCAAGGGATCAATAACTTCCAAATTTGGGAACCATTAAAGGAGAAGTCCTCTTCTGAATTGCACATCTGGGGGTCTGGCCGGGAAGTAATCTTTTGTTCCTTGTCTCTTGATACTAACAAGCGCAATGTCCCAGTACCACCAATTGACTGTTGCGGGGTCATCTAACATTAACCCCACTCCTCTTCCTCATCCTCCTCCTCCGGCTTCTTGGAAGCAACCCTTATCAGGGGTGGGATACGGTGTCCCTTGTTCTGACAATGGCGCTGATCACAAGCCCGTTTGCATCAGGAGGCAGGACTATCCTCATATCCGGTTCAAAACTGAGGACGTTGAGCAATTCCTTGTGCAATACAAAGGAATTGCCAATGCAGAAGGGGTGACAGGTTTGGATAAGACTTGGCTTGTTTTCCTCTTCATCACGGAAAAAGAGAAGCTTTGGGATGTGGAGGAGATGGAGGGGTATGAGGAAATTGATTGGCCAAAACTGAAGGCAGAAATCTTGGCGCGGTGGGGAAGGCGCGAACCTTGGTTTTGGGAAAGCAACTTTGGGAAAGCCACAGTGGAAGCAAGCGCAAATGGCGGAGTTGGGACGCAAGCGCAATTGGGGGATTATGTAGCAATGTTTTATTGGATCTATTGCTACCTGGAAAAGAACAAGGTGATATTGGGGCAGAAGGGAGTGATGAAGAGGGCATTTTTGGGAGGACTCAGTCCCCAACTCCGCAGGGGGGTGCAGCGGCACTTGTACAACAACAACCTGGTAAAGAGGTTGTTGGATGGGAGTATTGCGCTTCTTCCGGACATCCTTTTCATTTGTGATGTGGTGAAAGCAAGCTGGACTTGGAGTAAATTATGGAGTACATGGCAAGGTTTTTCCCAACGGGGCCAAAGAAGTCCGCTTCCCACACTCTGGCAGCAACAATGCAAGCTCCGTTTGCGGGCCCCTTGAAAACAGAACGCGCTCCAGCAACACCACCAACAATGAGCCCAGAGGTTAGCAAGATGAGGTAATTGATGAAGGATTTACAAATCTTTCTGAGTTGAATGTTGTCCGGGCCCCCCAATCTGCCTCCTCACCTTGGGGGACCGCTTCTTCCATCAAATCTGCCTGTGTTGCGGTTATGCAATTACTGCAGGGACAAGGGACATTGGCCGTTGGGTGCAATAACATGACAAAGGACCTCAAGGCGGGATTGGTTTGACCGGTGGGAATGGGATTCATGTTCCCAACGGGCAAGCGGATCTCCTCCAAACCTGGGAATCCAAATTTCATGGAGCAAGTGTGCACCCAAGGACAGGAACCGGTGGTAACTTCTCAAGCTTTGCTGGGGATTGTCACTGGTCCTGGGGTATGGCAACCACTGCGCATGGAAGCAGAAGTGAGGTTATTAGCAACAGAGGAGTTGGTGGCGGTGGAAAGGATGGATGTGGATGCCAAGGAACGGATACCGTCAGCAGCTCCTAAGCCAATTGCGCACGTTCCAGAAACGGATGGACGGCTGGTGAATCCGGCGGTGGAAATTGTGCGCAGGGTGATGGGGAATGAGACAACTACTCCCTTGAGATTGACAGAGTTGGCAGCGGTGTTGCCGGTGCAAGCGCTGAAGGATTGCGGACACAATAGAATCCCTCCAAAAGTGCAATGGGTTAACTTGGCTTGGGATGATGCGGAGCGCAAGCTAGCGGGGATGAAATTGCTTTCAACTCCACTGGCTTATGTTTTGATGAAGATTGCTGGAAGGAAGGTGTGTGCCCTGGTGGATAGCGGTTCTATGGTGAACCTCCTCCTGTCTAGATTGGTTGATGAAATGGAATTGGTTTGGCAGAAATCCACAATGGGGCTTTGCGCGCTTAAAGGTGGGGCGTGTCGCGTGGATGTGGTTGTGGAGGAGGAAGAGGTTGAGGTTGCAAGGGTCCATAAACCACTTTCTTTTCTATTGGTTGATTGTAGGGAGGCTATTTTAGGACGGTCATTCATGTTTGGGTTCCAAATGCAAATGACGTTTGATCCAGAGGCAGGGATGGAAGCATCAACGGTGGAAGGTTTGTCCGGTGGGCAATTCAAAACCATGATCTGCAATCAGGGGTTGGGGAAGTGGATGTGGGATTTGGCAAGAGAGGAGGAGGAGGACCCTGGCACGGGGTTTGTTTTCAAGGGTGGTCCAGAGCCGGATTTTGATTAGTTGGCCAAGGTTACTGCACGGAGAAAGCTCTGGCTTTGTGTGGGCGGTCAACCAGTGAGGAGCAGGTGGGAAGTAGGGAGGAAGCACAGGACGCGCAAGCGCTGGAAGTAAGTCCCTTTACTCAGTATGCATTGCCGGGAGTTACTTTGTGAAAACACTATCATTGTGCCACGCTTGTGAGCAAAGTCAAAAGCTGCAGTTTGGTTTTGACTAGGACCTATGGTAATGGATGCGTGCGGATGGCGCAGTGCAATGTTGGGAATTATAAGCCAGTTGCGCAAAAGGTCCGTCCCCGGGACAAAGAAATGCCGCAGGATCTGAACAGACCACTGCAACCCACCCCTTGGTTGCAGGAACCTTGGAAATATCTGCTGAAGTTGTCAGAATGGGTAATGCAATCATAGCGGATTACAGATGAGCAGGTTGTGGCCCTTAAATTTGGACCGCCGGGCTGGTTAAGCCCGGAGGAACAGGATTTGCTGACATCAGTACTCATCCTCTGGGAAAGAGCGCTCGCGTTTGGACCTGAAGAGCAGGGACTGTTAAAGAGTGACATAGGAGACCCTTATGTGATTCCAATGGTTCCGCATGAACCTTGGAAGATCAAGCCAATTCCAATTCCATGGGCAGTTCATGAACCCTTCTTGGAGCTGGTGCACAAGCGTGTGGGGAAAGGCCTTTACAAGCAATCAACTTCAAGTTACTTGAGTCTGATCTTCCTGGTGGTTAAGCAGGATGGGAAGTCATTACTTATTGTTCACAATCTGCAGCGGCTCAATTTGTTTACAATCCAAGACGCGGGACAACCTCTGCACGTGAAAAAGTTTCTGGAATCTATGGCAGGGGGCGTGTGCTACGGGTTGGTGGATGTGATGGGCAGATACAATCAGTGAAAACTCAATTGGAGTTTGCATCCAATGACTGCCTTCAAAACTGGATTGGGCAGGATGCAACTGACGCGGCTGCCGCAAGGTGCAACTAACTTGGTTGTGGTTTACCAAGCGCAGATGACCTGGATTCTGAAGGACAATCTTCCGGAGGGGGTTCAGATCTTCATTGACAATGCAGGCATCAAAGGACCAAAGACGGATTACAGAGGTGAAACACTTATAGAAGCTCTGGAAATTTGCCTATTTGTCTGGGAGTACGCGCAAACGCTGGAGAAGATCTTGATCCTGATTGAAGAAGTGGGGCTTACGGTGGTGGGGAAAAAGTTAGAAGTCTGCGTACCCACGCTGGAGGTTCTGGTACACGTGATGGCTTCCGACAGAAGGCGGAATGTGGAAAATAAACACAACAAAGTCCTCAAGTGGCCAACCCCAAAGACTTTATTGCACATTATCCAGTTCTTGGGATTGTGTAGCTACTTACAGATGTTCATTGAGAGGTTTGCAGAGATTGCTAGCCCGTTGCGGTCATTGATGTGTAAGGGCCCGGAATGGACCTGGGGTTCAAACTGTGATGCCGCCTTTGACAAACTCAAGGAGACAGTTGGGCGCAATATTGTACTGCAGGACTTGGATTATGACGCCAGAGGAATTAAGTTGGCTGTGTATTTGAGCAAGCTTGGCATGGGGGCGGTGCTGACCCAGGAGGATGAGGGGAAAGATTGTCTGGTTCTTTACAAGTCTGTTTTGTTTACGCCAACAGAGAGCCGGTACTTGCAGCCAAATTTGGAGCTTTGCAGGGTCACTAAGATTGTGCAGAGGTTGCAGCATTATCTAGGGGGGATTCACTTTATGCTTCTGGTGGATGCAGAGGCGCTGGCACAGATGATCAATTTGCCAACGCTGCCAAACGTGCCTATGACCAGGTGGGTTGTGTTCCTTCATTTGTTCTCTTTCACGGTGGTGCATGTTCCAGGGAAGGCCTTTACAATTCCAGACGCACTGTCTTGGTACCTGGGCAAGGACCCGTAAAAAGATGCACAACCACTGGATGTGGAGTCCCCAAAGGTTAAGGTAGGGGTAGTGGAAGTAGGTGTGCAACTTCTGCTCCAGTAATCTGGAAGGTGCATGGTCCTCAGTTTGTATTTGCGGGATCTTTGGTTTCTGGATGACACACCAGCCAAGATTGTTTGATGGATTCAGCAGAGAGTGGGAAATTTCTACCTACAGGAAGGACAGCTGTGGCAGCAGAGCGCGCCGGTACTGCTTGTGGTCAGCACATCAAGGGCGGATCAGGAGGTAATTCTAGGAAGTCTGCTTGACAATCTCAGTCATTGCGGCAAGCTTAAAATGCAGAAGAAGGTGAGGGAAAGGTTCTGGTGGCCGGGTGTAGTACGCGTGGTGCGGGAGTGGGTATGGTTGTGCAAAGCGTGTCAGAAGTGGAGAACAACGTTACCTTGCAAAGTAGGTATCCCCACTGGGGAGGACACCTTGTTTGGGCAAGTTTCTCTGGATGCTGTGCGCATCAAGGCAGGTAAGTTTGCGTACCTCCTTGTTGTGCAGGAAGATCTGTCAGGATGGGTGGAAGCGCGGCAGTTGGTGAAGCTTTTGGAAGATAAAGTTGGGAAGTTTTTGGAGGAAGATTGGTTTGCGCATTAGGGATCACTTTGGCTGGTAACAGTCAAGGAGGGTGCAGAGTTCCGGGGACGGTTGACAGAGTTGGTGCAAAGTTTGGGCAAGTGACATAGTACTATTGGGAAGGCGCAGGATGATTGAGCGCGGTCACCAGCCAATCAAGGACGCAATGGTGAAGATGTGCAGCAAGGATGGCAAGCGGTGGCAGGAAACCCTTCTGGTTGTTCTTTTTGCGGATTGGATTTTGGTGAAGAGATTGATGGGTTTTTTGCCATATGAGCTGCTATTTGGGAAGCAACCCGTGCTGCCAATTGACATCAAGCTGGAAACCTTTCTGGGTATTGATTGGTGGAAGTTTAAGACAGCCGCGGATCTGGTCAAAGCCTGTGCCAAGCAACTCCTGCGGCGGGACAAGATGTTGGAGAAGGCGGCTGGAAGACTGAAGGCAACCCGCACAAAGTCCGTCCGCTACTGGGACAAGCGCTGCGCGCATAAACTCCAGGATCTGTTGCAGAAGGGGGACTTGGTTCTGCTTTAAAACCGGAGCCTGGAAACTCAATGGGGGAATCTGTTTGCTAATTGATGGAATGGGCCTTTCCATGTGATGTCCAAGTTCACTGGAGGTAGCTACCAGTTGGAGGAATTTGACAGAATTCCATGGCTTTGCACGTGAAATGGTTCTTTGCGCGGGGCTCAACTTCATTTGACAAGACAGCTGGGTTGGATAGCAAGGGGGACAACAATGCGGATCCTTCTTCTGAGGACAAGCCCATGTGCATGCTTTGCATCCGGCAGAGTAAACAACTGCAGACCGCTGGGGACAGCAGCCAAGTTGGGGGGGAAAAATGGATGAATAGGGGATATGATTTGATTTGGTGAGGGGGTGCTCTAGCCGGTTCACAGCTGGAACAACTAGACACCCCAGAATGTTTGTTTTCTTATTTTCTTCTCTCTGGATTGGCTTTTGGGATTATTGCTGGCTATGGATGGTTTCTTTTAGGTACGGTCACGGCGCAAAGCTGGGTCCACAGAGGCAAGGACAAGCCCTGCATTCCAGAAGCAAACACATGGACAATTTCCAATGGATGATTCAGGGAACTAGGAAAGCGCATGGCGCGGAACAGATGTGGGTCAAAGAGCAAAGGCGCGGGCTTGGAAATGGGTCAGTGTTTAAAAAAAAAATCTTTTTAAGTTTTCTTGGTTATCTTTTAGATGGAAGGTGCAAATGGGTTTGGTCAGATTCTTTTTCTTTCTCTCTCTCAAGTTTTTGCGCGTGCGGCTGGTTTTCTTTGTACTCTCTCTGTTCTATAGATGAATATGGGGTACTGTGCAGCAGTTTGTCTTGGGAGGTCCAGGTACCTTGAAAGGATACTTCTCACCGGATACTCTCAATGGCGGGGATGTTCTCACTCTCACTGGATACTCTCAGTGGTGCGGATTCCTCACTCTTGCGAGTTTCTCTCAAAGCGCAGATCTTGGGCGCGGCTCTTATTTCTCTCAGGGTTCTCATAAAGCCCAAAGGCTGCTCAGGATGACGTGGCAAAAGTCCTTATCTTTGCATAGGCACGGGGATGAAAACAAGATGGAATGAGGAAAGGAAGAAAAGGGGGGTGATCAGCCTACGTTGGCCAAGTCCTCATCACTTCCTCCGCGTCCGCGCAAGCCGCCGCGGCTAGGGATTGGAAAGCCAGCAAGACCTTGTGTTGCGCATTGGCAGTGTGCATGTAGGGAAACGCTAGAAATTGCCAGAGTAGTTTTTCTGCATTGTTCACCATTGCCTCAAACCTTTCCAAGGGAAGTGCCAGAACTAGAGGGATCTCCGGGATCTTGGGAGTCGCAGCAAGAGGGGTTGCAGCAGCCGCGGGTTCCGGTGACAACTCAATCACCATGGGAGATGGCGCAGGCCGGCCCTCCGGTGATGGTGATGACGGCAGAGGAGATGAAACCGGAGGAGGAGCTGGTCTTGGAGTAGGGGGACGCGGTGGTGGCGGAGGAGGAGCTGGCCTTGGTGGTGGTGGAGGAGGCGCGGCTGGACGGTTTGGAATCCTTGGGTCCATAGCTGGTACATTCATTTGTACCTGCGCGGCATTCTGGAAGGCCGCAAAGTCTGGAAAGTCCTGGCGCCTTGGAGGTCCAGCCCAGTGGAATGGTGAGCCCAAGTTGTGACTCTTGCCCAATGGAGGATTCTGAGTGGTGCATTGCAAATGGTTTTGAGGTGAGCCGGGCGGGATCCACTTGTTGGTTGAGATCTCCTTGTCACTCAAGATCACAAAGGATTTGGGCCAGGTCCTCTTGCGCGGGAAACCTTTAGGGCGGTTGCATGGCATGCCATCCAATAGGGAGCAGCGACGGTTTCCGGCTTGGCACAGAACACAGGCCGGCGGGCCTGGAAGGATACGGCACAAAAGGCCGTTCCAGCTGCAGTACTTGAAGGACATGGCTGGCAAAGAGTGGAGGATGAGGTGTTTTCTTTCTTTGGTCTGATGAAGGGGTGCAGAAGGGAAGGTGGGATAGCTGTGGTTTGATTGGGGGCGGGTTAGATAGTGGTGGATCTCTGGGGACAGAACTCAAGTTGGGGGGGATGCGGTGGTTTTTTATAGACGCAAGTTGTAATTTGCTGCGCGCTGCGTGCTCAGCAGTAATGGCGGGCTCAGCAGGTGTAGCCCGCTCAGCAATGGGTGCGGCCTTGCCACAGCAAGTCGCACTGTGGGCTCAGCAGCAGTTGGATTGGTCTCAGAATCTGGAGGTGCGGGGTGGATCAGATTGGATTGGACAGATTGCGTGGATATATCTTGGATATCTGGAATGGTGCGTTGGGCAGATGCGGACATGCGCGGGGGGCTCCAAGTTGGGCGTGTCATGAGAAGGACAAAACGGGTGGAAGTAATGGCAGGTGGGAAATACAGATGGATATGGGATATGGGATGGGAAGGATAGGGTTGGGGCTAGGGTTCTGTGCTTAGGGATTGTATTTCATTATGCTTGCTTGTTTCTGGTTGTACTTAGGTTAGGTTTGAGGGGGAGGCTACTTAAACCGCACCCTCAACCCAGATGAGCAGGGGAGAGGAGATGATGGAGGATCACATTGGGTTATCATAGGTTTTGGAAGGATCTTTACTCTCAATTCTCTATCCCTCAGCCAAAGGGTGAACGGTGTGGTGTCGTATTTATAACCTTGGATTGGAAGCTGGTTGCGGGCTGCGTGCTCAGCAGTTGGGTAGGTTGGGCTCAGCATTTGGGGTGCGGGCGGTCTCAGCAGTGCCTGCTGCGGGCTCAGCAGCAGCAGATGAGGGCTCAGCGGCAGGGATTGCGGGGCTTGGCACCAGGTGCGGGTTGGGCCTACTCTGGGGGGCGCCGGGCCGCAACCCGCCCAGGGAATAAGGACCAAGTGATGGAGCCGGCCCAACCAAGCTTGCAGGTGGCTAGTCTGGAAGGCAAGGGCGGGGCAATCAGGGGTTATACGCGCCGGGGAGGTTTGCGTGGGCATAAGCGCGGGCTGACTCACGGATCGCGGGATCCAAGGTTTGCGTGGGAATAAGCGCGGGCTGACTCACGGATTGCGGGATCTGCGGACGCAGGCGGACGGATAAAACACGGGGGCTCTGAGTAGGGGCTGCGGAGGGCTGCGCCATGAGAAGGACAGACCCGACGTACATGATATCAAAGGAGAGGGTTTTGGAAGGGGTGGGTGGTACAGGGTAGGGTTAGGGTGGAGCTAGGGTTCTGTACTTGGGGTCATATTTCATCTATCTTGTTGCTTGTGGTTGTACCTAGGTTAGGGTTGAGAGGGAGGACTCAAAAATACCTCACTCTCAACTCCAGGTTGGGTCATCATATCATATATCATCATCACCGGACCACCAGGGAATGGTAGGGGAAGGATTGGAAGGGAGGAATTTATCTTGTCATCACTCTCTCTATTCTTAAACTCATTGCTTCCCAATCTCCTTAAAGATGCTTAGACCAATAACTTCCGGAACTTGAGGACAACTTTGGGGGTAGAACCTCTCTTGTTTCCACATCTGGGGGTATGGCCGGGAATAATCTTTTGTCTAGGTCTCTCAAAGCTAGCGGGTGCGATGTTGCCAACAACTACTCCAGGATCAAATTTCCCACCTTTTTTCCCTCTCCGTTCAGGAGCTGGCAGGCCAACACCTCGACCACCGCCGACTACTTGGTCCGGCAGTTTTGCTCCTCCTTGGTTGGAGCCTTCAGAGGCGGCTGAGGTTCTGCGACGGGTATGGCTTAGGCCGCAGAACTTCCCTCTTCTCCGGTTTGACACCGCAGATATTGGGCGCTTCTTGGAAAGGTTCAAGGATATTGCGGACTCCAAACATGCAACGGGCAAGGATAAGGTCTGTACGGTTTTTCTCTTTATGACGGACAAACACGGACAAGAATAAACTCTGGGATGTGGAGGATATGTCTGGCTAAAAGGCTTGAGACTTGGAAAGGCTCTGGAACAAGATGATGGCAAGGTGGGGGAATTTTGAGCCCTGCTTCTGGGAGAGGGACTTTGAGCGGGCAGCGGCAGAGGCAATTTTGCAAGGTGGGGTGCGGACACAGAGTGATTTTTCCAAATACAAATCTATGTTCAACCGCATCTACAGCTACCTAGAGAAGAACCAGGTGGTAGAGGGTCAAACAGGGGAAATTAAGTGGGTGTTTCTAGGTGGGCTTGCACCGCAACTTTGTGCGCGGGTCCAGCGGTATCTATTTGAACATGGGTTGGTATTGCGGTCAGTGGATTGGAGTGTCATGCTTCTTCCAAACCTAAGCATGATCAACCAGGCGGTAGAGAGCAAGATCAATTTGGAAGAACTGATTGAGGATATGGCCAGGTTGTTCCCAACGGTTTCTAGGCAACCAATGACCTCTTCCACTCCGGCTCCGACGCAGGTACCGCCCGCGGGCCCATCAGCAAAGGAGCGGCCGGCAGCCCCTTTGCAGTCAATGGAAGTACCAGTGAACAAGGTAACGGATATGTTACAGGACCTACGGATACTTCTGAATTTGATAACGGCTACGCCTCCTCCTCCTCCACACGGAGTGCCGCCTCACATTGGGGGGGGCTTCCAGCCCAGTAGCGGGCCGTCGAGCGGGTTTTTGGTTTTCATGTGCACCTATTGCAGCAATAAAGGCCACTGGAAGTCTGGTTGCGCAGAACTGACCAAGGACATGGATGAGGGGTTGGTCCGCACGTCCAGGGAAACTTACATATTCCCAACGGGCAAGCCGGTGGATCTGGGGGCTGGTCAGCCACCCCTGGTGTAGCAGGTTAGGGCAAGACCCTGGCCCACAGGGGCCGCTTGGGTGTCACTTGGGATTTTTACCAGGCCCAATACGTGGCAAGCTCTGCGTGTGGAGGCAGAGGTTAGGGCAGTGGCAGCAAACAAGCGGATTGTGTCGGAGAAGATGGATGTGGATGTCAGAGAGCGGCCATTGACCCAGGCCCCAAAAACTGGTACGCAAGGGCCAGTAGGCAACGCGCCGTCAACCAGTTCCGGAGGAAGGAGGAAGGCCACGGAAATTGTGCAACAGGTGATTGGGGGCAAGGCACCAATACCCCTCATGCTACGGGAGCTGGCCGCGGTCTCCCCAGTGCTTGTCAAGGAAATGGTTCAGGCGCTGAGGGAGCATGGGGGCGGCAGGGTTCCAGCAACGGTGCAGCGCTTGAAAATGGCGGGAGAGGAAGGGGAACGCAAGTTTTGCCAATCCAAAGCCGTGTTGGTGCCGCTTGCCTATGTCTTGATGAAGATTGCGGGCAGGAAGGTGTGGGCAATGGTGGACAGTGGGTCAATGGTCAATCTTCTCCCATCAAAATTGGTGGATGAGTTGGGGCTGGTTCAAAGGAAGTGCGCTATGGGATTACGGGTGCTCAATGGAGGGGAACGTTGGGTGGATGGGGTGGTGGAGGAGGATGAGGTAGAGGCCGCAAAGGTCCAGAAGTTGCTGTTGTTTCTCTTGGTTGAGTGTGGCAACGTAATTTTGGGTTGACTTTTTATGTTTGGGTTCCAGGCCCGGATGGTGTTTAACACGGAGGAATGGACGGAGGCGCTGACAGTGGAAAACGCGTCCAGGGAAAGGTTTGAGATGACAATCTGCAACCATGGGAAGGGGAAATGGGCGCAACCAGCGGCAGCCGGCAAAGAGCCAGAATCCAACGGGGGGACAACCGTGAGGATTGCCCCGCAGAGGATTTTGCCTAGTTGACCGCGGTTACCACGCGGGACAGGCTCCGTTTTTGTGCAGGAGGTCCACTAGGAAGGAGCAGGAGGGGGAAGGAAGCGCGCCAAGGGTGCAGGCGGCAGAAGTAAGTCCTCTTCCTCAGTATGCGCCATTGGAAGGTACTGTGTTTCAAAAACCCTACCATAGTGCCACGCTTGTGAGCAAAGGCAAGAGCCACAGGTTAATTATTGCCAGGAATCACAAGGAAAACGGTGGACGCGTAAGGATGGTCAGATGCAACGCTGGACGGTACAAGCCTGTGGCACAAAAGGTTTGGCCCCGGAACAAGCCAATGCCACAGGGACTGAACGGGCCTCTAAGGCCAATCTCCTGGTCTTGGGACCCCTGGGTAAGTCCGTTGAAGAAGTCCGGGTGGGTAACGCGGTTGGCGCGGATGACAGATGAGCAGATCAAGGCGCTTAATTTTGGGCCAACGGAGTGGTTGAGTGCAGAGGAGAAGGATTTGCTGGCATTGGTGTTGGTGCTCTGCAAAAAGGCCCTTGCCTTTGGGCCTGACAAGCGCGGATTGCTGAGGAACAAGGTTGGCAATCCCTATGTGATCCCCACGGTGCTGCAAAAGCCCTGGCAGATCAAGCCAATTACAATCCCTTGGACCATGCGGGAACCCTTTTTGGAACTGGTCCTGGAGCGCGTGAGGACGGGGTTGTACAAGCAGTCCACATTGAGCTACTCTAGCCTGATCTTTTCAGTTGTTAAACAGGATGAAAGTTGCTTAGGATTGTTCATGACCTGCAGCGGCTTAACTCATTCACCATCCGCAATGCAGGATTGCCTCCGCGTGTGGACCAGTTCCTGGAATCAATGGCAGGGTGGGCGTGTTATGGATTGGTCAATGTAATGGGGGGGTATGATCAGCGCAAGCTCCATCCCAACTTGCGGCCGTTGACCGCTTTGAGACAGGATTGGGGAGGATGCAGCTAACGCGGTTGCCGCAGGGCGCAACAAACTCGGTGGTGGTTTATCAGGCCCAGATGACGTGGATTCTGTGGGACAACATTCCAGATGGGGTTCTGATTTTCATTGACAACGCGGGCATCAAGGGACCAAAGACGGATTACGGGGGTGCGGTGTTAGAGGAAGCCCTGAAGATCCGTCGCTTCATATTGGAGTACGCGCAGATGTTGGAGCGGGTCTTGTTCCAAATTGAGAAGGCAGGGCTTACAGTGTTGGGGAGTAAGTTGGCAGTTTGTGTTCTAGCACTGGAAGTGCCAGGACATGTGGTGGCTTTTGACGGCAGGAGAATTGCGGCGAAGAAACAGAACAAAGTCCTCAAATGGCCAACCCCGCAGACGCCTTTGCATATCCTCCAATTCCTGGGACTGTGCAGTTACGTCCACATGTTCCTTGAGCGGTTTGCGGAAGTTGCAAGTCCGCTGTGGGCGCTAACATGGAAGGGTGTGGCGTGGGAATGGACAGCAAGGTGTGATGCTGCCTTCCCAAAGCTCAAGGAGACTATGGGCCGCTACATTGTCCTCCAGGACCTTGACTAAGATGCTGGAGGGATCCACCTGGCCATTGACTCTAGCAAGTTTGACGCAGGAAAAGGATGGTAAGGACAGGCCGGTTCTCTACAAGTCCATGAAGTTTACCGTGACGGAGAGTCAGTATTTGCAGCCAAAGCTGGAATTATGCGGAGTCACCAAAATTGTGCGGAGGCTTCAGCACCTGCTTTGGGGGGTACACTTTGAGCTGTTGGTTGATGCAGAGGCCCTGGTGCAGATGATCAATTCTCCAACGCTTCCAAACGCTCCTATGACTAGGTGGGTGGCGTTTCTTCAGCTCTTCACTTTTGGCGTGGTTCATGTTCCGGGGAAGGTGTTCACAATGCCCAACGCGCTGTTGCAGTATCCGCGGGAGGACCCGTTTGAGGGGGAAGAACCCCTGGACATGGATTCTCTGGTTATCCGCGTAGGTATGATGGAGGCGGAGGTCATCCTTCCACTGCAGAAGTCCGGGAGTTACGCCACCTTGTGTTTCTTTTTGCAGGATCTTTGGTTTCCCAAGGGTACGTCAGGGGCGTTAATTCAATGGGCAAAGCAGGGGAAAACCAACTTCTACTTGCAGGAAGGACAACTGTGGCGGCGGAGTACCCCAGTGCCTTTGGTGGTTGCAACATCAAGGAAGGACCAGGAAATGATTCTGAGGTGTCTTCACAACAACCTTGGCCGCCAGGGCAAGATTGAAAGGCAGAGGCGGGTGAAAGCAAGGTTCTGGTGGCCAGGTGTGGTGCGCGCGGTGAATGAATGGGTGAATTCTTGCAAAGCGTTTCAACGGCGGAGCTCTATGCTTCCCAGGGAGGTGGGTCAACCTACAGGGGAGGATGCGCTGTTTGGGAGGGTCTCCCTTGACATGGTCCTGTCAGCTTGCTACTATTGCAAAGCAAGCTGCAAAAGTAACAAAAATTACATAAAAATAATAATAATATAATTAACCTAAGAAGGAGTGGGGAAACCATAAATATTATTACAGAAATGGATTTTCCACCCAAAATTAGGTAGGGTCACTCACTGACCCTACCCTTGAAATCCAACTCCTTATATTTTTAAATAATTAAGGAAAGAAAGACCAAAATACCACGGCTTCACTATTGAGCTTTTGGTCAATCAAATATTTCACATGTATTTTCACATATAGGTTTCACACCTAAAATTCAGTCAGAATTGATGTGTTGTTTATATTTTAGGAGTTATGGGCGGAAATGTGTTTTGTCACAATTCCCGCACGCAGCCGTGGCAGCCAATGCACCCGCGCGCCGCTGAGATATAGCCCTGTCACTCAGTCGAGATTGTGTATGCAGCCCCGGGCCTCTGACAAGTACGCAGCCGCGGGACTACGGGTTGACAGAGTGACAGGCGGCCTGAGAGGCTTAGGTACCGCGTAAACATGCTACAACCCACACGGGAACATTCTACATATGTAATAAATGTTCCCGTGGATAGTAGATAGTCTAAAAGTACATAATATTACATAAAAATACTTAAATAACCCTTATAATTATTTTTTATTTAATATAATTCAAAGTACCAAGAATGTCAAAAGTAGACAATGTCAACTTCTAAAAATATATTAAAATACTTTAAAATACTTTTATGAGGATTTCTAGACATAAATATTTTTGTGACATACTAAGAAAACTAATGGTGTAAAAATATTACATGAATTCCCATGACCAATATTTTTAAGTAATTATTTTAGTAAATCAACTGGAACTCAAAAATAAGGAGTAAAATCAATATCATGAATTTACTCCAGTTATTTAATACACAATGAGAACTCACCTGACATCAGGATGTCCGTAGAAATTTCTATTCAAATAATTATCAACTTACTGGGAACATTTCATAAGGATAATTAATTAAATAATACATAAATAGGACATATTAGTGTTATTCACATGTCCTAATATCAATTATAAAGTAGAATAATTCCCATACCCTGAGGAATTAGATGCTACCTGTGCTATAGCACCAAGAACACGTGACAGGCTACCACTTGTTACCCTGCTAGTCTTATTGTCCATCCCTTTGAGCCCCTGTACCCCTCAGAAGGACAATATTGGGACTCCAAAAGCTATAAATAAAGAGCTCTTTTGAGGATATTGATACCCAAAGACCCAGTTATATTTATATCCAGACACCGTTCCAAGGTAATCAAGTACTTATAAGAGATAATTAAGTGATTTATGGCTAATTCTGATCAATAATATCCATCCTCAACCTCTTTTTTATCAATTAAAACTGCTGAACAACCTTATAACCCCAGTATACAGGTTTAACTCATCAATGCACGTCCCAAGCAGATACCCAAAGGATTTAATAATATACCAGTGAGTTTTATTATCCTTTCTCTTATGTGGAAGCTTGGTTACAAGTCCCTGCCACTCCACCGTGTATTTTATATACATATTATCTTTGGGCAAAATATCCTTTAAACTAAAGAGCCCAAAGTAACCAGGACTACGGGTTTTCATACTGAAATCCCTGAAGAGAGGTGTTAAAGATCCCCAATATAATTGTGGCTCCTCTATAAAAATATTCAATAATCAATTTATCTATATTGATTTATAACAATAAACCATAACCAAACCAATTAACCTTGCAATAAGCTTAATCCAAATATTTTATGGATTTTTGCTGCATTTATTAAATAATATATTTATTATTTATTCTATCACCTCTGTTAGCTAAAGGATATCAAGGGTTTTGGCATCCAGGAGGCTGACAGGTCCACATAAAGGCGGGAAAGTTTGTGTACCTTCTGGTTGTGCGGGACAATCTATTGGGTTGGGTCAAGGCTCGTCCTCTGGTGAAGTTGTCGGTGGAGAAGGTTGCTCAGTTTCTAGAGGAAGATTGTTTTTTGCAGTATGGTTTGCTTTTCCTGGTCACGGTTGACAGAGGCGCGGAGTTCCGGGGTTGTTTGATGACGCTGGTCCAGAATTGTGGAGCTAGGTTTGGGCAGGTCACAGAGTACTATCCGGAGGGCGCCGGGATGATCAAACGCAGCCATCAGCCTATCAAGGACGCCCTGGTAAAGATGTGCGGTGAGGAAGGCAAGCAGTGGCAGGAGGCCCTTCTGGTGGTCCTCTTTGCGGACAGGATCTTGGTCAAACACTCAATGGGCTACTCCCCTTATGAACCTTTCTACAGACAGTGTCCGGTGCTTCCGGTGGACATTGATCTGGAAACCTTCTTGGGTGTGGACTGGTGGAAGGTGAAGACCTCCGCAGAGCTTGTGGAGGCGTGGGCCAAACAGATTCTCCGACGGGACAAGACCCTGGCAAAGGCAGCAGAAAGGTTGCAGAAGACTAGGACGACGTCAGTCCGCTATTGGGACAAGCGTTGTTCCCATTGCCTCCAGGATCTGTTGCGGAAGGGGGACTTGGTCTTGCTGTACAACTGGAGTCTGGAGTCCCAGTGGAGTAAGCTTTTTGCCAACCAATGGAACGGCCCCTTCCGCGTGGCATCCAAGTTTGAGGGCGGGAGCTATCAGCTTGAGGAATTGGACAGGGCACCTCTCAAATGGAAGGCTGCGGCTTTGCACGTGAAGCGCTTCTTTGCATGCAGCTCCACCTCCTTTTACAAGAATGCCAGCAATGGTGCGGACGCAGGGGACGGTGCTGGTGGTTCAGGATTGGTAGACAAATTGGGCTCTTTGTCTGAGGAAGAGCCCATGCACAACGCACCGCCTCAAAGGAGCAAGAGGCTAAAAACCACTGGGGAAGGCCATCAAGCCGGGGGGGATGCAAGTAGGGTAAATGGTTGATTTGGTGAGGGGGTGCTCTAGCCGGTTCACAGCAGGACTAACTACACACCCCAGAATGTTTGTTTTCTTATTTCTTGAATACATTGCTTTGCAAGTTTGTACTGGTTTTGGTTATGATTGGTTGCAGGGATGCGGGCGCGGCGCAAGCCAGGTCCGCAAACGCAAGGAAGAGCCCTGCGGTTAGGTAATGCAGGAAGAGGAGCAGAGGCCCGGTGTAAGCAAAAAAAAAAAAAAAACTTTCTCTTTTTGGGTTTGGTTTCATTTTTGGGTTTGGTTTTTTTCTCTGTCTTCTCTTTATCAGTTGTCTTCTCCTACAACGTAATGGGTGCAGAGTATGCATGGGACACGTACGGGACAGGTCTGATTTGGTGAGGGGGTTTCCTAGCCAGTTCACAGCAGGAACAGCTAGACACCCCAGAGTGTTTGTTTCCTCAACTTCTTTTCCTCTCTTGGATGACTGTGTGCGCGCGCTGATGGATGGTGGTTGTGTTTGTTGCAAGATGGGTATGGGGAACTGTGTGGCAGTTTGGCTGGGGCGGTCCAGGTACCTTCCAGGGAACTTTGTTGGCTCAGGACGCGGGCACGGATCTCAATCTCACTCTCATTCTCACCAGGACACGGGCGCGGATCTCAATCTCACTCTCATTCTCACTTATGATGCGCGGACACAGAAATTTCTTTAAAACTCACTTGGGACGCGGGGATGTTTCCACAGGACAACCCGCTGGGAAAGGACGCGCGCAGAAGACGTGTATTTCTCTAATCAGGGGAAGCGTGGTACAATGAAAAACGTGGAAAGAGGGAAGGGGGGAGAGGGGGGTCAATGCGCCTAAGCCATTCTCATCATTTCCTCCATGTCCACCCGCGACAACGCCAGTAAGGCCCGGAAAGACGCCAAGAGCTTGCGCCGGGGGTTGCTAGGAAGTTGTGGAGCATCGCGGTTGACCTTTCAGCAAAGATCTCAAATCTGGCAGCCGGGAGTGCCAAAATGACGGGGATTTTTGGGATCTTGGGGGGCTGGGGGGAGGCAGGACTGGTGAGGAGGGGGCCTCCAGAGGACCATCTGGGGGGCTTGGTCCAACAGGAGGCAACAAAAGGACAACAATGGGTGACGCGGGCGGTGGAGGGGTGCCTTGCGGAGCCAGGGAAGGGGCTGGGGCAGGAGCCGGGGCAGGGGCCGGAGGAGGAGCCGGGGCAGGGACCAGAGTAGGATCTGGAGGAGGAGCCGCGCAACGTTGAAGGATTTCATCAATACGCGGGTCCCTTGCACCTTGCATAACCAAAAGCAGTCCTCCCAGAATTGCATAGCCGCCTAGTAAGCTGCAAAGTTGGGGAAGTCCTCCTTCCTGGGAGGTCCCGCGCGGTGGAGCGGTGAAGTGAAGTTTCGGATCAAGCTTGGGGGGTGGCAAAGGGGTGATCTGGGCAGAGTCCACGAGTCCTCAAAGATGGTTTCATTGTCCGATACCACAAACGGGTCCGGACGGGCCCTCTTGCGCGGGCCAGAACGGGAGCTGGATTGAGGGGGAGGCTGGGGCATTCCCTTGCTAAGCAAGCAGCGGCAGTGGCTGCAACGGCAAGCGCTGCAGGCGCGTCAACCAGGAACAATCAAACACGCGTGCCCGTTCTGGGCGCAGGAATTGCAGGGGATCATAGTGTTGGCAGAAGTTGGAAGGAGGGGAGGGGCTAGTAGCTGGGGTGGACTGGGAGCAGGGGGGGTGGTCCGGTAGGGCAGTAGGGTCAAGGTAGTGATGGAAGGACCTCTGGGGACAGAACTCAACTTGGGGGGGGATGTGGTGTTGTATTTATAACCTTGGATCTGGAGCTGCGTTGCAGGCTGCGCGCTCAGCAGTTGGGTAGGTCAGGCTCAGCATTTGGGGTGCCCGCAGTCTCAGCAGTACCTGCTGTGGTCTCAGCGGCAGGGATTGCGGGGCTTGGCACCAGGTGCGGGTTGGGCCTACTCTGGGGGGCGCCGGGCCGCAACCCGCCCAGGGAACGCAGACCAAGTGATGGAGCTGGCCCAACCAAGCTTGCGGGTGGCTAGTCCAGAAGGCAAGGGTGTGGCAATCAGGGGTTATATGCGCCGGGGAGGCTTGCGCCGGCATAGGCGCAGGCCAACTCACGGATTGCGGGATCCAAGGTTTGGGCAGGCATAAGCGCAGGCTGACTCATGGATTGTGGGATCTGCGGATGCAGGCAGACGGATAAAACCTGTGGGGCTCCAAGTAGGGTGTGGCAGAGGGCTGCACCATGAGAAGGACAAACCGGACGTACATGATATTGAAGGGGAGGGTTTTGGATGGGGTGGGTGGTACGGGGTAGGGTTAGGGTGGAGCTCGGGTTCTGTACTTGGGGTCATATTTCATCTATCTTGTTGCTTGTGGTTTTACCTAGGTTAGGGTTCAGAGGGAGGACTCAAAAATACCTCACTCTCAACTCCAGGTTAGGTCATCATATCATATATCATCATCACCGGACCACCAGGGAATGGTAGGGGAAGGATTGGAAGGGAGGAATTTATCTTGTCACCACTCTTTCTATTCTTAAACTCATTGCATCCAATCTCCTTACAGATGCTTAGACCAATAACTTCTGGAACTTGAGGACAACTTTTGGGGTAACACCTCTGTTGTTTCCACAATATTTGCACTCAGGGTTTACAGATGCAAGGGATCAATAACTTCCAAATTTGGGAACCATTAAAGGAGAATTCCTCTTCTGAATTCCACACCCCATAGGCATGTTGCTCTATCTGGAACAGGGCACTCAACCCAACATTGCCTTTGGGGTCAACTACCTAGTATGCTTTGCCCTGAACCCAGGGATGGAGCACTTTGAGGCTCTCACTTGGCTAATTAAATATTTTTGAGGCACAAAGCACTTTTGGCTTTGTCTCCAACCCACCAGCAATGGCAAACCACTTCAATCCTATACAGATTCCAGCTGAGGAGGTGAAGGCGCAAGATCCTCTTATGGATACCTTCTAACCCTATGGGGTGCACCCATTAGCTGGGGCGCCCGCCAACAACCGTGTGTTTCACGTTTGACCTGTCAGGCCAAATACATTGCCCTTTTGGTAGCGGCAATGGAGGCACTTTGGCTCCACCACTTCATCCAGCCAATGGTTCCAGATATCACCCCAATCCTCCTATCTGACAACAAAGCAGCCGTGAAGATTGTGAGCAACACTGACAGAATGAAAAACACCAAACACATCAATTGAGAATTCCACTTCATCAACAAACACCTCCACCAGGGTGACCTACAGTTAAGATGGATCAACGGCAGCTCACAACTGGCCAACATCTTCACTAAAGCCCTTGGAAGGGTCTTTTGAGGGAAAAACCCCATGATTTTCATTCCTTGTTGATAGGATAGCTACTATATATACCTATGCATTTTTATATACATTTTCATGTCTTAGATTATGGGTTGGTGAGTTAGTTTAGATACTAGCGTGAGATATTCCCAACACCCCCCCCCCCCCCCCCCCCTCAACAAGCTGGATAAAGCATAGACCATCAATCAGGTGCCAGCCAGTAGGGCTGTAGAAAGTTGTTTGAAGGCATCCAGGGCCAAATTCTTTGTAAGGATGTCAGCCTTCTGCTTGCTAGAAGGGACCCAGGCAATGGGTTCCCAACCTTGAAATATTGCCTTTTTAACCACAAAAAACTCCCTTTCAATGTGTCTGCATTTCTTGTTGGAGCTTTTTTCTGTCACCACATGTATTACCAATTGGTTGTTGCATTTGAGGTGTATTTTGAAATCCTTGCCTAACATGTCCATTAGTAAGTTGCACACCCAGAGAAACTGCCTGGTTGCAATCCCAAGTGCCATGAACTCCGCCTGGCACGTTGAGACCAACACTGTTTCAAGCCTGCAACTTTCCCAAAGAATGGGGCACCCATGGAAGGTGACAAAAATCCCATAGGTGGATTTGGAGTATTGGCCCCCCCCATGAGGCATCAACATAGCACTTCAGGGGTTCATCACTGGGATTGGGAAATATGTCAAGAGACCGGTCTCTGGAGAAGATAACAAAATTAGTCAAATGACAAAGCACCTTCCAGTGTTCAACCCCTGGCAAGGCAGAGTATCTGGCCAGAAAGTTCACCGCAAATGCAATGTCTGGGCGCATTTCCACGGCCAGATAGCTCAGGGACATCACTAAACTGAGGTTGTTGCCACTGGTAGTAGGGTCCCCATTTGAGTCTGCAACTTTTTCAAAGGAAGAGGGCAGAGGCTTCCAGGCAACAGAGACCCCATCCCAAAATTTGGTCTGGATTTTCCTCAGAAGTTTCTCCTGTTGCAGGGAGAATCCTGTTGTGGTTCTCTTGATGTTGATTCCTACCACAGAGGTCAAAGCAAAATTCCATTTGATCTCCAGACGTCCGCCAAGCTCCTTCTCAAGATTGCAGAGCATGGATTCAGAGGAACCTGCCACCACCCCGTCATCCATGTGTACCCAAATCACTCCAGTGCATCCCAGACAACAAATGACATAGAGGCTGGCATCATACAGACTCATGGTGTAACCGGGTGATGAAAGCACCCCTTTGAGGTGTAACCACCAGCACCTTTCTGCCTGGCGTGTGCCATAAAGGGACTTCTTGAGGCGCAAGGCATGCCTGTCTGGGACCCTCATTCCCGGTAGGGGTTGCACCCAGAGAGCTTTGTCAATGGCAGAATTGAGATAAGCAGCTACAAAGTCAAATGAGTGTATGACACAGCAAAATTTGGCTGCCATGGCCAGCAAGAGACAGAGCAACGCAAACGTGCCTGTGGGGGAAAAGGTGTCTGTGAAATCAACCCCCTCCTCCTGCCTGTTGCCCATGGACACACATTGCGCCGTTCTCTATAATCCCAAACCATCCACATGGTCCTTCTCTGTGATGACCCACTTGGTCAGCATAGCCCTTTTGCCTGGGGGAAGAGGCTCTAATACCCAGACCCCTTTCCAATACATGTTGTCAATCTCCAAATCAAATACTGGTGCCTAAGATGGGCCATCCTGGCCTCTCATGGCATCACAGTAGGTATGTGGAGTACAAGAGGACATTGCCAAGGATTTGATGGTGGCCTCTTCTTTCTCAAAAGTGGTCTCACTTGTAAAACTTCCCAAGGAGAGACCCTACGCAGAGGTGCCACTGGCAAGCGGCAGGCCCAAATGCATGCTTGTGAAAGTTTCCCAAGCAGAGAAGATAAATGTACCCATGGCAGGCATATAGAATAACCAGCCTTTGCTGTTAGGTAGATGAGCCACCACCCTTGCCTCTGTTGCCCTTGGATCAAGCTTCAGGCGCTTCTCAGGGGGAACATGCACAAATGCAATGCCGCCAAATATCCTCATGCAGTCTGCCAGTGGCTTGATCCCAAACATTGACTCATGAGGCATCTTATTGCCATTGGCCAATGGAAGTTGGTTGATTGAGTATGAGTCCCAGATGAAGGCCAGCCCCCAGAACTGCTTCCCTATCCCGCTATCCACAAGGAGCGTGCAGGCCATGTCAGCAAGGGAGTGGTTGTGCCTTTCAGTTTCTCCATTCTGGTGGTGGTGGTAAGGCAGGCTGCGTTCAAGCACTATTCCCTTACCTGGGGCAAATTCCCCAAAGGCGTTGGAGCTAAATTTTCCCCCGTTGTCATAGTGGATTATATGCACTTTGTGGCCTGTTTGAGTTTCCAGGCGCCCCGCTGCATTCATAAGCTGCCCTGCGGCATCCTTCTTGGTTTTAAGGGGTATGGTCTGGCTGAAACCAGTTCCAAGGTCCACCGCAGTCAGAAAATAAACCAATCCATCCATTGTTGGCACCTCAAACGGACCCATCAGGTCTGTGGCAATAACTTCAAGCAGTCCAAACATTCTATCCAAACTCTCAAGCGTATTGGAGCAAGTGCTCTTTATAATTTTGCACAAACAGCAATGCACATTGCCAACTGGCAGCTTTTCTGGCAACCCTGGCATGGCCAAAGCTTTGATCAGTCTACGGATGCCGCAGATCCCGCTGTGGGCAAACAATTGATGATAATAAAGAAGAGTCTCTTCATTGGGGCTCAGAGAGGCCTCAACCCCAATGTCACTTGCAGGCATGTGGTCAGATAATGAGAGAGGGATAGCAGGCGAGTAGAACAAAATGACAGAAGGAAAACATGAAACAGAAAAAAAAGGAGAAGGCATGAGCCATTGGCAAGGTATGGAATTCCTGAAACATCTGAATAGAAGGGCCTGCATGGAAGAAAATATGTTGAAACTATTGGCCGGCTGGTCATACAAAAAGGACCAGTTAGCCCTGTGAAAAGTGGCAAGCAAGATGAGAGTATTGCAGGCCTTCTCACAATATAAGACACCCCAGATGGCAATCTCCTCCCCCCCATCCTCGGTTGGGAAGAACATTGATCCAATACCTGTGACAAAGGCGGGGGAGTCATTGTAAGAGTAAAAAGAGCTTGGGCTCTGGTTAAATTTAAGTTAAAGAGAAATGAATGAAAAGGAGCTTATAAAGTCAAGCGTAACGGACCTGAGGACAGGAGGAAAAGGACACTCCAGTTGATGTTGTGATTGACCAGATGATGAATTCCACTTGAGAGCACCATGGTTTATATAGACTAAATACATGATTGGCCAACAAGTGGTTGAGTACAAAATGAATAAGGCAAAATTAGCAT